>OY757191.1:69702575-70302575 GCA_963583895.1 Melanophora roralis
TTTCCCATACATATACACTGTCCAAATTTAAAAAATTAACCGCACAAAGCCCTTATTTATATTAATCTTCAGTTATTAATTCTTCTTCTTATGAATATATTCGTTAATGTGATACAAATATTTTAGGGCCTAAAATAGCTTTACATTAACAAAACCCGGTCAGCGTCGTTGCGTTTGATTTAAATAAACAGTAATTATGATTTTCAGATATAAAAGCCCATGTAAGTAATTAATTTCGTAGGTTTATTGAGGGCTTATTAAAAATTTTTTTTGGAATAATTTTTATTATGCACTTAAGTTTGTACTTAATATATTCTTAAATGCTAAGCCTTCATAGCAAGTAAGCATTTGAAGGTTTTTTGAAAATTGTTGCGAAGTAGTTCCTTGATTATTTGTTTTAAATTTGTAAGAGTTTTGCTATATAATTAAATCGTTTATTTATTATTTGCCCTTAATTTATTATAAATTAAAAATTCTTAATATTTTGTATTTTGTTCTTTTGTTTGGTATGGTTACACTATTTAGACCAAGTGCTGCACTCACTAACTGTTGCTTTTGTTTCGGTTTTGTTAAGAAATTGTTTTTTGTTGGTTTTTTTGCTTTTTATTGTTTTTTCAATAGTAGAATTTTAGCTTTACAAGTGTTAAAGTCTGAGGTACTTAAATAGCTTTTATTGGGCCGTCACCAAATTTTTAACAAAAAACCGTTTTAGCAAAGAAAAAATGCCAGAGTAACTGGATTTTGGAAAAGCAAAGAAAATTATTGTTTTAATACACAGTGTCTGATGGCAAATTTATATTTTTAAACATGATTATTTCAAAAATAATCAACTGTACGGAGGGAGGGTGGCGCCGCTGGAATTATCGATTGTGCGGATTTGTCAGCCACGATGTCGCTGTAGTCGAGTGTGCATAACGCATTTGCAGTGGATACATTTTTTAAGAGTAATAATTCTTGCGTAATTGCTCGTCGACAATGTTTCGGCAAATACGTGATGGACCGAGTTTAAATTAAATTTGTGCGTGGGCTATGAATGTCCACGCCAGGACTTAGTCGGTGCCGAAAACATTGAATTTTTTGAAAGCAGTTTACGAGAAAATCCGCGACTTTCAATACGGAAAAGAGCAGCCGCACTGGGACTTCCAAGAGCGATTTTTAATAAAATTTTAGAAAAAGATATGAAGTTCCATTCTTTTAAAATTCAAATCGTTCAAGAACTGCAAGAAAGTGACATGATTAGCGCAAACATTTTTGTGAAACGATGTTGGAGTGTTTTCGCACTGTAAATCCAATTTTTTGAAGCGACGAAGCTCATTTTCTCTTAAACGGCTACGTTAACAAGCAAAACTGCCCTTACTGGTCTCCAAAACCCTGCGACCTCCGATTGAAACATCAAAAGTTTTTGCATTGCCCCAGGGTAACTATTTGGTGTGCCTTACCCACGCATGAAACAATTAAACCATTTTTTCGAAAATTCTTGAGGCCAGGCGAAGAATCCCCTAAGTTACCCCTACATGGATGCAATGTAAGACACCCATTAATTTTTCCCCGTAAACAGTTTTGTGGAACATAATTTACATCTTATATCCGCCTCCTAACAGGGTTGCCATACAAAATTCAATATTTTTTTTAGTCGCACCCACAGCTTCCAGGGTTCTCCTACAAAGGTCAAATTGATTTGACACTTTTCAATTTTAACAAACCCCTTTGTCAATACCTCTAATGTATTAAAAATATTACGATTTTTCCATAAAAGACAAATGTGTTTGTGTCGCATTTGATCATTTTGAAATAAATATATTTTCCTTTCTTGGAAGTGAGCAACAAAACGCATTTGTTCTGTGCAAGTAAAATCTCTAGTTTTTTCATTATTGTAGACCATAAAATTTAGTTTTATAAATTGTTTTCTACTTATTTACATTCTATTAATATATAGACATCACTGTAAAATTGTGTATATGAAATAATTTAGAACTTTGTATTTTTTTTATATAATCAAGATACTACTTGATTACTTGTTTCAAAAAGGACACATTATTCAGAATTTTAATTCTATAGTCAACCGCAATTTATTGGAATATGTGTCGTGCAGCAAATAAAAATGCACACGACGGTAAATAACGTTGTCAAACACCCTTCGTTACTTCTTCGCTATTATTGTTGGTCAAAAAAATTAAACAAAGTGTAAACGGATGTACCCTTAATATCAAAAATGACACTGACTTGAAAATATTTTATCATAAATAATTAAAAATATAATTTTAAAGGCAAATTATTGGGATTTTCTCAACTTTATTGGCAAAATTTTGAACATTGTTTTATTTAATTTATGCTTTTAATTTGTATTACAATGATTTGTTTTCTTCTTCTTTTTTTTGCTTTGTTTAAATTATTTATTCATTTGTTTTCTTGTTTTCAGCAATAAATCAAATGTGGACCACATTGTGGCCCAGTATTTCCTACTCTTAATCATTTTAATCCAACTACTTTGTTTGATATCATGTTTCTACGTCTGTATCTTGTTAAAGATATTTTCGATTGTAACAATTATATGCATGTATATGTATGTATGTATGTATGTATGTATGTATGTATGTATGTATGTATGTATGTATGTATGTTTCTATACATAAATAGTTTTGTATTTTAAGTGGGTTATTAACACTTTTGATTTCATTCGAAGCAAAAAATAAAAACAAAAGTTCACTGACATTGAAATTTAAATTGATTTTTGTTTTTTAATTGACTTTGGCAGCTCTATTTTTAACCTTAAAAATCAAGATATTTGTTTTTAAACTTGACCTACAATGAAAGTGTTCCGAAAGACAATTTCTCTGCTGCATTAAAAGAAATGTTTATTCAAACGAATTTGGTTTTTCTTGTAACTTATTTATTTTCATACCCACATCTTAAAACAAACTGTAACGTCTTACTACATGCGATTAACTTAATTGCTTGAAGAAAGCACTCCTTGTCCATATAATCTTGAAACGCAGTAGCAAAGCATTGTCAACTCCATGAAAAAAGCCGCAATATCTGTACTTGGATACCAAAAGCCTTTCCCACGGAACCCATGGTACAACCAGGAGTGTCGAAATGCTACTGAAGCTAAGAATGTGGCATACAGGGTAACACTGCAGTCAGCAGCAACACGAAAACGAGTGGCGTGAGTATGTACATATGAAGACGTGCAACAGTTAAAACTAAGTTCGAAAATTAAGAGTAAAACATCAAACTGAAGGCTTTGGTATGGGCACATTCTCCTGCAAAGATGAAGAAGGTTATCTGGGGACCGATACAGATAGTATGTTTAAGACATATAAAAAGCATTTATGAGGCCTGTTGGTATCTGAAAGTAGCAATGATAAAGGTACCACAGGACTAATCCCTAAAGACGGCATTGAGTTAATAATGCCTAGCCAGAATGAGGTCTAAAAAGCAGTTGCCAGGATAAAAAATAGCAAGACAGCAGGAGCCAAAAAATTTCCAGCGACACGCTGATAAGGCGCATGCATTAGCTTGTTTGTACAATCTGGCTAGTAGAACGCATACCCGAGGGTTGCAACATAAGTTTTTTATGTCCTGTAAACAAAAAAGAAAGACAAGACAGTATGTGCCAACTACAGAGGAATAAGACTGCTTTCCTTTGGTTGCAAGTTACTATCCATCGTATTGTGTGAAAGATTATACCTAAAAGTCGACAAAATAAGTTGGGTCATATCAATGTGGCTTTAGACCTGGCAAATCCAACATCGACCAGATCTGCACACTACGCCAAATCCTAAAAAAAGACCGAAGAAAGACTATATCAGCCCGTACCATCTATTTGTTGACTTTAAGGCACTTTCGACAGCCCCATACGTTCAAAAGTGGTTCAAGCAATGTCTAAGTTTGGTATCCCTGCGAAACTGATAAGACTGTGCAGGAGGTATTTAACTGATACGTAATCTCTAGTAAGGATAGGCAGGAATATCTCTGAGGTTTTTAAGACCAAACAAGGTCTAGACAGCCTTTCGTGGGATCTTCTTAAAAAAGGTTATACAAGTCGCAAATGTAAATGGAACTGGCACACTTTACATAAAAAATCACGTGTTACTCGCTTACGCCGACAATATAAATACAATGGAGCAAACATTGTGATCAGTAACTTCCACCTTTAATAAGGTCAAGAAAAAACAAGCCAAAGTGGTTTTGGCAGTTAATTCAGATAAAACCAAGATGAAGTTGTCAACGCATAAGACGTCCAGTAAACTTGGGCAGCTTGTGGAAGTTGAAATTACAACTCTGAAACAGACATCGATTTTATCTATGTCGGCCCCACCATAAGCAGAACAAACAACATCAGTTTTGAGATAAAAGGAAGAACAATATTGGCGAATAGATGCTACTTTGGATTAAGTTAGCAGTTTAAAACAAAGCCACTTCCTGACAGACAAAGTCACTCTCAACAAGACACTGATACTACCAAGCTTATATATAGATCTGAAGCACGGGTACTTTCAAAAGCAGATGGAATGCTCGAGAGAAAATTTTTTCGAAAAAACCTATGGATCAATATGCGTTGACGGAGAATACCAGTGTCGTATGAACCGCGAGGTGTTTGGGCTGTTTGTTGACATTGACATAAGTAGCTATGCGTTAACGTTGGCTAAGTCATGTTGTGAGAATGAATTAAGATTCTCCAGCCAAGAAGTCATTTGAATACAAACCTCTCGACGGACTTAACAGAAAGGGAAAACCGAAACTCCGATGAAAAGATTAGGTGGAGGAAGACATTTCGAAACTTGATGTTTGCATGGCGTAAAAAAGTTTTTTTTCTATAACTTCATATTTAAATCGTATTTAGTTAATTTAAATTTAAATTAGACTTTTTGACATGCAAACTAAATAGCAAAGCATTACCGGGAATCACAGCTTTAAAGGCAGATCAAAAAAGAAAAAGTTTGGCCCTACTTTCTCAAAACATAAATAAACTTCCAAAATCATATGGTGTTAATGTGAGACTTAACTGCTTCAATTACGCTTAAATTTTCTTTTGAAAAATTTTTTTTCTCAGATTCACTTCCTGAGGCAACTAAACGAAGGCAGTAGGAATATTCACCTGGCTTATTTTCAATGTATTTCGAAGTATATACCGCATTCTTAAAGGTAATATAATAAAATTATTTTCATCATTTCATTGTTTTAAAGGGATAATATCCTCAGAAAAGGATTGTTGTTTGGGATTTGACGGTCTATATAATGGGCGTGTAGTTTACACAGACGGTTTGAAAATGGATACAGCCACCGAAATTGTGGTCCTTATCAATTCAGAGAACATTAAATTGAAGAAAATGTTCCAAGCGATAGTAAGGCCACTATTTATGTTGACAGTTATACGCCCTTTAAGCCTTGAAGACACATTGCGTCAAGTCTAGCCTGGTGAGGGACTGTAGGAAGTCTCCTTGTGGGATGATGGACATCTTCAACGTCAGCCTATGTTGGATTCCGGGATACTGTGAATTAGTTGGCAACAAAACTGCCACCGAGCTTGCTTGTACTGGCTCGGGTCTTGAGTGAGTACATATTAGGAAGTTGTGATACCACTTTATTATTATAATTGCAAGACGGATGTGGTTCACTTAAACAAATTTTCAGTAGATGAACAGGAGTGACTGTCGACAAGCTCCTGTTTGACAAAAGCATGGTCCATGACTGCATTATATTATACCCTTTTGTAACAAATCTATTTACCTAAAAATTATTTTTGCAAGGCTTGCCAAAGTCAATAAAAAAATACTTTTAAAAATTTTGAAATGAAGACAATTAAGTTGTACCTTATTCTTATACTGTCCGCCCACCTTTAAGAACCAATGTACTTTAGTTACAAGCAAAAAAAGCTGGGAGCCCTAGTGTAGACCCTTGTACAATGTATTTTAATTTGGTGCAAAATAAATTCTACATTTTTTTGTTGTGTTCTATTCTATTTTCATTTGATTAAGCCATAAACCAATTCTTTTGTTGATTTATAACTTATGACTTTCAAGGCCTAGATATTTAAATAAAATTAAAATGGTTTTTCGATTTTTGTATTTTAACATACATTTTTATACGGAAATATTTTAGGTATTTTTTTTACAAAAGTTTTTGTTCTTTTTAAAGAAACCCATAATCTTAAGTTATTACATATCAAGAAAAAAGAATAAGAAGATGCATAATTTTAATTAAATACAAAACTACTAAGTATTTGAGGTAATCAACTGCAAGGTTAATTAAGAGACCCTGTTCTAAAGATAAAAGATTTTTTTCTAAAATAAATACATACATACATAAACATACATATACATATGTACAATTATAAATATATATCGTCAGCAAAAATACAAAAAGGCGTAACTAACAAAAAAAAAACAATGAAAATCGAGTTTTTGATGGATTATCATGAACGTTTTTCCTAAACCAGCAAAAAAAAGCTTAACCATCAATTCGTTTGGCATATCTCTCCCTCTCTTTCTCTCTCTTGTGGCATGACTTTAAAAAATATGTTTTTAACTAAATTATCCCATTAAGAAAATTAGTTCTTATTAGAAACGTCAAAATATCAAATCAGGGGCCAAATCGTCACATTCGATTCGAATCGAAATCTAAAAATTCTTATGACAATTCCTATACCAAAAGCATTTACAACTCGATTAATCGAGTGAATTTTCGAGTACTGTACTGTCTGTACCAATTGGTTCAGTACTGTACCAATTGGTTTTATACAACTGTAAAAAATCATCATTGTTGGCATTTAGTTTTCCAAAACAATTAACTCGTTAATTGGGACAAGCAATTTTTAAATCAACAAAGTTGGATTTTTTAATTAATGTGTTAATTATAAAAAAATATTCGGATACTTTTTTCTGTGCACAATATGGGCCAAAAGAAGTCATTTGAAGTTGTTTGGCTCTCTTTTTTTTCTAAATGAAAAACTGCGATTCTGTTTTTTGAATTTTATTGGTCAAGTCGATAAGATAATGTCAGCTAAATGAGCGCCATCACAGTTGGTTGTTATACAAGCTTGTTTAATGGCATTTTTCATCTTTTCGGCGAGAACTTCGGGCAACAGATTCTCGCACTTGTGTCAAATGTTGTCCCTGAGAGCTTCCAAGGTCTTGGGCTTGTAAACTTGGGACTTCAAAAAACCCCACAAAAAATTCTGGGATGGTTAAATCGGGCGATCTTGAGGGCCAAAGTAAATCGCAAAAGCAAGAGATGAGGCGACCCGGGAACGCTGCCTTCAGAATATCGGTTGTGGCTCACGCAGTGTTTGTGGCTGCTCCGTCCTGTAGGAACCACATGTCTTCCAGTCCTAACTCGTTCAACTGCGAAAAAAAAAACTCTGGCATGGCCCTATAGCGCGCACTGTCCACTGTTGGCGTTTGAGAAGCGGCGTCCTCAAAAAAATTGCCCCGATGACTCCTCCAGCATGAACAACGCACCATGCAGTCACTTTGAGCGTGTATAATGGCTCCTCGTACATCATTCATGGATTTCTTGTGCCACAGAAGCGATAGTTTTGCTTATTTACGTCCCTGCTGAGGGGGAAATGAGTCTCATCGCTAATTATGATTTTGGTCAAAAAATCGTCCACTTGTGCTTCAAAATTGAGGATGGCTTGGGCGTAGGTTACACGCGTTTGCCGGTCGCCAGGCAGAAGCTAATGCATGGACAGGACTTTGTGCTCAGGTCCTTGACCAAAATTAGCCTTACGGATGACCAGTTGTTGGCTAATTGCGAAGCACGAACTATTTAGTTGTATTGGAGGTGGCCAAAGTCTATTTAAAACCTTAACAACACAAACTCCTATACAAATTTTGGAGACTTTACCTGTTACAATTATTCAGATATTAATGAAAAACTATTTTCGTTGTATGGGAGGTGCCACGCCCATTGTTCCCTTTCCGCTTATACCTATTTAGCTTAATTATGCACATTACCACTATAAACACCAATTTTTTTTTTTTTTTTTTTTTTGTTTCATATATTTATTATTGAATCTTCGCCTGTGGCGAACTAACAATAAGTGTTCAAATCTTAAAACTAGGTAGTTAATATAAGTCTAGCCAGTGCCAGACTAAAATTTAAGTTCTCATATTAATTATCAAGCTTCATATAAGCGCAATAGTATCCCTCCTTTTCAGGCGGGTGTGCCCACTATGTTGCAGGATGTTTCGGGCGAGCGGATTTGGGTGAGCTTCCAGCTTATTTAAATACTTGTCCACATAGTTCAGGATTTCGCATTTAACTAGTGGAACTAGTAGATCCTTGTGGATGTTGCTGTTTTTAACATACCAAGGAGCACCAGTTATCATTCTTAGGATTTTGTTTTGCCTGCGTTGAATTTTTTCTATGTTGGATGCGGAAGCAGTGCCCCATAATTGTATACCGTAGCACCAAATTGGTTTCAAAATCGATTTGTAGAGTAGAAGTTTACAATCAAGACGAAGCACAGAGTTTCTGCCGATTAGCCAATGAATTTGTGTAGCTTTAAGTTTCATTTGCGTCAACTTCGCATCTATATGAGGCTTCCATGTGAGGCGGCGGTCTAGGTGAATACCAAGATATTTTGTCTCGGTTCGTTGAGGCACCATATGGTTGTTAATAAGAATTGGAGAGCACGTTTCTTTGCGTAAAGTAAAAGTTACGTGGGTACATTTTTGTTCATTTATTTTTATTCCCCATAACTTTGCCCATTTTTCAACTTGGGTTACGTGTTGCTGCAATTGGTTTGAAGCCTCTTTAGGGTCTTTATGAATACTAAGAAAAGCAGTATCATCAGCAAATGTCGACGTGTGTGTAAAACTATTGGTTGGCATATCTGCTGTGTAAAGCAAGTACAGAACTGGACCTAGTATACTCCCTTGAGGTACACCAGCCCCTATTGTTTGAGAAGAACTTATTTGGTTTCCCTCTTTGATTTTAAACTGTCGACCGGTTATGTACTTTTCTAGTAGGTTGAAAATATTAGCTGGAAGGTTTAGCTTTAGTTTGTTTAACAGGCCTTCGTGCCATACTTTATCGAAAGCTTGAGAGACATCTATAAAAAGCGCGGAGCAGTACTTTTTTTCCTAGAAAGTTTTTCTTATAACCTGCACCAGTCTGTGAGTTTGTTCTATTGTGCTATGTTGACTTCTAAAGCCAAATTGGTGATCTGGAATGCAGTTGTTTTCATTCAGGATCGGAGTAAGCTTGTTTTTAAGCAGCTTTTCAAACAGTTTTGACAAAGTTGGTAACAAACTTATAGGCCTATAAGACTCCACCTTAGAAGGATCTTTACCAGGCTTAGGAATCATCTTAACTAAGGCAACTTTCCATATTGGTGGAAAATGTTCAAGCCGTATTATGGCATTAAAAATAAAAAGAATTATTCTTTTTGCTGTTAAAGGCAGCTCAATAAGCATTTTGTTGCTTATTGTATTAACGACAGGAGCTTTTTTATCATTAAGGTTAGCTATAGCTTCTACCACATCTGAATATCGGAAACGTATTTCTATGGGACGTCTAGAAACAACAGGCGGTAATTCCCTCACGTCAGTGCATGTATTAGGAGTGAACACGTTTCTTAAATGGCTTGCGAGCAGATCGCATTTTTCTTCATCATTTCTAGCCCAGGATCCTCTTAGATTGCGCAGTGGTGGTTTTGCGATTACGGGTCTTTTGAGACGACTGGCTGATCGTCATAGAGAATAATTTGTTTGAGGGGTTGCGTCTAGACCTTCCAAATACTTCTTAATTGATGCAATTCTGTGTACCTCCAGCAAGTTTTTTAAGCGATTTGTACACTCTTTTAGCTTCTTTTTAAGTTGGGGCGATCTATGCTGTTGCCATTCTCTTCGCGCTCTCCTTTTTTCAGATAAAAGCTCCTCAACATCGACAGAAAAAATTTTGTTGTATTTGACCTGACGGTATGTTGAAGAAGCATGTTCAACGGATTTTTTAATGTTTTCATTTAGGATATTTAGGCAATCATCGATTTCTTGGGGAGTTTTTAGTGGTATGTGTTCCGAGCAGTGAGAGCTGATATATTTTTTATATTTTAACCAATTTACTCTTTTTGATAAGAAAAAATCACTAGTTGCTATTTGGTGAGGACTGCAAATAGTGATAATTGTGGGTGAGTGGTCAGAAGATAAATCGAAGGAGGCTTCAGCCTCAATAAGGTCCGGTGATATACCTTTTGCCACGCCAAAATCTATTACGTCTGGAATTTTATTATTGTCCGTTGGCCAATAGGTTGGTTGTCCAGTTGAAATAACGAAAAGTCCTATTTCCGACACTGAGTCATACAAGACACGACCTCTGGGACTAATTAGGCGGGAGCCCCAGTATGTGTGCTTAGCGTTATAGTCTCCAGCAGCTATGAAGCGGAGACCTAATGATTTGTAGAAACTGTTGTACTGATCCTTCGTTATGGAGAATCTGGGTGGACAGTAAACTGATGAAATAACAAGGTTATGGAAAAATTCATCAATGCAGACGTTCGTAGCTTGGATATAACTTTCCGAGAGGCCACCCAACCATTGGTGTTTAATTCTTGATTTGATTAGAATAGCCGAGCCACCACATGATCTATCCCTAGGATCCTTTGAATCGTAAAAAGAATAACCACTAATTTTAAAAGTGCTTCTAGATGTCATATGAGTCTCAGAAATACACATAACATCGATTTTTTGGTTCATCAAGAAATATTCGAGCTCGTTTTTGTGTTGGCGGATGCCGTTTGCGTTCCAGCCTGATTAAGCACATCAATAATTAATAACCCTGTACCAAATTTGGAGGCTTCAGTTATAATAGTAATTAATTTATGTAAACTGTTTAACTTATATGGAAGGTGCCACGCCCAGTCCAAGTTTCCAAAAAAAAAAAATAGCCTATAGCCTCTTTCAAAACATCGTGTCACATAAATTTCTTTAAAATCAGCCCAGCCGTTCTTTAGTTAGAAGTGTTGTATTTAAATTAAAAAATTAATTTTTAAGATTATATTTTTGTTAGTTACGCCTTTTAAAATTTAAGCTAACTATATGACAGCAAAAATGCAGCAAATCATTATTCATAACCAGTCGTAAAAAATAAATTAAAAATATTAAATTTTTATTTAATTTAAATTATAAAAAAACATCTCTACAAATGACTTTGAACTTGGAAGCTACTGTTGTGATAAACCACGAGGAATCTAATATTATTAAAGATCGATTCATTTACACTGACTTAACTGACTGACTGGCTGATTGACTTGTTTAAGATGGATGAATGCATGGTTGATTGATTAAGATTTCCTCAAATCTTGTAACTAAATTATTAATTGAGTTAGAAACGGATTATTTACATCTAAAACAACAGTTCGCCAACAGCACTGTTTGGCCTAAATGAAAGAAAAAAAGAAGGAAAAAAACTAAGAAGATGCAAAATATGTAGAAGATTGTATGGCAACTGTTAATTTTTATTTATATTAAGTCTGAGATATTTTAAATAAAAAAAGTTTATTTTTTGTTTTATTTTGTAGATTCTTTCTTGTCTAATATAAAATCAAAGTGTGTGGATTTGTAGGAAACTTAATGATGTCTGTATCTATGCATGTTTGTATTAAAACAATAAAGAAAAATCAATTTCAAGGTTAAGAGCTAATTTTAATTGTTTAGAAATAAATTTAAAAAAAGAACTTGAATCAATTTTAATGGCGTATCTTTTCTTAATAAAATCTTATTTTATTATGTTTATTAAGTATAAAAGTTTTAATAACTTAAAGAAACATTTTTATTAATAATTTTTTTTTTGTTCTTCTTCTTTTTTTTTATATGCAGAACTCATGAGTTGGTGACTTAAGAGGTAAGTTATCATTTTTCATTCAGTATAATATTTATAAATCTACAGGTTAAATAAAGCCTTAAACTATTAAAAAATAACCTAAAACATAATTATATTTTATAATTTTTTGCCTAAACATGTTGTAACTTTAACTGCATTATCTGGAAATTTTTTGATTCTATTTTCTCCCAAGAGATTGTTTTGTTAAACTGGTTTAAGCAACGGTTAAAGCTGGTGATGGTTCGTGCTCTAATGCTTTCCATTAATTTTTCATTACTGTGAAAAATGCGCAAATAAAAAACGTCCTCAATAAAAAATGACCACAAAACTCTAAATGAAAAATTACCTCAATTTGGACAACAAAAAATAAACCCAACTTTAAAAATGTTTTAGGTTGGGTTACGTTAAAAGTAGGAGGCCTTGAAGGCCCCAGTCCCCTAGAACATATACCTAAGCCAGTGATCAGGGCTCATTGCGCGTGTGCTTCTAGTAAAAAAAGATAATTTTGGTGAAGAAGTTCACAGAAATTCAGTGATGACGAATTCCCCTAAAAACTTCCAATCTACACCTACCAAGAGATCAATATCTGGCAAAACATCAGACATAAAACATTGAACTCTGGCCTTTGCAATGGCAGTGACACAGGAAATGCTTCATCATTTCAATCATCTCCATGCATGCTCTTTACTCGCTGCCCTTCGAAACTTTCATCTGATCCGTTGTTTCACTGCATCATGTGGGCATTTTCCACCCACTCTTTCAACTCGGCCTTCATAGCAGCAGAGTGCTTCGGATTAATCAGGTAAACCTCCCGCTGTCCCCTAGCCATATTCACCAAATAACTCGCCCGTTTATTTCCGACCAACCTTTGATGGTGAAGTACTCATATTATGCGAACCTGTCATATTGCAACTTGTACGTTGGACTTTCTGTAGGATCGCAATGTTGTAGTTTCTGTCCATGGATGTCCACCATGCCTTTGAAGCGTAAGTAAGTATGGGTCTAAAAACTCCCCCTTATAGCCATTGTGTCATCATTGTATTGAGGACCTATTTTGAGTCCTTCTACATACCATACATACTGCTGCTTCGCCGTAGGTAGGTTTTTAGGGGAATATAAGGGCAACAAAGCTTACAAACCTGCTTACGTATGGAATGATATTTGTTCGCGATGTCCCACTTAGTTGCATTTCATGTTAAGTGCTCTTCTCGGCGCTATGAATATCCAGTTAATTCATGTAATTTGGGCTTCTTTAGTTGTTTAAATTTATTGCGTCATCGAAATAAATATTTTTCCGTGTTATTGTGTTCGTTACTTGACGAAAAAATAATGTTCTTTTTACTCACTGCCTCACAGTAGTGCCTTTTAGTATGCACTTGAGTAAGCGAGTGTGTAAAATAGTAAAAGTTTTACATTAACTGCCATACACTATTGCATTTATCAAGGGAATGGATACGTGCTTGATGCAAAGCGCATTAATATACTAGAAAAAGTATTTACTGCTTACAAAATCTCGATTATTTTTTGCTGGGTAGCGCTCAACATTGGTGGGTCTTCATTGCTTTTTTTTCAATATGGTGCTTTCAATTCAATTTGCAATCCAGGATTACACCCAGGTACTTGACTCTTTTAGATATCATTATATTCCTCCACAAGAAGCCAGGTCCTCTGGACTGATTTAAATTCTTTCCCCTCAGGAGCATAACGACATCGTCTGGGTAGCACACTGGGTCAAAACCTCCATCAGTTAATATCTCTAGAAGACTGTGTACGGTAGTAATCCACAGAAGGGGCGAAAGAGTGCCACCCTGTGGGCTTCCACATTCCACAATGTCCTTGATATTATTATTATAATTCGAATGTTATGTTCCTTTTCCCTACTATGCGACTAATCCAGCATCTCAGTACTGGATTATCTGTAAATTGGTCCAAGGATTGGATAACCGTGTCGGTTTGAACATAATTTAAAGCTTCCTCAATATTAATGCATAATGCCACTATATACAATTTGTCATTGAAAATTTTTCTTCTTCCCTTAATATAGGCCTTTTGCTTAAAACGTGGTCATGTGTTATCCTGCTCTTGACCATGTCTTCGACTCTCCGCAACATGGTCTTAAACAAAAAGGAAGTTAATTTTATGAGCTGAAAAGCCTTATTGTTCGCGTAGCTCCTCTTGCCGGGTTTTGGCATAAATATCACCCTGGCCTTTTGCCAGCCGTAAGGGATGGATGCAAAAGGTAGACAAGCATTAAAACTTTTTACCAAATGAGTCAGTACCAAGTCAACCTCATTCTGTAAGAGAGCCGGGCAGCTGTCACCCGTTCCTGCTACCCTAAAGGAGGGGAAAATTCTTGTGTCCTCAGTGTGGCGTACCTCTCTATCCAGTCGTTGTTCTACAAAGAAACCCACCACATTGATGGTGAAGTGGGTCTTTCCCAAGAATCTCAGGGATAGTAACCATCCTCTTTCCCGTATTATCCGCTAGACTTTCGGTCTAAACATGGGTTTCAAATAAAAAACTTTTAATCTTAGATGATTCATTCACTCTGTCAACCTGCTTGCAGAATAGCCTCTATGTGGTTGTCTATTACGAGCTTAAATTCCAGCTAGATCAGCTGATTTTTTTCCTTTTCAGGATTATAAAGCATATTCCGCTTTCCAAGCAAGACAATTATAAGGGAAGGTTTTTGTAGGTTTAACATAATTACTAGTACCGCCAAGGCACAACAAATAATAAAGCTGTACAGGACATGCCATGCCCACTTGTCCCAACTTTTTACAACTCAGTTGATAATAAGGTTGGTGAGTTATTTCAGCAAATATATCTCGCTAAATGTTCCCTTAGATCAATTTTATTATTCAATTTTAAAACATTAAAATTTTATTAAAACTTCTGTCAGTTACTTATTTTTAATCATTTTAACCACACAGATTGCACACACACACACACAAACAGACTTGATAAAACAAAAGACTTAGAACACATACTTGACTAATATCGTCATATGCTTTAAGACCACTTTAACTTAAAACCATGACGACAAAATACCATAAAAAATTTAATTATTTTAAAGAAAGAAAAATATTCCAACAACTTAAAAATAAGAGATGTAACCCTTCTACCTTCATGCAAATTAAAAAAAAAAACCCTCATCACAAAAATCCTCCTTTGCTGTTGCGATATACATATTTGCAAAACAAACCAAATGTTTGCTTATTATTTTGTGGCTTTACTTGTAAATTTATTTTAGAAAAAGAGGACAAACGTGATTTGTAATATCTATGCTTATATTTTTTCTATCACTAAAGTTTAAAGCAAACAAAAACATTTAAATGGAGACGTTTGCATAGAAAAGTTAACTGTCAGTCATAGTTTTCAATTATGCACGTTTACTTTGTAGCCAAATTTAAGATGTACTTGGAAATTGCATTATCTAGAAATTAAAGAAAATTACTTAATAAAGATTTATCATTTTACAAAATAAAATAAAATAAACTAAAATAAAATAAACTAAAATAAAATAAAATAAAGTAAAATAAAATAAAATAAAATAAAATAAAATAAAATAAAATAAAATAAAATAAAATAAAATAAAATAAAATAAAATAAAATAAAATAAAATAAAATAAAATAAAATTAAATAAAATAAAATAAAATAAAATAAAATAAAATAAAATAAAATAAAATAAAATAAAATAAAATAAAATAAAATAAAATAAAATAAAATAAAATAAAATAAAATAAAATAAAATAAAATAAAATAAAATAAAATAAAATAAAATAAAATAAAATAAAATAAAATAAAACAAAATAAAATAAAATAAAATAAAATTAAATTAAATTAAATTAAATTAAATTAACTAAAATAAAATAAAATAAAATAAAATAAATAAAATAAAATAAAATAAAATTAAATAAAATAAAATAAAATAAAATAAAATAAAATAAAATAAAATAAAATAAAATAAAATAAAATAAAATAAAATAAAATAAAATAAAATAAAATAAAATAAAATACAATAAAATGAAATAAAATAAAATAAAATAAAATAAAATAAAATAAAATAAAATAAAATAAAATAAAATAAAATAAAATAAAATAAAATAAAACAAAACAAAATAAAATAAAATAAAATAAAATAAAATAAAATAAAATAAAACAAAATACAATAAAATAAAATAAAATAAAACAAAATAAAATAAAATAAAATAAAATAAAATAAAATAAAATAAAATACAATAAAATGAAATAAAATAAAATAAAATAAAATAAAATAAAATAAAATAAAATAAAATAAAACAAAATAAAATAAAAAAAAATAAAATAAAATAAAAAAAAATAAAATTAAATAAAATGAAATAAAATATAAGTTTATGGGCAAAAAATATGCGTTAATGCAGGTAATTTATGTAGTTTTTAAAAGCAGTATTTTCATTCAAGTACAAAAATATTGTTCACATAAACTAATTTGCAAAGAAATTTAAGTACTTGAATATGATTTGTTCTTTATTTTTAATGCTCCAAAAACGGCAAATAATTAAACTTGAATTTTCTTAAGGCTCTTTTCATTATTAGTAGTGATATCTTTTACAATTATATTGAACTGGCCGGCCCTAAAAACCTTAGATAGAGCCCTTGAGTTCTAAGTGTTACCAGACAAAAAAGAAACGATTCGGTTTCATGTAATGAAATCCAGGATGATCCACGCTCTCTTGGCAAAGGCCAGCAGCCTTACTTCTCCAACCCTGAATATTTCCTCCAGGCATTGGTATAAACAAGAAAATATACAGTTTTCTTTGAAGCGTGCAAGCACTGCATAGTGACACAGAATATGCTCAACAGTCTCTCTACCCCTGGTATGCCACAGAACCTACAGCAATTGCAGCTCAGTCGCACAGCTCTTTATGCATAAGTTTCTGTCCAAGAATGACCTGTTATCATTCCTACTAGAAGTCTATAATCACTTTTTAGCCAAGAAAGGATAAACTTCGTTTCCCCCGGGTCAAAAGATCCCAACATTACTCTAGAGACTATACGAAGTGGAATTCACCAAGGCCTCCTGTGCCACCGAACTCAGTAAATGTGCACTTGTCTTTTGGCACACAGTGCATGCTTGAGGAATTGTCGGGTAGTTGCCGCCTAACTATCAATAAATATGTTAACCTAAAAATTCTGAGTTTAGGAAGACAAGGCAAGACCGGCAGCCAATTTAGCTACTAGAATCTCTGCCTTTAAAATATTGCAGTCATCAAGAGCCATTTGATGTCTTTTAAGGTCAATTTCCCAAATTTCTTCCAAGTGAATCTATACCTTGGGAGGAATACCGGCAGCCAAAAATTTAAGTTTCTAGCCTTAAGCGTTTAGGCTATGTAATGATAAATCAGTCAGTAATGCTATCTTTTTTGTAAAAATATATAAATGATGTTATTATCTGTTGAAATACTTGTCAGCCACAGGTGGATTCTTATACATAGACTCTTAGGCCAAGCATGGGTTCTAGGAGATGATTCATCTGTCGAGTGGTAGGATCGTGTCTAATAGGGGTAATTTAAGACCTCGCTTAAGACAACATCGGTCTATCGGTTATTGATTTTAGCCCCCATTTTCCCCAGTAATTAATTTAATTCCTATTAACACATTACGCAAAAAATTTAAATGGGATCTAAATATGATTACAGATCAAAGAGGCACCCTTTATTTCTAAGGGATTCGACAAAAATCCATTTAAAAACTATTTAGTTTGCATTTCATTAGGGCACAGTGGCTTAAACCCGCTTTTTATTGGCCAAAATTGAACCGATAAAGTTTTTATTTAATTTTGCTTTTGCCAGACAGTTACCTTTTTTAACGGTTCTTCACTTTTAATTTTATAAAAACTGGTTTGCTTATAATAATTATCACTATTTTTATACAGGGTTTCTGATGGCAAATTTATATTTTTAAATACCACTGCTTATGAAAACGGTGCGAAGCGAGGGTCGCGCCGTTGGAATTATCGGTTGTGCGGATTTTTTAGTCACGATGTCGAAGTGGTTAAGTGAGCAGCGCGCGTTTGCTCTGTAGAAATTTTTTAAGAGTACTGATTCTTACGTAATTGCTTGTCGACAATTTTGTTCAAAGTTCGGTATTGACGAATACGTGATGGACCGCGTGTATATTTAATTTTTTCGTGGGTGCAGAGTCTCCACGCAACTGCTTCGGCTATAAATGCCAGGGCCCAGTCGATCTTCAAGAGCTCCCGAGAACATTAAACTGGTTGAAATCAGTTCACGTGCCAATCCGCGATTTTCAGTACGGAAAAGAGCAGCCTCACTTAGACTTCCAAGAGCGATTGTTTATGAAATTTTGAAAAAGGATCTGAAGTTCCATCCTTTTAAAATTCAAATCTGAAAAAAAGTTACTTTGATTTACGCAAAAATTTTTGTGAAACGATGTTGGAGCGTTTTCGCATTGTAAATCCCATTTTTTGGAGCGATGAGGCTCATTTTCACTTAAACGGCCACATCAACAAGCAAAACTACCGTTACTGGTCTCCAATAACCCGCAACCCTCGATTGAAACATCAAAAACTATTGCCTTGCCCCAGGCTAACTGTTTGGTGTGCCTTATCTACGCATGAGATAATTAAATCATTTTTTTCGAAAACTCTCGAGGGTGGGCGACGAATGTCAATGGTATTTTGACACATGATTACGGACTTATTTTTTACAAACCTGCGAGCTCATCAATCGTACTCTTTACACACGTGATTTTACCAGGATGGGGCGATTGAACACACATCCAGAGCTTCGATTAATTTGGTCCGGAAAATTTCCCCTCAAAACTGTTCACTCGTTTTGGCGACATCTCACAGTCACCGAGGTCGCCCGATCTAACTCCCATGGATTTTTTATGAGCTCGTTGAAGAAATATCGAAAAATTCATTTGACAATTGAATTGAAACGAGTATGGGGTGCATAGCTTGTTTAGTAAACAAAGCATATCGTTACCTTAATATAGAAAGGCCCTAACTCGTTTTTTTTAAAGACCAGAATTTTCGTTACTTCGATAAAAGATCTGCTCAAACACCACAAGTAGCCAAAAAAAAACTTAATCTAAGAAATATGAGTTAGGGCCTTTTTATATTATGGTAACCATATGTTAATAATCTTAAAATTATGGTTTATGAAATTATAGTGATTTATTTTAGAAAGAAACGCTTAATTGCAATTTAATTTATTTTCATCTTAGTTAAGCTTTTTTTAAAAATTACAATATAAATCTTTACCAAACACCAAGTCGTAATAAACAAAACAAATAAAATGACGCATATTAAGCCTGCCATGCAGTCAATGCCATGTTTCCTAATAAAGTCCATATTTTGGGCTGGACTCTGCAGATGCTTTGCACCATTATGGCGTAACACATATTCCGTCCAATACACAGCCAAATCCATGGGTTTAATGGGCTGATCATGATATCTCATAGAAATTTCCTTGGCCTTTTGTGTATACACAGGGCTATTAAGCATTTCCAAAATTAATCTTTTTAACTGCCTTTGGTTTAATGTTTTATAATCTAGTTTTAGGGCATATCCTTGGCGTTTAGCTTTGTTAACATTCATATGCTGATCAAAATACAAGGGTAAACCTAATATGGGTTTGCCATGATATATAGACTCAAAAGCCGATAAAAGCCCACCATGGGATATGAAAAGTTTAACTTTGGGATGAGCCAAAATGTCGCCCTGAGGAAACCAACGTGATATTAAAACATTTGATGGTTTCCCCTTTAGATTGGGATCTTCAAACTTCCATAGTATTTTAAAGGGCAACGTGGAAAATACTTCATTGAATATTTGTAAAGTTTCCAAAGTAAAATCTTTACTTTCTATATTAGAGCCCATTGAAAAGTAGATGACATCTTCAGTAGAATTATTAAGGAAATCACGAATATTTGCTGGTAAAGATTTTGGTCGATGTTGTATTTGAAATCCTCCAACTTCTATCATATTTGTAACAAAGGGACGTGAAAAACTTAGGGAAAAATGTTGATTCATCAAAAACAGTGATATATTTTGGCGAAGAGTCCTAATATCTTCTTTTATATGAGGCATATACATCTTCTTAATAAGTTCATGTTTCGGCAAATGCACAACTTCATTATGCAATAACCTCAAGAGTTTTAGCAATAAATTCTTCATACGTTGCATGTAGGTCATTTCCTCGGTAAAACCAGTTGCCATCAAAGGAACATAAGTAAATGGAGATATATTACCTAAGACTTCATCAATTATTGGATCAGTGCCATATGAGGAAAATAATATAATTGGAGCTTTAAAATTTGCCCCAAAACTCGACCAAGCAATGCAATTTGTTGATTCTAAGATAATTAAATCAAATGATTCGTTTTTAATTAGATTTTGAACTTTAGGATTCTTCATAACGATGGCAGTAACGTTTGTATAATAATCTGAGTAGAAATTCATGTCATTCCACCAACCACGTTTCACTTGAGCACCACTTACAAAATCTACAAATTGAGTTTCCTTATTAAAAATGAAAAACCATAAATAAACAAATATTCTTAAGGGCCCTTTATTTACCTTTTTGTAAACTATGAACTTCCAAAACGGCCAGATCCTTGTAATTTGTAAAATTCTCTTTGCTGGGGAAAGCATTTATAACAGTCAATTCATGACCCCTTTGTGCCAGTGTTTTTAAAAATGGTTGCACTAAAATATATTGAGATCTGCCGGGAAAAGGAAAAACCGCCAAAATTTTGGCTGCTTCATTTAAACTTATAAAACTCAAAGAAATTTGAATAAGGACTATGAAAAACTTTACATAAAATTTCATGATTTCCTTTGTTTTTTTTTTTTTTTTTTGTTAAGCATTCAGTTTTAAAAACGTTCTTAATCCACCAAGTATTTCAATTAAACTAAACAGTAATTGTGACAGAAAAAGTCATTTAAAGTGGTTTCGAATATTATCTCTATTTAAACTGATATTTGAATTACATAGAAAACTTCCACGAAAAACTAAAAAACTAACCTTTTACACAATTTTATGATTTCGAAAACATTTTTTTGAGAAAATACTAAATTGTTTAGATAACGTGGCTCGACTGTGTCGCATAAGTATGTTCTTCTACTGCGAACTTATCTTTATATTTTAGGTAATACGAAAGTGATGACATTGAAAATGATCTAAAACAAAATTAGGACAAAAAAGATATAAAAACGCAGCGAGTTTCTTTCTTATCAATTAAAACCTTTTTAAATACAATATAAAATAAATATTTACAAATCTTAGCAGCTTGTAAATAGAATCAACATTTGTCAATGGATTTTTATGATTTACAGGGTGTCTGGTGGCAGATCTTTATATTAAAACTCAAATAAAAATCTTAAAAATTGACACAAAGTTTTATTAAGAGCATTGAACGATAGAATGGAAATGTGGATTTTATGTCTTAAAGAGTATCTCATTCAAATGACTTCCGTCAAGATGAACACACGGCTTTAAGCGAAGCCTTTTGTTCTGTTAAAACACGCTGGAGTAAATTTGGTTCAATTGAGCTGTTTCTCGACGAAGAGTTTCCTTTGAAGCCACAAGAGATGTCAGAAAGCAGCTGATCAGTTTTTGGGGAAAATTGTCCCGAAGCGAATTCATCGAAGCTCTGGCTCTGAGGGCAGTCGCCTGATCTTGTTGAAATCACGTGTGTGAAGAGTACGATGGATAAGCTCGCAGGTTTGGCAAAAACAATTCCGTAATCATGCGCTGATAGTTTTAACCATTGACGTTCGTTGCCTGGTCTCGTAAATTTTCCAAACAAAATGGCCCCATTATCTCATGCGTGGATAAGGCACACTGAACAGTTATCCTGGGGCAACGCAATGGTTTTTGATGTTTCAATCAAGGATTGCGGGTTCTTTGAAACCAGTAATGGCAGTTTTGCTTGTTGACGTGGCCGTTTAAGTAAAAATGAGCCTCGTTGGTCCAAAAATTGGGATTTTAAGTGCGGAAACGCTCCCCCATCGTTTTATAAAAATTTTGTGTAAATCAAAGTCACCTTCTTTCAGTTCTTGAACGAAAAATAGGTCTCATTTTGCATGAAAAAAATATCGCTTTCAATTTCTTAATAACTTTTTAACACTTGAAAATGTAAAAAATGTGTTTTAGCTGACTTAAAGAAAACTTAATAATCATTTGATGATTTGATCAAAATCAGCATGATCGCCTTCTTTTGGGTAAAGTATTAGTAGAGTTCAATAAAAAGTTTGAGGCAAATGGAAAAAAACTGAATACGGATTTGAATTCTCTACGTTTATATCTCTATTTTTCAGGCTAGTTTAATGCTTGACATAAATATATTCATCTTAGAATTCCAGTTTGGATTCAGAATCCCTGCTTAAAAGACACTGAAGTTATCAGTAAATTAGCGGAACTTACTGATGCCCACTAGCTTTTGACAGCAGCTCCGAGTTTCCCTTCCATTTAAGAACAAGTCTTAAAGACGTTGCAGGTCCTGTTGTCTGGACGGAGGCTCGCCAACTAGCCGTATTCCTCCATATTTATACCCGACTTTACTATGTAACGTGATAATATAACCAACCATTAATTCTCATAACTCTTTCTTATAATAACACTGGCAAACCTCTAGTAATTCTCATTTAGTTTAAAACTAATTTTGGTAAATGTAAGAAATAATAAAATGTATACAGACATACTTAACTATTGTTATACTGCAAACAATTAAAGTACAGATATATAAAAATATTATCATGATAAGTTCGGTAAAGTTCGGTAAAAACGCCAAACCCCCCAGCATTGACCAAACACCACTTTTTACCGAACTCCGAACCCTAACGTTCGGTAGAGCTCTACTAAGTATATAGAATTTTTTACGATTACATGAAAAATGCAAGGAGCCCTGTATTCGGATACAATTCAAATGCGACCCATTACTACGAACTAACTCCAGGAAACCGGTTTTTAATTTGGTTCTGTTGTAGCTGCTAGTCTTTGGCTAAACAAACCCAGCCAGTTCCAGACTAAAATTTAGGTTCTCATAATAAAATGATTTTATTTCGATGATTTTATCTAAGCGCAATAGTAATTCTTCTTTTTAGATGAGTATGACTACTATTTCGCAAAATCATTCGAGCAGGCGGATATGGCTGTGCTTCCAGCTTATCAAAATACTTCGCATAAGTGGTGAAACTTGTAGATCCTTGTAGGAGTTGCTGTTTGTACCATTCCAAGGAGCACCAGTTATCATTCTTAGTATTTTGTTTTGATGGCATTGAATTTTTTCTATATTGGAGGCTGAAGCAGTGCCCCATAACTGTATTCCGTAGCACTAAATTATTTTTAAAATTGAGTTGTAAAGTAAAAGTTTGCAATCAAGACGCAGCACAGAGTTTCTGCCAATTAGCGAGTGGACTTGGACTGTTTTGTGTACCATTTGTGTCAACTTCGCATCTATATGTGACTTCCACGTGAGGCGGCGATCCAGGTGAATGCCAAGATATTTTGTCTTAATTACTACCGTTTGGTTGTTAATAAGAATTAGGGAGGACGTCTCTTTGCGTAAAGTAAAAGTATCGTGGGTGCATTTTTGTTTATTTATTTTAAACCCAATGACATTTCCCATTTCTCTACTTGTGTTTTGTGATGTTGCAGTTGTTTCGAGGCCGTTTTAGGGCCTTTATGAATACTGAGAAAGGCGGTATCATTAGCAAATGTCTACGTTGTTGGTAGGCATATCTGCTGTCTAATCAAGTACAGAGTGGCACCCAGTATACACCCTTAAGGTACACTAGCCCCTATTTGTTGAAAACAACTTAAATAATTTCCCTCTTTGATCATAAATTGTCGACCAGTTATTTAGCTTTTCAAAAGGTTGAATATATTCACCGATAAGTTCAGATTTAACTTGTAAAATATTCCTTCATGCTAAACTTAATCAAAGGCTTGAGAGACATCTATAAAGAGCGCAGAGCAGTACTTCTTTTCCTCAAAGGCTTTTTCACCTGTACCAGTCTGTGGGCTTTTTCGATTATACTTTGTTGACTCCTAAAGCCAAATTGGTGATTTGGAATACAATTATTGTCATTCAAGATTCGGGTCAGCTTGGTTTTAAACAATTTCTCAAGCAATTTAAACAAAGTTGGTAATATACTTATTGGACTGTAAGACTCCACCTTCGGCGGATCTTTACCAATCATCTTTACCAAGGCAGTACTGGCGGGAAATGTTCGAGCGTTAAAAATAAAAATAATTATTATTTTTCTGTGCAAGGCAGTTTTAAAAGCATTGGGTTGCTTATTCCGTCGAAGCCAGGCGCTTCTCTAGCATTTAAACTATTAAAAGCCTCAACGACATCTAAAAGCTGGAAACGTATTTCTATAGAACATCTAGCATCTAACAGGTGATAATTTACTAATTTAAGTTCATGTAATTGGAATAAAAACATTCCCTAAATGACTTGCGAGCAATTCACACTTTTCTTCACCATTTCTTGCCCAGGATCCTCTTAACAAAAAGTTTTAATGAAATTTTGGTTTCTGTTATTTCTTTCTATTCAATATTAAAATAATATTTAAAATGGTTTATTTCTAAAAACCTAATTTTTAATAAAAATGTTTTATTACTTTAAAAAAAAATATGTAAAAAATACTTTTCTTTACTTTCAAAACCATGGTCGAATAATAAGGTGGCCTCCTCCTTACAACAACTCCCTGTAAAAATTTTGCATGTATTTCGCTGTTGCTAAACTCTAGCTCAAAAGTCAGAAATGTTGCTTTCTCACATACACACAGTACACACAACCATTATATAACATAAAAAATGTGCCAAACTTAGTTCGAAAACATATGGCGGAAATAAAAGTCACCTGATCAGTTGCTCCTACCTTGTTCAATGTACCTTGATTAAAACAATATCTCAATCTACTGTACTATATGTTTGTGTATGTAGTTTTATGTACCTACAACAATAATTTAGCACATATGTAAACAATTAGTTGATTGACACGGTGCCATAAATTTTACTGCCTTAAAAAAATAAACAAGAGATTTTACGACTCTTAAAAACAACCACCCTTTATAACCGTCCCGCATATAGCGTCTTTAAACCTTAATTAACTGGTGAAAAACACACAAAAATTTTTTTTAATTAACAACTTTTTTGAACTGTTGTATTAGTAACAAAGCGATTTGTTGTATCACTTGTATATGTATATATTAATGTGTTTTAAAATGCCAGATCTGAATTTGAAAATGTCAAGCTCAGTGGCCACTTTTAGGGTCATTACTATTACTTGCCAATGACAAGTGAAACAGCTGGTTAATGTCTCCTTTCTGTTGTTGCTTTTTTCAAATGTTGGTTTTGAAAGCCGAAAACTCAGGTTTTTGCTTACAAACATCGTTTTTTTTAGGCATTCCCTAATGTAATACAGATGACATTAGGAAGGTCGACCAAAAAAAATTATAGAAAAACTATTTTCACGATATTTTTCAAACACTTTTTTGCACAATTTTTTTTAATTCCAAACCGTAATTTCTTAATATGCCAAATATGTAAAGACACCAGTGGATGCTCGTACAGCTCTTACGGCAGAAGATATTGCTGCTGTTCGCGATAGTGTGGCTGAAGAGCCGTCCACCTCAACTCACCATCGTGCCCAACAATTGCACCTTTCACGCTCGTGGTTAATGAACATTTTGCATAAGGACTTGCATTTACACGCTTACAAGGTGCAATTGGCTCAAGAACAAAAGCCTCTTGACCATTCCAAACGTCGTCGATGGTCAGAATGGTGGCAAGGAATGGCAGCAGCGGATGATAAATTTTGGAATAAAATTCATTCGTGATGAGGCACATTTTCACCTCAGTGGATTCGTCAATAAGCAGAATTGCAGTATTTAGGCGAATCACAATCCAAGAGTGATTATCGAAAAACTAATGCCTCCGCAAAGAGTGACTGTTTGGCGCGGTTTATGGGATGGCGGTATCATCGGGCCGTATTTTTTCCAAAATGAGGCCAGTCAGGCAGTTACTGCGAATGGTTTTCGCTATCGTAAGATAATAAAGAACTTTTTATGACCCGAATCGGAAGATATTGATGTGGACGATATGTGGTTTTAACAGGACGGTACCATCTGCCACACAGCTAACGAAACAATGGCTCTATGCTCGACAAATTCATTAGCCGTATTATCTCGCGTGGTTGCGATGTTAATTGGCAGCCAATATCATTTGATTTGACACCGTTTAACTTCTTTTTTGGGGGTATTTAAAGGAAAGACATCCTAAGGAAGTTTATTCCACATACAAACCATGGAACTAAAGAACGAGTTTTCCAGTCTACCACAAATGGGTGTGCTCTACTTGAAAGGCGACTTTCATGCAAAAAATCCCAAGTTACCTGATTTCTTCAGAGCACATTCCATTGTATTATCGATAGAATAGTGAAACACAACCCACATTGCGACGATGTTTAAGAGAATCGAGGCGGTTGAATAACCCGACGTCACCCATGAGTACCTTCGCACTAGGACATCGCACTAGGTTTTTATGACAAGAACATTAAATGTTTCTGTCTCCCCAAAATTTATACCATTTATTAATACAGACGATGCAGCATAATCTACTACTGTGCGTTTATGTGTCAGAAGACAACATTAGGTCCTATGGGCGTTAAAATCGAACCTATCCACACGACCCTAATCGGAGATTAGCTTCAGATCACGGTTAAGTGTTTTATACATACTTTGCCCCATAGCTCCAGTCTCAATAAATGACATATGTTGCTGTCGTCTGCAAAGGAATAGATAGATAGGACTCAAGGTCTGACATAGAAGGTCATTTAGAAAGATAAGAAATAGAGTAGGAGAGAGGACGGAGCCTTGGGGTACCCTAATCTCATAAGAAGTGGTCCCATCTATAACAACAAGAATAGTGCGATCTCTGATAAAACTCGATTAAATCGAGCAAAAAAATCTAAAAATAAATTTGATTCGTGAGCTTAACAACAAAATAAGTGATGAGGGCAAAGTGGGCAAAATGGCCCGAAATTTTTTTTAAAAGGTATGCGAAAGGACATTAACACCCGTTGAAAGTGTTTTTATAAATATTTTCAAAAAAAAATGATCAATTGTCGCATATAAAAGTTTAATATATAAAATTAAATTCAGATAGAGGCAAATTCTTAAAGCTATATTTACACTACCTGAGTTATCATCTGAGTTTCACAACTAAGACTAATTTGTATAAAGTAATAACAATCCTTTTTTGCTTGTTAATATTTTTGTCTTATCTCAGTTGAAAATAGAACTTTTAACGTCTGAGCTTTATATTTAAGTCTTGAAAATTTACCGGACTAAATGCTTGTTGTTTTAGTGCCATACACTTTATACCGATTTAACAACTTTTATAATTAGCGGACTAAAACAAATTTCTTAGAAGTATTGTAGTACTAAAAATAAAAAAATAAAATTGTTTTTTGACGCTTATAAAAATTTAAACTTATATTTTCGACACTCAATTAGATTGTGAGCTTGGGTGGTGTAAATATCGCTTAAATAATGCATCCGATCTATGTGCTTTAAAATAGGCGTTTTTTTTATTTTAGCAAATGATTTAAACCCTGTATTTTGTTTTATCATTTTATAAATTTTTTTTTACAATATCCTTTTAATATATTGGTTTTTCTATTACCAATAATTTCTTAATTTTATTTTACAAAAAATACCTTTGGTTTGCAGTTTAATTAAAAAGGAAATTTGAAAAATAAAAAAAAATTACTTTTTTTTAAACACTTATACGTTACTTGCAAACACTGCCAGATCCTATAGAATAATTTGAAAAGAAACAATTATCAGATGATGCTGCGCTACCATCTTGTATTGATGCACCTTAATTACGACCTTGAATTAACTATGCCATGCAAAATGTGTCTATTCAAGGTAGTGGTATAGTATCAACTGATTATTGTTTCTTTTTCTTTGCCGCAACACCTACATGTCAAAAGCTGCTCACCACGAATTTACAATGTAAAAATGCCAAATAACTGTGTCGTATTTATAATAGTTACGCTACAACCTTGTATAGATACACCTTTATACCATGATATGACAGATGCAGTGTTGTCAATATTTGCATTTTTCAACATAATGCTTATAATTTGTCCACAAACAGACCTTAAATTTCAAACAAAAATTTATGGTGTTGAATGAATATGGTCCATTTTCTTAAACCAGCCAAAATACAGTTAATTTTACTACCATTCGACCAAACGAAAAATACATAAACAAATTTTGTCGGTAGAGACGAATAATGGACGGTGGGAGCAGCAATGGAAAATAATTATTTTTGTAATTAAAACAACAGCAAACAAAGAAACAAAAAAAAAGGAAAAATTACAAAACCCTCAGGTCCCCTTTAGCTTATCATATACTTTTAGCTTTAAGGACCGCTTCATAACTTAACAAGAAGGAAAACTATAGTGCGTCAAGTTCAATTATAAGTGACATAACCATAACCACAGAAAAGAGCTGTTCGAACCAAACTTATGGGCAACACTGTATTTGATTATAAGCGACTTACCATTACGCCATAACCATAACCATATGTTTATGGCACGTATAATTTAAGCTAAACCCTACACTAAAAATTTATTGGCATCATCAGGCAAGTATTTAATGGAACGAAGACAACTGTTTCTAAAGTTAAAACGTTAAAGGCATAGAGAAGATTTGGCAAAGTTATAATTTTTTGCTGGCCAACCAGCGTGACCGTTCGTCGACTAAAGTGTCAATTTGCAACCTTTTTTTCGGCCTGCGACTTTTTGTGCGACTTTGTTAAACCGATACTTTTTTGCAACTTTTTCCTATTTTTTGCGACTTCTAACCCTTTTTTTGCTATAAAAGATATAACAATATGTTTTTTACGTATGGGTGCACATACATGGCAAATTTCTGGAATGTCAAATACAAAATACCAAAATTCTCAATTTTAGTCAACAGCACTTTCATTCTTAATGCTAAAAACATTAAAAAAATCTACTTTGACCTTAAATTTCTCAAAAACTTCTAAGCCGACTTTAATCATATTTAAGAGTTAAGAAATCTTTTCTTTAGCAAAATAAAACTTTAAAAATATAGTTTAGCTATTTTCCGACGAAAAGAAATCAAGCCTGTCAGTAGTTCACCTTTTTTTTTTAAACCCAAAAATGTAAATTTTATGCTTTAATTTAGAAACGAAAATGCTGCTTCCTCACTTTTGGGTAAAGTTCGGTTCATAAATAACCGACCTTGGGAACACAACGTTATTTTATTTTTAATCAAATTAATAACAAGAAACATCAACTGAAAGCTTTATAAATAAATGTGAATTTATTTTTTAAAACTACTTTTTTATGCGACTTTATTTTTTATAAACGACTTTTTGTGCCACTTTTGTAAAATTCTCAGCGGTCACTCTGTGGCCAACATGCAGCCAAAGTATCACACAAAAATGTTATCGATTTTTTTGATATTTTATTTCTCTTTTTCAAATGTATATTTCAATTAGTTTTTATTGCATATTTAATGCACATTAAACAGTTTCCTAAAAGCATATTTCCGGCTTCCCTAAACATAATTATTTAATTGTATTTAGTCGGAAGAATTTTAAGTTTTTGCTTATTTCAGAATAAAACAATTTTACTTTTATTTTTTCATAAATAAAGTTTTAAAAAAGACATATTTATGGTTTATTTGATAAAATATAAACATAAACAATTCCCGAGTATATGCACATTGACCTTGATTATGGTTTCAAACTAACTTCATACAATCAGCCATAAGACCGACTTTTAGTTCCGCAGGTAACAATATTATTATAGGATATTTTTATATGCCATTTATATGATTTATTAAAGTCTTTTATATCAATTTATAATCTTTTTTAAAAAGGTATTAATTTTTAATACATTATTTTCTGTGAATCTCCCAAAAATAAAACAATCAATCAATGGTAAATTAAATTCATATTTTGTGCCCCCTTAAACACCATAAAATGTCCAGAGTGGTTTTTGCTAGTTAAACATTCAATCTAATATCTGTTCAATAATAAAACAAAGATCAAAAACAGGTATTAAGTTATCATCACATAAACAAATTAGTTACACCTTTAACTACAAAAAAATATATAGTGTGTGTGTAAGTTTATGTTATGGGTTAATTACTTATGGTTTCAAATAAAAAATTAATATGAAAACTACTATGGGAAAGTGTTGACTATTTGCACATCGTTTTTCAGCTTAAATGTGTTTTTTTTAATGGTTATAAAAAATTAACTTTACTCAAGTTGTGTGTAATTTCCTTATTCAAGAAAAAAAAAATTTTAAAATTTAACTTTTTTAAACATTTATTTGCATTTAAAATTAAAGTTGTTAAGTAAAACATTAAATTTTAAAGTAGAGTGTTATAATTATATGCGGAAACTAACCACAAATGAGATTTAAGCTGAAAGTCCATGGCACGCGTCAACGTCGCAATGCATTGTGTCTTTCTGAACTTTTTGCACAATGTTGCGTCTCAAGTTACATGCAACGTTTTGTCGCATAGAGTTTTTTTCTTTTTAAAACATTTTTTCACTACAATATCAAAACAAAAAAATTTGCGTTCCAATGTAGTTTATCGATAGGTTTAAAAAAAAAATTTTAAACTTGTCACCCCCTTAAGTCAAAATCAGCTGATCTGTTGGTTTGACGCTTTATGACGCATACAAAAGTAGAAAGTAGCTCTACTTTTTGCGTGCGTCGCGTCAAATGACGTCAACGCGTCATGCTCTATTAACTGCCATATTGAATTACACGTATTCAACTTTTTTGACCACCGCGTATAAAGCGAGAACGCATGAAAAACGTGCTATGGGCTTTCATATTAAGATTTGCAAAAACAATTTTATTTTTTTTTAATCCACCAACAATGTATAGAAGTACACAAAATAAAGAGAAGCTTTATTCGCGGTTTCAATATCTGTAAAAAATATATGTATGTGTCAAGGTTAAGATGGCCTTTGAGAGAAGTTTTTAAGCAGGACCCAATCAATATTAAGGAACAAATTTCTTAGTTGAAATCAATTTTGTATTTTTGCTGTGTACCCAAACCACGTAACTGGTAAAAACCTTTTTTCACATTTTAAAGAGAAATGGGCATACAATAGCTTTCGTACTTATTATATCCTTGGTTAAAAGAGTTTAGCAGTTATGTTCACATTTAATGAAAAAAATTACTACAAACTTAATGCATGCTTAGGGTGACCATACGTACTAATTTCATGAGCACATGCACTAATATTTCATTTGATGTACTGACTAAAAATTTGTGTACTGAAATGTACTGCATTTTAAGAAAAAATTACTGATTGCATTGAATTTATAAAATAGATTGATATTTTAAAAATGTTTCCATAAAAAAATTTATTAAATTATAGCGAAAATAGAGAGTTAAATATTTTTGTAGCAGCAAAAAGTATTATGAATCGATTGACAGCTCTCCAAAATTACTAGAGATTTTTTTGAAAATGAACTTTCCAGGGTCCACTTATACAGTTTGTGTTAAGAATCCAGTTGATTATGGTTTCGCTTTGAAATTTTGTGAAAGTGATTGTCATATTTATTAAGTTCGTTTGAAATTAAAAATTTTTTTGACATTAACTTTCTCAAACACAAAAAAGAAATGCACCTGCATAAGTGTACCCTAGGATTTTTTGAATAAAATATTTTCATACATAGAACTGTTCTTTAATAGCAAGATCACAAAGCCATCCAGAAATTTTTTTGAGTGTAACGTTAAAAAAATTCCGTAATCACAAAAAAATAATTATAATTATTTTTAGCCTCTAAATATTAAATTTTTTAATATGTTAATTAAAAAAATAAACCCATATTTCACTCAAGAAGTTAAAAAAAATCAAAAGTTCTACTTTGACCTAGAAGTCCTTAAAAAGTCCTCAATCAATTTTAATGTAATTTAAACTGAGTCAAGCCAAACTTAATATCTATACATTAAAAAATATTACTTCATTTTTTTGATCGGTTCAAAATTTACAGAATTTTGGCCAATGAAAAACGATTTTCAGCCACTGTGCGGCGGGCATGCTTTAACCGGCTCAAGAAAGCTTCTTGTATTCGATCTCTTAATTTGAGGTTTGTTTTGTTGCTATTTCATAGTCTAGTAAAAAAAACAAAAATGCGTACTGATTTCGACCCAGAAAGAAATGGTCACCCTAACGCTGCGTGCTCTTAATACATGTATATAGGATTCGGACGAGCCTAACAGCACTCTTACTTCTTTTTTTAAATATTTTATACATATAAGCTTGTATATTTTTAATTGCTTTTACCTATATATTTTTTATTTATTTCTTTTGCAAGCTAAGAGCTTAAAAAACGCTTGTATTTAGAACAGGGATCGGCAAACGCCCACACGCGTGTGGGTGCTTTCTGAGCATTGAAAAGAGTAAAAAGAATAAAAAAAATATGTTTTGTAGTCTCTTGTGCCAGACGACCAGTGTGACCAGTTAGGATTTTAAAAATGTTTTCAAATTACACTTAACGTCTGGTTTAACTTTTGTCTTTGGGTTTCATTTTCGTTATGAAAAATAATTAAAAGCAAAATCAAAAATTAGCTAAGTGATAAATAGGCATAAAATATTGTCAATATACAATTAATATCTATGAGATTATGCAAAATTATTTTACATTTATGAAACTTTACTTTTGAATTTTCCAATGCAATTCTATCATAATTTAAACTTTCAGCTATGGTCACCCTAGTGTTATAAGAAACAAATAATTACGCTCAAACACAACTAACCAACACAATCAAAACATAAGAATGTTTGCGTGTGCCGATCACTGATTTAGAACATTTGGTTATGGCGTGCTTAACCATTTGCGATTAAGGTCTTTTTTATAAAATTTATATATTTTTGTCAATAAAAAAAACGTAAACCGAGTTCAGCCTTATTTAAAACTTGGAATATTTATTACTTATGGTGTTTTCCATTCTAAAAAAAAATGTTACAATAAGTATGTGTAACATTTTTATCAGTTTACACACACACTTAAAAAGTTGTCCATTTTTTTTGTTTCAATGGAACAGAAAAATGTCTTGATTTTAATAAAAACTGCACTCTGTGTTAAAAACTAGTCTGCATAAAAAAGTATTTACTTACAAAACACAGCTGTAAAAAGTGGTACTTTGTTACACTGAAATATAATTGGGGGTAAGATATGTTACACTCTTGCCAGTTATTTGTGCAACATGTTCAGAAAGGAACACGATAACTGTTTTGACTCTTGCATGTATTTTTAGAATGGAACATAAACCCGCTCGAATGGTAGCATTAATGTAACATTTTTGCCAGAAAGGAAAACACCATTAATATTGTATACAAAAGCTTACCGTTTTTTGCCAAATATAATAATCTGCCGGCATAAACGATTTGCATGAATTTATGAACACTTTAGGCAAGCATCACTCACACCAACACAAAAATGTTCATAATCTTAAATGTTGCCAATTGATTTTGATGGCTACGTTAACAATAAAATGTTTTAGTATTACATGATATTAATGCACAAGCTCGTGGTAGATGATTCATCCAACCATTTATTTCTATCTGTCCCATAAATCCCAACCTAAAATATCGGTTATAGATACACAAATAAAATAAGCGCATCTGTATATTTTCCGCGAAATTTTTTTTCTTAAATGCGTGACACTTTTTTTAATCAGTCTCTTACAGAGTGTCAAAAACGCTGAAATTTTACAAAAAAAACCATAAATTTTAAGGTGTTGCTTATTATTGTTTTTAATTTGTTACACAACATAAATTTTTTTTATAATTATTATGTTAAAGTTAAATGTGGAATTTCTTTGTGAAATACGGCATATAAATATGTATGTGTGTGGCCGCGTATTTAAATTTTTGCTAATTTGTTAAACAAAAATCGTCAGATCATTAAATGTGTGAACAAAAATTTTGCAATAGTTTTTATATGTAAATTTATGTCATAAAGAGTGTAGCACTATTATTAGTTTATAAAGTTATTTAATAAAATGAAACATGTAAAAAAATAACTTTAAATTAGTAAAAGGTAGATCAGTTGGAAAAGTGTAAAATGTATAATAACCGTTGTTATGTTTTTGTTTAGAAAAACGGCCCTAAATTAAAAAAAAAAATCATAAATTTGGTAAACCACTTTTTAAAAGTGTCATACCGTAACACTACAATAGCATCCGATTTCAAACTTGATTCCAAGAACTAAGCAATTATTTTCATATTTAATAACAAAATTAACTTCAGACTTCATGCAAAAAGTCACATTTTCCTTAGTTTTTTAATGTAAGATAAATATTTTTTTTTTTGAGAAATTAAGGTTTTAATACGGTCAAAAACAGTTTAAACCGGAAATACGCAAATCCGTGCACGCGTGTGCGTGCTCTCTGAGCATTTAAGAGAGTAAGAATAGAAAAATAGGTTTTGTAGTCTCTTGTGCCAGACGACCAGTGTGACCAGCTAGGATATTCAAAACGCTTAATGGACAAATCTTTAAATTACATTCAATGATTATGATTGGTTTAACTTATATCTGCGAGTCTTCATTTTCGTTATAAAAATAGTTAAAAGCAAAATCAGAAAGAAGCTCAGTAATAAACATGTCAAAAGTCTTATCCGCATAGAATATTGTCAATTTACATTTATTATCTATGAGATTTTGCAAAACTAAGTAGTATGGGAAAATTATTTCGCATTTAGGAAAACTTACTTTAACATAAGCGGCTTAATTTTTAATAAAAAAAACTTTTTTAATGCAATTCTATCATATTCTAAACTTTCAACTATGGTCACCCTTGTGCCATAAGAGACAAATAATTACGCTCAAAAACAAAACAATCAAAACATATTAATGTATTGGTGTGCCGATCCCTGGTTTAAAACAATAAATAAATCAAAATAATTGCGATTGTTCTCTATACACTTACAAATGTTTAAGGTGACATCAGTCTCCCTCTTTTAGAGTCTGTTCTCCACGAATTTTCCCGGTTAAAGTATTGGTGTCATTTTTTTAAAAATTTCGATGAGATTTAAATAAAAAACCTAATAATTGACAAAAAGTTTTATTAGGAGCATTTAACTATAGAATGAAAATGCGTATTATATATTTTAAAGAGTATGTCATCCAGATATCGAGTTAAACACACTGTTCCAAACGGAGCCTCGTGTTCTGCGCCACACGCTGCAGTAAACTTTATTCAATTGAGCTGATATCTCGACAAATATTTTCCTTTAAGTCCACAAGAGATTTGGAATTGTTATTATGAACCCTCTCTTTGAGGTAGCCCCATAAAAAATCCATGGGAGTTAGATCGGGCTATCTCGGTCGCCATGGGATATTCCCAAAGCGACTGATCAGTTTTTGGGGGAAATTTTTCTGAAGCAAGTTCATTCTTATAAAGCATCTGTCATGAAATATTTTTAGCAACATATAATACACACAGATATTACGTTAAAAATTATTACATAAGTACCTACTTATATACTTACGTAAAAATTCAAAAATTATAAACCATCTTTAATGTGACAATTTTCACATACATACGAAATTACATATGGATTGCAAAAGTGATAAGTCATATGTAAAACATATCCCGTGTAAAAGCAACTTAAAGGGGTTTTCAATAAAATGTGCTAAATTAAAAGAAAAACAAAATATTTTATTGCTAAATTATGTTTTACCTATTTTCCTGATACCAACACAATGCAATGAATGCATGTTATCATCAGATAAGGGTATATAAGATTCGGCACAGCCGAAAATAGCGCTCTTACTTGTTTTTTATTTTATTTAATTTTTATTTTTTTTATTATTATTATTGTATTAACAAGTAGTTGAAAATTAGTTTATGGGTATTATTAGTAGATATGTACTTACATACATATGTACATGGATAAACAAAAAATAGTTTTGCTTTTTACAGATCTTCCAACTATTTCAAGTTAATCTCTTTAATTGCACTAAAAGCTTGTTAGCGAACCTGAAGTTTGTTTGAATTTTTTTTTGGAAAACTATTTATTTGCTGACGGATTAGTTATATTTAAGTCATGTATGCATCTGCACTACACACAGAAGCATGTATGAAATATTTAAAAACCAACAGACATTTGCATAAAAAGCTTTAAAAAACAAGCAAACATTTGATACGACAGGCGATCAGTCAGTCGTTAAACAGCCAGTCATTGAACTTAAATGACAAACAGTCGTCTTGCATGTGTGCCATGGTCAACACATAACATGTGTATTTTCAATTCAGTGAATTTTGACAAACAAACAGTTACAGACAGCAGCATCTTTATTCATACTAGAAGATACTTGCATCGCTACCTGTTTAAAATCCACCAACTCGTACTCAAACTTGCATTAAATTTAGTTTATTTATAGAAAATTTAGACTTGAAGTTAAGTGAAACTGAAAAAATCAGATTTTTTACAATTTAACAACAACAACAAATACTTATGCACAAAGAAGCATTTTTATACCCTTCACATAGTGATAAGGGCATATATCAGTTCGTCATTCCGTTTTTAGTTTCCCCAATATTTATCTGCGACCGCTTAAAGTATATATATTCCGGATACTTAGGGATGGGGAAGTCGATATGGCCATGTCCGTCTGGGTGTCTGTTTAAAAAAAGTTTCTAAAACCAAAATAGTCTCAAAGAAAATATTTTGTTGTTAAACTTTTACAAATATTCCTGCGACAATCGCTATTTAAATCAGAAATCGGTTTATTATTAACTGAGATATATGCAAAATAATGCGATTGCCCATTTTTTTCAGGACAAACTCCAAGCATTTATCCCCATATATCCCAGAAATTATAGCCACTGTTGTCACAAAACTTCGCACAAATACTTTAAAAGCGACGACCTAAATTGGGGAACCTTTTTTTTGGATAGGATCAGGGGAAGTGGTATTCTCCTACAATTGTACAATTTTTGTGAATTTTTAATGCGTTAAGTCTGAGAAACTATAAAAGCTATTAACTTTAAACCTGCTGCAAAGTGATTCCAATACGGTACGTACACTTGGAAACAAATTTAGTTGAATAGGATCAGCGCGAGCAGTAGCCCCCCATACAAATTAAAAATTTGTATGAAATTTTTAATACAAAATATCTCGGAAACTATAACAGCTGTTGACTTCATATATTCTTCAAAAAGTAATTGCTCAACAGTACCTATACTTTGGAAAAAAATTAGTTGGATAGGAGCAGGGGAAGTGGTAGCGCCCATACAAATAAACAATTTTTATGAAATTTTTTTAAACTCTATATCTCGGAAACTATAACAGCTACCGTTTTAAAATGTTCTTAAATAAGTACACAGAAAAAAATAAAAATCATGTTCAATTAAAAAATTTGTTGATTTGATTAAAATAATGTTAAGATAACAACCTATCAAGAAATTCGCATAATTAATTAACAACTTTAATTACAAGTTTAAAAAAATTTTAATTAAAAAAAAATATATTGTTTTCACTTCTTTTTTTATGTTTATTTAATTTAATTATTATTAGGTATATGTTTAATTTCCATTTAAGTATACATTACAAGTCTCAGCAAGGACTCGAAATATGGGCCATTTGATTCCAAGGCATACGCTCTATCCACACAACCAACAAAGCGTTTTTTTTTTTTAAGTGTTAAATTTAGTTTTACTTTTTTTATCTCCACATTCAAAAATTCAGCTTCAGCAATTGAACTTAACGTGAGTTTTGCTTAAGCAAAGGTAAAATAAAACCTTTTTTTTAAACAGCATGTAAAAACTACTAATATTTTAATTGAGACAATTAAATTTTTAATTAAAAATAAAACATTTTTGAATAATGAGTTAATTGAAAAAAATTTGAGAATAATTTTTTCTATTGTGCAACAATGCCTACATTTTGGAAAAAATTATTTGTATAGAAGCATGGGAGCAGAGGCAGATGTTTCCATACAAATCAAAAATTTTTATTAATTATTTAATTTTAATACGAAATATTTCAATGAATCTTAGAGCTGTTGACCTCAAATATTCCACAGGGTATTTCTAATTCTATTTTATTTAAAAGAAAAATGTGTTGAATAGCAGCCCGAAGGTAGCATCGCCGATACAAACGCACCAATTTTGTAAAGATATCTATTGAAAAAAAGGGGAGCTATTGATTTTAAATCCGAAATAAAATAATTTATTCACAAATACTTGCGGCTACAAAACAACTTGGGTAGATCAGATGACTTGGTTTACAAAAAAAATAATAAGAAGGGTATATTAGATTCGGCACAGCCGAATATAGCGCTATTACTTTTTTTTAAATTAAAATGTGAGACATTTCCAGTTCTGTTTACATTTATTTATAAATCTTTTAGATTTGGTTTAAAAATAGCCAGTATGTTTATACTCAGTAAAACATTTGCTTAACTAGTAAGTTGACAAGTAAATTAATAGCCCGAATTACAATAATTCTTTTTAAGTTGCAACTTGTAAAAATTGATAAAATAACTACACACAAAAAATTATCTAAGAAAACTTTACTTAAATCAAGCCATAGCGGTGTCAAAAGTACGGTGAGTACGGTTTTTCTTAAATCAAGTACGAAATTTCGTACTCTAAGTAAAATTGTTCAAGTACGAATTTCCTACTTTTAGCCACAATTAAGCCAAAAAAATATTGATTTAAGCCATAAACGGGATTAATTCGAAAATGAAATGTCATTTTTTTGACTTATAGAGCTTTATTTAGGAAGAAGAATTTTATATTTTATTTTTATTTTACAGATACTTAAAATTTATAATTTAAAAATTTCATTTTTTGTACTTACAAGCGCGTTACCTCTAGGCCACCGAGACACTTCGTTTTCAAATGTAAAATAATATATTAAAACCACAAGCTTTTTTCTGCTTGATTTGTTAAAGCATTTCGAATAGGCTTGATATAAGAAAATGTAAGTAAGGATCGTACTTAAAAATTTCAAGAAAGATTTTGGATGAATTCAAGAATAAAATTCTTGATTTTAGAAAGCGAGTTTTCTTTCTGTGTAGTTGCAAAGCTTTAATTAACAACTTAAGCCCTGAAAGTTGAAGAACTCGAAAATACATTCTTTCGAGCAGCTAGATCCGCACCGGTGAATCAGTGTGTGGGCACTTTAAATACGCTTCGTGCGCGCAATGTTATGGGTTCCATGTCATGAGGGTCATGTGGGCAACGAACGTGCCGAATTCACCTTTTGTCAGTTTTTGAAAGATTTGATTTTTTAAAGAATGAAACTTTATTTCCTTTTTGAAAATTCATGCATAATCGTTCTTGGACGTACCAGTGAGGCTGTTTTTTTCATATTGAAATTCGCGGATTTTCACGTAAACTGCTTTCAACCAGTCCAATGTTTTCTGGACTCTTTGAAGATCAACTGGGCCCTGGCCGTGGAATATTTATAGTCGAAGCAGTTACGCGGAATTTCTGCACCCACAAATAAATTAAATTTACACTCGGTCCGTCTCAACTTCGCCGAATACCGAAATTTGAACGAAATTGTCTTCAAGCAATTACACAGAAAGAAAACTCGCTTTCTAAAATCAAGAATTTTATTCTTGAATTTATCGAAAATCTTTTTAAGTACGATCCTCACTTACATTTTCTTAAATCAAGCTTATTCGGATTGCTTCAACAAATCAAGCAAAAAAAAAGCTTGTTGTTTTAATATTATATTTTACATTTGAAAACAAAGTGTCTCGGTGGCCTAGAGGTAACGCGCTTGTACTGCAGTGCAAAAATCCCAGGTTCGAATCTCAGCTTCGGTAAATACAAAAAAATTAAATTTTTAAATTAAATTATAAATTTTAAGTATCTATAAAATAAAAATAAACTATAAAATTCTTTTTCTTTAATAAAGCTCCATAAGTCAAAAAAATGACATTTCATTTTCGAATTAATCCCGTTTATGGCTTAAATCAATCTTTTTTTGGCTTACATCAAGTACGGTTCGGAACTTAAATCAATCCTTTTTTGACTTAATTGTGGCTAAAAGTAAGAAATTCGTACTTGAAAAATTTTACTTGGAGTGTTAGGTAGGTTAGGTAGAACAGGCAGCCGTTGAAGGAAAGGATACAGCTCACTTGGGTCCGCTCAACTCGGTCCCTTTGTGTTACCTGGAGAGGCAGATAGAATAGGTTGAGATAGAAGGAAAGAAGAAATTTAGAGAAGGATAAGAAAGAAAGAACAGAAAATGAAGCAAACTTACCAGGGTCTCGGGTGGGAATCGAACCCACAACCACCAGACTGGTAGACTCGTGCACTTACCACTGATCTACCGGGGCACCCTTACTTGGAGTAAGAAATTTCGTACTTGATTTAAGAAAAACCGTACTCACCGTACTTTTGACCCCGCTATGGCTTGATTTAAGTAAAGATTTCTTAGATAATTTTTTGTGTGTACATAAGAATCATTACTCTTAACAAATGTCTCCACAGTCAACGGGCGATGCTCACTTGACCACTGCGACATCGTGACTGATAAGTCCCCACAATCGATATCTCCAACTGTGCCACCATCCCTCCGCACGGCTTATTACTTTTTGAAATAATCGTATTTAACAATATAAATTTTCATCAGACACCCTGTATCAAAAAACTCCAACTTTTTCAACATGTTTTATTGAATAAATTTAATTTGTATTATATAAAGTAGAGCTAAGTTATATTAAGAACATAAAACTATTTAACGCCAATAAAATTTTGAAAACTTTCCTTTAAATTTCAGAAAACAAAAGTCAACTCACATGACTGCCCTTAAGCTCCTACTAAACTTTTACAAAAATAAAACCAACCGCTTCCCACAAACACTCCTTAAAACCTGGAAAACTATAAAACTCCAAAAACATTCAATAGAGAAATTTCAAAAATATAGAATTCGCCTTAATGGCGTAAGCAAACTAAAATCAATTTGCATAAAATTTTTGCAAAAAACGACATCAACATTAGAACCGCGAAATACATGCAACGAAACTTTTATAAAGTTTATTCATTATTGCGTCATTGTTTCCTTTTAACAAGATACAACCAACAAACAAATAATGCCAATTTACAATAAGGCACTACCACCTGCCTCAACAGTGGGAAATCATAATACGGCTGAAATTGATTATCACAACTCGGAAGCTGCCAAAATCAAACGAACACGAGAGCAGGCATATTTTAATTCTTATGATTTTGATGCCATTGAAGTGCTGCCATACGATGACGATGAAGACGGTGAAGAGGATGACGAGGGGAAGCATAACATGCATAAAAGGGAAAAGGAACGTGAAGTTTTAAAGTCAACTCAAAGTAAAAAACAACATCACCAGGAGCAACTCAAACCACAACTAGAAATTTCTTCCAACCATAATTTTAGTGCGAATATTTCAAATAATAATAATTTAAAACATAAAAGTCATCAGCATCAACACCATAATCCTCTTAGTCATGTCAATAACAAATTTAATCCCAGCATATATTTGCAACGTATCTCGGATATATTTGCAAATAGAATTCAAAATAACAGCAATAAACCGCCTTCGCATCAGCGAAAGGGTGTCGTTGCTTTAAATGCAAATATCAAAGTTGGTGTTAAAAAAGATATTACTCCACTTGCTGTTGAGACCTTAAGCCATGATATTAATAATAAGCATCCATCCTCTGAAACATCATCAACATCACTGTCTAACTCTTCTGTCGTTGAAGAGATTCTTACGACTGATATTGGGGTTAATAATGCTGTTGTTGCTGGTAGTGATAACGTTGATAGCAAAAATGCCAGCGGTCTAAGTAATAAACCATCATCATCATCATTGGAGAATGATAATGATATTATTGCCAACAACGATAACGCAACCACTGAAAATGGTAGGGGTGGTGGAGATTTGGTTACATCATCCACTGAAAATATTGTTGCTGTTGCTGTAGCTTCTACTGCTGTTGCTGCCCCCACAATCACTGCTGGTAACGGTGGAAATTTTTTGTTACCTCGAGTCATGCTTAAAAACCAAAGGTAGGAAGGATAATAGATTTATTACAATTTGCAGGTTAAAAACATTAAACTCTTACAAAAATTTAATTTTCATGTATTTGGATTCAATAAAAATAACGTCGCACAGTGGGTGAAAATCGTTTTTCATCGACAAAAATTCTGAAAATTTTTAGCCGAATCAGATATTTTTTACAATTTATTTTTTATTAGAAGAGAAGGCTTTTGAACTCTATTTTTAAAATCGGTTTGGTAGTTGCCCAGAAATTTAAGCTCAAAGTTGATCTTTTGATGTTTTTTAGGGGCTATGTCGCAAAATGTACCGATCATATCAGTATTCACATGATAGTTAATATAAAATAATACACATACTTATACCAAATTTTGTGGCAGCTATAACCCAAAGTGCTTATCCGGGAGGACATTTGTATGAGGGTGATTTGAAAAAATTGGCCAATCTTCAGCACAGACAATAGGCTTAGCCCCAATACCAAAAAACTAACCTGTACTTTGATCACAAGAAAACATAGACACCCTGCCGTATGGACGGACAGACGGGAATGCTTAAGCTGACTCAGGAAGTGATTCTGAGTTGACCAGTATTATTGACGTCGGGTCTCAGGCTATTATTTGTTGGCATTTTAAACATCTGCACAAACGCATAAGCTCCCTTCCACTTACGTTTTGTAGGTATTAGACATCTGCATGAATATATTCATTTAATTGCCTATACACAACAAAAACAATATTCATTCAAACATTTTTCATTCTATGGGAGATAAATAAAGTTAAACCAGTGACAACACAAGAAAGAATGTATTGTGTGTTACACTCAATAATACAAGAAGAACACATTCATTTTACAGTTTTCGTTTTAAATGTGTATAAAACTCACTTGAAAATACAAAAACATAGTAAAGTCTCATTATAGTTAGACTTTTTATAAAAACATTTAGGTGTTTTTTCGAGTTATAAATGTTTTAACAACAACAATAACAACAAATTTGCAAATACAAATGAATGCGCTCAATAATAATTTTTTACACCAATCATACAACAATATTTACACATTCTATTCAGTATTTATTTATATGAATGTATGGGTAACATTTTGTTTTCGGTTGGAGTTGTTTTTTATTTGCTTTCTCTTGTGGGTTCATTCATTTAGTTTGTTTAACATTGAATGAAAAACACTATGTGGTTGAAAAACAAACGAATGTATTTAAACGGCATTTGAGTGTAGTCACGCAGACGTCTAGTAGGTATAAAAGCAGATACATTTAAGAAAAATAAGTCATAGTTGAAAAATTTGAAATTAACCTTTTTGTAAAATTGTAATAAAAAAAAGTTGGCAGGACTTTTTTTTTATTTATTTTAAATGAATTGTATTAATTTAAGAACTCGGATTGAGACTAAAAATTATAATTTCACAAAAGAACATTAAAATGTACTCTTAAAACGCACTTGATTAAAAAGTTCTAAACAATCATACCCAGGACAACCGAAAACCTGCTCTCTCAGAAAAGGTTTTATGCGCATAGAATATGCGGTTAAAAGTTTAAAATATACTTTAAAAATAAAAATGATAGGAAATTAAATTAAAGCATTCGAAAACGCAGCATTAAAAATTAAGTTGCTTTAACAAAATAACAAGTTAACATTTCCATAAAATTCCGGTACGAAATTAAAGAGGGGAAACCAAAATGATGTTTAAAATATTTGTTTAAATGGTTTTAAAATTTTTTGTCAAATCAAAACAAAACGGAATCGGTTTCGCTTCGAAATAAATAATAAAAAACAAGTAAGAGCGCTTTATTCGGCTGTGACGAATCTTATATACCCTTCACATTGGTCTTTAAATATACCCAGCCGAGTAATTTTGTACTGCAAATAATATAATAAAAAACCTTGTGCGAGTTTTAAAGCCCATAGAAAAAATAACAAAATTTTAACGTTCGTATGATTAACAGAAATAGATGAAGAAGATTTGAGGTCGAGAGTTTTAAAAGTTTTCGATATTATTCATATTTAAAGGTAAATAAAACTTGGTAAATGTTCTAGTCCCCCTGCTCTTCTCCAACTTTTTCTCCAAAACGTATGAATTATTTGATTATTACTTTTTGTAGAATATTCGAAGTCGATAGCTGTAATAGTTTTCCAGAAGTAGCGTATCGAAAATTTCATAAAAATCGTTAATTTGTATGGGAGCTACCCTTTTTTTTGCCCCCACTCAAAAAATGTTTTCTTTAAAGCGTAGGCCTTCTTGTCCAATTACTTTTTGTAGAACATTTTAAGTCGATAGCTGTTATAGTTTACGAGATATAGCGCATAAAATATTTCACCAAATTTGTGCAATTGTAAGAAAAATACCCCTTCCCGTGGTCCTATCTAAAAAACTTTTTCCATTATTAAGGTCCCTGTTTAAGGAGTATCCATGCCAAGTTTTGTGGCATGAGTGAATATACTTACTGAGATATATAGGGATATATGCACGGATTTTGTCCTAAAAAAAATGGGTTACTCTGGGTTTTCGCTTATATCTCGGTCAATAGTGAACCGATTTTGCTGATTTTAAATAGCGATTGTCTCCAGGATATTTCTAATAGTTTGACCCCATTAACTGTTCCGTATCACTGTATATGACTCCGGAAACTTGATTTCAACAAACGGACAGACAGACAGACGGACATGGCTATATCAACTTCTCTATCTATAAGGATCCAGAATATATATACTTTATGGGGTCGCAAATGAATAATAAAGAAATTACAAACGGAATGACTAAGTGATATATACCCTTATCACTATGTGAAGGGTATAAAAAAACAAGAAGCTAACAAAAAGTGACATTGAACACTTTAAAGATATTTTGCTTTTTTTAATAAATATAAAAAATTAAAAAATGCTATAAAAAGATCTTTACAAAAAAAAACGCTCTCAAAGGACAAATATGCTAAAATATGCAAATATATGCTGATGCCAAAATTTTGCAAAAGTTCTAAAACGAATAACAACATTATAAGTTAATGCGACGCATAGAAAAAAAAATATAATTTTGCATATTTTTGGTTGCCCTTATTATGGCATTATACATGCGACATGTATCCGTATGCCTGTCTGGGCATCGGAAACACAAAACAACACAAGCGAAACGAGGCACAAACCTTTATAAAACCCCAAACATTTTTGTTATTTTTATCCGTTTTTTTGTTTATGAAATGTTTCTGATTTTTAACTAGCAGTTAGTGCCATATTTGAACCCTCTTAGGGTGATTAAGGCAGCTGCAGGGGTTTTACGCAAATTTTTTTAAAATTTTGTATGGAAGCCCCCTTAGATGATAGAGATAGAGGATAAGTATTATCTAGGAATATGTTTCGGAGGGAAAATTATTGGGGGTCTGTGATATATTTTATGCATCTTGCGGCGACTCCGGGGAAGTTGTAGAGGTGTTTACCTTATTTTTTTTTATTTTGTATGGCAACACCCTTAGGGTATGTAGATAGGAGGTAAGTATGTTCTAGGAATATGTTTGGCAGGGAAAACTAATTGGGGTCGGTCGTACACTTTATTTCTCTAAGGCCGACTCTGAGGAAGTTGTGGACATTTTTACATCATTTTGGTAAATTTTGTATGGCAACCCCATTAGGTTATGGTGAATGGGGGGTAAGTATGTTCTATTAATATAATTGATAGGGAAAACTAATGGGGGGCTGTGATACATTTTACTCCTCTAGGGGCGACTACGGGAAGGTTGTAGGGGTTTTTACCCTTTATTCAAATTTTGTATAGCAACCACTTTAGAGCGTAGAGATAGTAGGTAAGAATGTTCTAGTAATATATTTGCGATGGGGGTTCGTTGTACTTTTTATTTCTCTTGGGAGCTATGGGCGTTTGCACATCATTTCTGTTAATTTTGTATGGCAACCCCCTTAGGTGATAGAGATAGGGGGCAAAAACATTCAAGGAATATGTTTGGGAGGGAAAACTATTGGGGGTCTTCTATACATTTTATTCCTCTAGGGGCGACTCCAGGGAAGAGGTTTTCCCTATTTTTTAAAATTTTTTTTTGCAATCATGTTAGAGGCTGAAGTTAGAAGGTAAGTATATTCCACAAAAATATTTGGAAGGACAAATTATTTGGGGTTGGTCTTACATTATACAATGTAGTATAGCCTTATAAGCTGTGGAAGCGATTTAAAAAAAAAAAAAGTATGAAACTTTGCATGGCTTGCTAGAGGCAGAGATAGGGTGTAAGAATCTTCCAAAAAAATGTTCGCGGGGAAAAAATATCGGGAAGCGAGCTTACATTGCACATTGTATGAGGCAACACCGGGGCGGTTGTAGAGGTTTTTATATACAAATTTTATAGAAATAAACAGAGGTAGTCTTTGTTTTTGGCTTATATCTGGATTTTAATAGCGATTTTATCGCAGATATTTCTGATAGTTTGATACCACCTACGGGTCTATGTGACATCGGGGGGCCTCAGAAAGTTGATTTTAACCATAACATGGAAAGACGGATAGACAGACAGATGGGCATATATAAATCGACCTCCCTATCAATAAGAAACCATAATATGTTTACTTTATAGGATTGCAAATGGATAATAAAGAAATTACAAACGGAAAGACAAAGTTGTATATACCCTTATCACTTATGTGAAGGGTTTAAAAACAACACCTGGCAGCTTAATTAAATGGATCCTAAATTCTTACAAAAAATTTGACCTTTAACGCTTAAGCTGCCAACAAAATTTATAATTTACATACATAAGTACATATTATTTTGAAGCGAAAACATATTCAAACAAGTTATGGAACTAAACGAACACTAAGCGATAAGATTTTAAAAAAATAAAAAACGAATAAATTCCTTATGACAACTGAACACCAGCAGTTGCAGCAAATGACCATCATAAAGATAATTTAGCAAAACCTTTTGGTTTTTTTATTTGCAACATGTTTGTTGAATATTTAATTAAATGAATTAAATTGTTAATTTTAATTTAATTTCGTTTGTATTATTTTTGCAATTGTTTTAAGAAGGCTACAAAAAGCCAAACACTTATTATATTTAAGGGGTTTCCAAAACTCTACTCGTGTAGAATTTTTAATTTTTTTTTTTAAGTTTTTATGGTCAATTATTTGGTTTGGTTGTACTGAGAGCAAAATAGTTTTAAGTTGTTTGTGTTATTGTTAAAATGTAATAATAAATGAAAGGTTAAGTTTAATTGAAATTCTTTTGGAATTTTGCATTAAGTTCAACATTATTAAAAATGGATTTATTTAATTTTAAAAGAAAAACCTTATTATATGTCTGAATTAAAAAAAAAAAACTTGTAAGAGCGCTATATTGGGTTTTGCCCAATATTATCCACCTTTTTCACATTTGACTTTTTGTAAGCCCAGTCCTCTGTTGCCTTCAAACATAAATATTATAATAAATATACTTCGTGGCGGGTTTGAAACACAATATCTGTTACCGTTTTTGAAATATAAAACTGTATTAAAATGGGCCGTTTGTATGTGGAATATACGAGGAGTGGTCTTGCCCAAACAAATTTTTTTAATAAAGAATTTATTACAGAACTATCTAGTAGCAATCCTCAGGTCGAAGTTTATAAACGTTTTCAAAACATAACAAGGGGCTTGTAACGGTTACTGGTATTTCTTTGGAAAATTGTAAAAGAAAAAACCAATACGTTCCTTCTATAGGCAATAACTTCTCTGCTACAATCCAATTATTTAGCCAAACAAAACAATGGCAATAGATCAGAGCTTGAAATATACTTAGTTCACGTGCTTGCTAGCCAGCTAGTTACGGGAGAGTAGTTTTGGCCCAAAGCGAAGCAAAAAACAATCGGGCGAAACCGAAGCGAAAGAGAAATCGACCTTAACCGAATCGAAAAAACAATCTGTCGAAAAGTAAGCGAAAGTTGTGTTTTTACATGGTACTGCTGACGTTCGATATAATAGAGACTCGATTGCGAGCTACTCGACCAGCTACAAGTGCTTGGTACTCGGCACTTCATGTCTTAGGTTAGGTTAGGTTAAGTAGAACAGGCAGCCGTTGTAGGAAAGGATACAGCTCACTTGGGTCCGCTTAACTCGGTCCCTTTGTGTTACCTGGAGAGGCAAATAGAATAGGTTGAGATGGAAGGAAAGAAGAAATTTAGAGAAGGATAAGATAGAACACAAGACTGGAGCAGACTTACCAGGGTCTCTGGTGGGAATCGAACCCACAACCCCCAGACTGGTAGACTCGTGCACTTACCACTGAGTATTTCGTCCGTAGTCTATTGCCTTTTCCCAGCTTTTCTAAATGACCTCTAAGGCATATTGATTCATATGTTGTCAATATTTCAACTCTGAAGCAGTTCCCATCTTTACCGGATAAAATGCTTTCCTCAGGTCTATAAAGCATTAAATTCAATGGATTCTTTCCAAAACTTGTCTCAACGTGAATATTAAGTCTTGGGTGTCAAGTTGATCTTCTATCTTGCTATTAAAGCTATCGATTTTAAACCTTTTACAAATTGAAATAGGTTAGGTTAGGTTACGAAGGGTAGTAGCGAGTCCAAACTCGCCACCTCCACTCGGAGGCCATCAGGCCCATTGTGAATCCCTTCAGAAAAGTCAAGAAGAAAAAAAATAAAGTAAGTCAAACATTTTGTAGGTAAGGATGAGGATAAAGAAAGCAAGAGTACCGTCCGAAAGATGTCTAAGAAAGTCAATAGTCATAGGCCCTGAATCGCCTATCTACCTAGCCACCCAACCCCCTTAATGAAACCTATGATGCTCCCCAGCCCACTGCCAGGGACCTCACAAAGTCCATCTAAGAAGCGTCCTTCAAACCACCTCTGTCGGCGAATCTGCAGCCCAGGGCAGTGGCAGATAAGGTGTTCTACGGTCTCTATCTCCTCCTCGTCTCCGCATACCCTGCAGAAATCTGGAGAGTTCCTGTCCCATTTGTTCGTCCTATATCTCACATCGCCGTGCTCTGTGAGAGTCCCAATAATGCACCTCAGAACCCCCCTGCTCTCCTTGAGCAGCAGGTCTGTGCCCCTCCTGTTCAGCCTGGGCCATAAATGTTTAGAGATTCTGCAATCAGCCCTGTCCCTCCAGGTTTGGCCCACCTTGTCCATTATCCAAGTTCCTATCAGTCCATAACAGAAACTCAGTAGTGGCCTAACCTGCTCACAACTGAGTTCAATATCTCGGGCCGATTTCTTCCTTGCGAGTTCATCGGCAATCTAATTGCCGGAAACGTCATAATGACCCGGAACCCAGCCTGACCCTGCGTCCATGATCGCCCAAAGAGCACGGCTGCAGTCGCTTACGAGTCTAGACCTGACATAATGTCCCTCTAGAGCCTTAAGCGTGCCCTGACTATCAACGTAGATTGTCACGTCTCCTCTCCCATCCGCATCCTCCCCTATCAATTCCGTGGCCTTCATCCCCGCCAGAATTTCAGCATGGAAAATGCTGCAGTCGTCCGGAAGTCTGTATGACCTCCCTTCCCCGTGTCCATTATATAGACACCAGCCCCGGTGCCTTTCTCCATCTTCGATCCGTCAGTAAAGACTGCACACCGCTCATGCAGCTTCTCTGAACCCTTCCATGCCTCCCTCTCCGGAAACACTGCCTGGGGCAGGATCCCAAAGTCAAGTTCCACTACCATTTAGTCCGTCACACCTCACTGCCACAGGAGTCGACAATCCCCGACCCTTCCCAAATTAGTTTTAGTAAAATGTTTACATTGTTGGATCGAAGCCCGGAGAATAATATACCCCATACAAACAGTTCAATTGTATGAAATATTCAATACCCTATAAAAGCTGCTGGCTTTAAATCTGGCCTGATGTTCTTATATTATTATTTTGGATGAGGAGCTTAGTTGAATCAAACTATAGGGGTTGTACCTCCAACAATAATTTGACGAAATTTTAGCAACCTAAAACAAAAGAATTTTGTCATATTATATATTTAAACTTAGTTTAAAATTTAAAACAAACTTGACATGCAAATGTAATAAGTTTTGAATGCTGTTATTAAGTAATTAAAAGGGCCCCTGTCGAACAAAGTACTCTTCCATGGACCCTTTAAAAGAAAAAAGGTCAAAAGTAATCAGATTTCCCTTTAATTCAAAAAAATTGGATGTAAACAATTTAGAGACAACTGCAACAACTGCATTAAAAATTTAAATCCAGTGAACAATATTTTTAGTGAAAGGTCATTGAAAACTCAAAACTAGCATGGGGTCGGATTTGGATGCTGGCATTGGAAAAAAACTTGCAATACGAAGATGTTTCTCTCTTAATCCACACTAACTAACCACCATCAGTAGTAACACGAGCATTAAACTCAGAATTATCTGTCACCTTCAGCTGCAGTAATGAACTCCAGCATTCCAGTGGCAGCAACAATAACAAAATTAACGATTGCTGTTGCTCTACTATAGTTTAAGAAGAATTAACACCAATAACAACAACAATAACATAAATTATTGCAAGGGAATGGTGCTTTTGAACACTTAGGCTTACAAAGCGTTTTAATCATTTGGCCTTATTATCCCTCATTTGTTTTATGTCTGTCTGTCCGTCTTTCTGTCTGTTGTTATTGCTCTCGTTTGTGCTTCATTGTAGTCAGTGGATTTTGTGCAAAATTAAAGTTGCTTCTGGTTGATTGTTAATTATGATTAAAATGATGGTGGTTGTGGTGATAATGATTGATATTTGAACATAAAATTTTTTAACTAATTCTTATGGCAGTAATAAAGTTTAAATAACGAACGGATAATGATGATTAAAAGTCTTAATTAAATTAAAATCGAATCAATGTTAACGATATTATTATCAATTAATAAAACTGCAAGGAATATGGGTAATGTTGCGGAAAGATTAAAATTATTAAAAAAAACTGTTAAAGTTTTAAGAGAAGATTTTAAATATAAGTTTTAATGGTAAGTGTGTACTTAATAGTGGCTAGATAATTTAGCACGACAAGGTTTATTAATAAATTTCTATAAATAGTTAACTCAACACTTACACATACCCTTGATGGTCTTTTACATGAAAATGTAAAATCAGTGAAGTGTTAACTATGTCCTCGAGGCCTTCCTGTATTGTCAAACATATTTTTGCCAATAAGACATGCATAAAACACTAACAGTGTAGTAAACTAAAAGTTTGAATTTGGTGAGGACTGCAAATGATGATTATTGTGGTTGAATGGTTTGATAATAGATTCAACGAGGCTTGAACTTTCGAAAATTCCCTGGCAAAGATTTCGTGATGCCGAAATCCATTAGGTTTTAAATTTTATTTTTGTCAATTGGCCAATAAGTTGGGTATCTAGGTGGAATAACATTCAGTTTCCCTTTGGACATGGAATCAACCAAAATCCCACCTGTAGGGTTTAAGAGCTAGAAGCTCCAGTGCTTATGCTTAGCATTATATTAACCAACAGGCATGAAAGGGGATCCTAAAAACATATAACAGGGCCAGATTCTAGGAAATATAACAAACTATGATCTGGTCCCCTGCACCAAGAGCTCTCAATTCAAGCTCAACATGGATCATGGCTATTTTTGCTATTGCTTGTTTCGAAAGAATATATTTCCTGAATTGACTCTGGCTCTCTGAATTAATCGTTATAGAGAAATAAGTATTTTTTCACCACATAATTCGCTATAGTTCAACACAAGAATAAGTATAAAAATAACCTTGCTTCCAAGCATTTCTTTGTAACGTTACCTTTTTGCAGCCGGGGTAAGACTCACCGACTGTCCAGGGTTCGGCCACAATAAATTTATTTGTTGTGGACCTCTTCAAATAAAACCACACTCTTTACGGATTGTTCACTTCACTGTTTATTTATTTAATTCACTTATTATTTTCTTTTTATCTAACGCTAACTCTACTTCTTAAAAATATTCTGCCGTACGGCACTTCCACAGCACGTAAATAGCTTCACTAAAACCTTTTCGGTAGGAGTACAACCCCCGCCGAAAGATTCAACCTAATGAAATCTCTATCAAATCTCCGACAGTAGTGCAACTCCCGTCGAAGATATCTTACCTCACTAATAAATTTACTGCAGTAGTACAACCCCCACAGTAAATACCTAGTAAAACACTAGCCTATCTCCGCACTAATAAATTTACTGCAGTAGTACAACCCCCGCAGTAAATATATACCTAAACTCAACTAATTAGCTAAATACTTAGACGACTTACCACCAACGCGCTTTACAACAGACTCTCCCATTTCTATGTCGGGGTCTGCTTTTATACTTTTCATGAGCGAGACACTTATGCAAGGTGGGTGTAGTATCACACACTTTTTGAAACAGCTGATACCCCATGTAGGTGCGCCCTACCTAGGAATGGCAGAACTCTACGTAGCACCTACTCGCCGCTAGGGCCCGCTTGTGTTTAGCCGTTGCTTTCGAATTAAAAAATTAATGCTAAGTTACAATTTCAATACAAACAATAATAATTTTAAATTTCCAATTTAACAAATAATAAAAATAAAATAATTAATATAAAATGAAAAAGATTCTCGCAGTGGTGGGTGAAAACGAGTGATAACGACTTTTACTGTCACATCTTCTTTTTAATGCAAGTCCAGGTATTTCAGAGGCTACCAGAGCTTCTTTGATCCTATGGGTTCCAGTCTAGTGCCTGTCTTGCAGCTTCGTTGGGAGACCCTTTCAAAATATAACCAATTCAGGTCCATTTGCGTCTATGGATTCCGGAGATTCAACTGCTTTTCGTTTTGCCAGCATAAGCAGTTATTCCTTTGTTACACAGTTAGACCAAAATGTTCGCGGAACTTTGCTTCAAGCATATGTTATAAAAGGTTTGTAGCTTTCGGAGTAAAGTCTGAGTTTTGCTCCAAGTACTGCAACCATACAGCAATACAGATTTGTCACTTCTGTTAAAGATTTTGATCTTTGTTGTGGTGGTTATATTTTTTGCAGAAAATGGAATGCATCTTTTCATATTTCGCTTCCAAATTAAGAGAAGGAGTCCACGTCCTTTACCATTTATCCTTGGAGTTTTACGAATGATGTATTGCTAAGACCAACCAGTGTCAGTTTGGTCTTCTTTACGTTTATTTCAAGGCCAGTATTAGCTGATAGGTGGTCCAACCTCTGTGCCATGTCATCGAAGCGATAAAGCATATATCACCAGCATAGTCGATATCATAAAGGAAGTCGTAAATGTTTCAACGAATACAATGCGATGTTTCGGAACTCATTTACGAAAGTATGCAATCAAGTAGCAAAATAAGTAAAGTGGAAACAGAACGCATCCTTGTTTTACTTCTGAGCTGATTTTAATTAGCTGACTTTTATCACCCTTGTATCGTATTTTGCATCAGAATATAACTCCCAAATAAGGTGGAATATTTTTGTTGCAATTCCCCTATAATTTAGAGAATTCCATAGCGCTGTTCTGGCACGTTCGGTGTCTTCAAAAAGGAGATAAGGACTGATATTAAATTCGATGGGCTGCTCGGAAATAATAATAAATTAATATGGTCCACACATGATTTTCCCGGTCTCAACCCTACTTGTTCTCTTCGCAAAGTGCTATCCAAAGCTGGAGAGATTCGCTGTAGAATTAGGGATGGTAACAATTTATTGACATTATTTAACAACGTGATGCTGTATTGCTTTAGATTAAATTTTGTTGGTTTTGTCACTTCTCTTCTCACCACGTTTAAACAACTCTGCATATTGGATACGTACGTCAAGGGGTTTAACGTGAACACCTACCCGGAGGGCAATGATCCACTGTGCTCTTCGCACAGAGTGGAGACAATGCGTCCACTAATGCCCCCATGGATAACACTTCGCCACCGCGAAGCGGAAATAAATGTACACATAAACATTTGTTGAAATGCTAAATAAATTATGGCAGTTGTTTAATCCTTTTTTTTTACAAAAGAACATACATACATACAAAAGCTTAGATATTCATATGTTTCTCCCCCATCTTTATATTGGCAATGAAGAGTTATAAAAATGCAATAGAGCTAAAGACATCAAGACCAATATAAAACAAAGATTACATCTACACACTGACATACAAACATAAATAAATTTTATATTAAACAAATATACAAACTCAAAGGTCTTTATCATCAAGACCTCAAATATGGACAATAATTTGTTTTATTGTATGAATATTTTTTGTTATTGTTGTTTGACTTTGACATATTGTGGCTTAATTGTGTTGTAACATTATCGATGCCTGACTTGATTATTTGGCGGTGGTTTGAGGTATCAAGATGTGTGTTTGTGCGAAAGCTGCATAGAATTTTTGCATGAATGAGCGAGCGAACAGCAAAAACAAATTACAATTTTGTTAAACACGATTTGTGTCAATAATACTTTAATTGTGTTGCTGTGGCAATTGCGGCAATTGTCAACTTAACCAACTGGCCGTTATAATTTTATTGGTAAGATCCTGAATTGTTTTGCCTTCAACTTTAAGTTGAAGATGTTCCATTTAGGGGGGAAGTACAGGGTGTCTGGTGGTAAAAATATATTTTTAAAGAAAATTATTTGAGAAAGTCATTAATGGTGAGGAGTGAGCGTGGCGCCATTTAAATTATCGATAGTGGGGATTTGTAAGTCACGATGTCGCACTGGTCGAGTAGGCATCGCACGTTCGCTGTGCGACAAGGCTCATATTCACTTATACGGCCACGTCAACAAGCAAAACTGCCGTTCCTGGTCTCCAAAAACCCACAACCCTCTATTGGAACATCAAAAACCATTGCGTTGCCCCAGGATAACTGTTTGGTGTGCCTAATCCACGCATGAGATAATTGGACCATTTTTTTCTAAAATCATCGAAGCCAGGCGACGAATATCAGTGGTGGAAATAATCGATGCATGATCACGGAATTCTTTTCGCCAAACCTCCGAGCTCACTCACGTGGGCTCAACAAGATGGGGAGAGTGCACACACAGCCAAAGCGTCGATTATTTTGCTTCGTGAAAATTTCCCCCAAGAACTGATCGCTTTGGGGACATCCCATGGCCACCGAGGATGCCTGATCTAATGCCCATGGATTTTTTTCTTTGTGGGGCCACCTCAAAGAGATGGTTTCTGATGACAATCTCCAATCTCATGTGGCTTTAAAGGAAAGTATTAGTCGAGAAATCAGCTCAACTGAACCAAGTTTACTGTAGCGTATGACGCAAAACACAGGGCTCCGTTTTGAACTGTGTGTTCAACTTGACGGAAGACATCTGGATGACATTAGCCTTAAAAAGTAAATCCGCATTTCTATTCTGTCGTTCAATGCTCTTAATAAAATTTTTTTTCAATTATTACGCTTATTTAAATTTGAAAACATAAATCTGCCACCAGACACCCTGTACTTTTATTTGGTAGATTTTTTTTTCATTATACAGTGTTCGGTTTTTATGCCCTGATGATGGGCTCAATTATCTTTCATGCTAATTAGAAAGGCACACATACTGTATATCAATTAGAGATGAGCGATATTTCTGTACCTGTGGTTTTTTACCTGTGACTTTAAATTCATTGATAACGACAGTGACATAAATTGCGAAGTAACTTTTACTGCGATGTAGTTACTTTGATATGTTATGAAAACAAATATTTTTGGAATTTCCTGCGAAGTAACTATTTACTGAGATGTTGTTACCGACTCAGTTAATTTTTGCCAACAACGCCGTTCATTCAATCTTTAAACCCCATATGGATAAATTACATTGTGGTTCCTTGAAAAAAATAAGAAATGTTCCTGAGTAGCAACTCGTAACTACAGTGTTGATACTTAAATTTTTCTATTATTAAAGTAACATTTTGGGTCTTTCTGTGAAGAACTTATTAGCAGCGATCAGCATCACAGTTTAAAATAACTGTTATAATAAAAATCACGTTCACTGTTTACAGTATTCCTCAAAAATTACGGAATCGCTCATCTCTAATATCAATGTATAGAAGATTCTACCTTCTTATTAATCATTTTTCTTGTGTAATATACTTAGGGTGACCTTAAACATTTCACCAGTACACGTACCGATTTTTTATTTTGTAAACTGCCTAAAAATTTTTTGTACTGAAATGTACTTAATTTTTAAAAAAACTTGCTGATTGTACAGATTTTTCCAAACAAATTATTATTTTATTTATTTCCCTTAAAAAAAATTTGTTAAATTTTACCAATACTATATAGTTAGGTATTTTATGGCAACAAAAAGTGTGTTAAAATTATTAAATTCTTTCAAATTTTCTTTTGAGTTCATCGACATCTCCCGCCCCAGACGGAAAGACTTTAAGCGACTCAGCAAGTAATTTTAACTAGATCGCTTTAATTAAAGGCAATTCTTTGACTATAAAAACTGAAAAGCGTACTGATTTCGAATCAGAAGTAAATGTTAACCCTAAATATACTTCATAGAGCTACTTTTCGAAATAGTATAAATACGTAATATTTTTTTGAAGATTTTTTTATTTTTTTTATATCTGTTTCAATTTTGAATGGGCCCGAGGGCCTTATCTTAGGGCCTTAAAGGCCCCATTTAAGAGTACAAAGTCAAGACTGAAATCTCAAGGCTAGAAGCACCCTTTCCATACCCAGGTCGATTTAATCGTATTGCACGTTCAGAAATTACATGTTTCCAATTTTTTTTACAAAATCCCCCACTGTGCGTCGTCATGTTGCAAACACATTCTTCTCTGCGTGTTTGTAGGCTATTTATTTAATTTTTCATTCATAATTTTTGGCAGAGTTTAAGTTTATTTGATTTTTTGGCAGTTTTTTATACAAACTTGACGTTGAAACCAGTACACACTGTCCGCTAAAAAGTACATCTTAAGCCAAGCTGGCCAGGCGCCTGTCGCCAACCTTCAACTCTTTCTGTTTCTACATAAATTTTAGATGTTTAACGTCATTTTTAGCAAAAAAAAATGCAACACATTTACATATAATATTTTAATGGACGTTTTAATACTAATTTGCATGAAAACTTAAACGGCTTTTTACTTAAAAACGTCTGTTGCATCTTCTAGACATAATATTATTTATTAAAGGCGGAAGAAAACAGCACCATCATAAGGAGTAGTAAAAAAGTCTTTAGACGAGCTCCTATTTTTGGCATTATGTGATTAGGGCTTTAAAGGCCTATGCAGTTAAGTGCGATTTCTTAGAGTAGGATCGGCATAATACTTTGTATATCTATACCCAATCATCTTCCATAAAAAAACCATGGGAGTTAAATTGGCTGACTTTGGTGGCCATGGGATGTCCCCAAAGCGATTGATCAGTTTTTAGGGGAAATTTTTTCGAAGGAAATTAATTAAAGCTCTGGCTGTGTGTGCAGTCGCCCAATATAGTTGAAGCAACGTGTGTGAAGAGTACGATGGATAAGCTCGCAGGTTTGGTAAAAAGAACTCCGTAATCATGCGTCGATAATTTTCACCGTTGACATTCTTCGCCCACCCTCGAGAATTTTCGAAAAAAAATTGTCCAATTATCTCATGCATGAATAAGGCACACTAAACAGTTATCTTGGGGCAATGCAATGGTTTTTGGTGTTTCAATCGAGGGTTGCGGGTTCTTGGAGACCAGTAACGGTAGTTTTGCTTGTTGACGTGCCCATAGCCTCGTCTCTCCAAAAAACTAGATTTACAATGCAAAAGCGCACCAACATCGTTTCACAAAAATTTTTGCGTAAATCAAAGTCCATTTCTTTTAGTTCTTAAACGATTTGAATTTTAAAAGAATGAAACTTTATATCCTTTTTTAAAACTTCATGAATAATCGCTCTTGGAAGTCCCAGTGAGGCTTCTCTTTTTTGCATTGAAAGTCGCGGATTTTCACGTAAGCTGCTTTTAACCAGTTCATTGTTTTTGGGAGTCATTGAAGATTGACTGGGCTCTGAAGCCGAAGCAGTTGTGCAGATCTCTGTACCCCTGAACGAATTAAACTTACACTCGGTCCGCCACATATTCACCGAATACCGAACTTTGGACCAAATTGTCGATGAACAATTACGTAAGAATTATTACTCTATCGATTTTAACATTAGGTTGTCATAGGATCCCAACTAGTTTAATTTCTCTCTTATTACTTAGTGCGGTTGATGTTTTAAAGATTCATTTTTTTTCTTTGTCTTTGTATAAGTAGCTTTATACATATAAAGTTCTGGGATGGGCTAAAGTATTTTTGGGGTGGATTAATACCTCCCGATCCACCGGTCAATCTACGCCAGTGCTTTCAGCACTATTTACAATAAAAGCCAAATCACAACCAACGTAAACGGAATGCAAAAGTAGTTGTCTTTATGCATGTTGTATCCTATACATACAAACATACAATCTAAGTCGATATTTTACTATAAAAAATATGTAAATTTATATAATGAAGAAGCATTTCACGTACGCTACTCCTCAATTTGTAACCAACTAGTGACATCGACATTGTAATGCAAATGGCTACTTTTGCAGGTGACCTTGTATGCCGTGAAGAGAATTTTAAATATCAATTTTTTTAAAAGAAGAAATCTTAAAAAACTATGCCACCATATAATGGCAAAAACATATTTGGAAAACGACAACAACATAAACCAGATTAATTTAAATCATTAATATAAAACATAAAAAGAAATTTTAAAATGAACTTAAGCCAAAATAAAAAAGCAAAAATTTGCATTTTGGAAATATTCAAATCGTTGCACAGTAGGAGTAATCGCAAAAATATTAAAGGGATAATAATGCACTTTAAGCAGATCCGTATATTAGGCATTTCCCACTTAAGATCCAATTTATTTTCAACGGTTCTAGAAGGGTTAACCTACACCGTTCAAAGAGAAAACCTTATATGAAAACAAATGTTAAATATGGCCAGATTATTGCAAAATTTGTTGAGACAATTTAGATTTTTATTAAACCTACAATGCATTATTGCACGGTAGACTTTTAAATCTATTAGCGTTGAGGTGACTTTTCAACTTCAATAAAATCTGGAACCAATAATAGACCAATTAATTTTCAGTTTGATCGTCTGCAAACATCAGCCTGTCAAATCGAAATTGTTTTAGTTCCAAAATACCAAAAAATAACAAATACATCATAATTTTAGAAATTTTCTCGATTCTTAGGGAACGCGGTACTTCACCAGTGCTTTTAACCCAAATACTAAGCACAAAGGGGTACTATGAGCGTTAAACAGTAAAAGTATAAAGTATATTTTTTCTATGGTCCCTTTAGATAGGGAAGTCGTTTTTGCGAGGTTCGTCTGACTGTCTGTCCGTGTTATGGTCGAAATCTCCTTTTTTAAGCCCACTGATGTCGCATAGACCTGTAAGTAGTATCAAACTATCAGAAATATTTTCAGAAAAATCACTATTGATAATCAGCAAAATCGCTCGAATACTTACTAAGACATAAGCCAAATACCAACTGCTTATTTCTCTAAAATTTGTACATAAAAACCTCTACAACTTCCCCGGAGTTGCCCCTTCACTGGTGCAATATAAGGCCGATTCCCATTATTTTTTCTCCACGAACATTTTTGTGGAACATACTTACACCCTATTTCCGCCTCCCTAACAGGGTTGTCGAACAAACTTTAATTTTTAAATCGCTCCCGATTAATTTTTCTCCCAAACAATATTGTGAAAAATACTTACTCCCTCTCTTTAGCCTCTAACAGGGTTGCCACACAAAATTTTGAAAAAATAGGATAAAAACCCCTACAACTTCCCTGGAGTCGCCCCTAGAGCAATAGAGCTTTCAGTGTGCCGATGGATAGGTCAAATGTAGGACTGACCCCAACTCGTTTTTCTTGGTTTTTATACCCTTCACATAAGTGATAAGGGTATATATAAGTTTGTCATTCCGTTTGTAATTCCTTTATTATCCATTTGGGACCCCATAAAGTATATATATTCTGGATCCTTATAGATAGGGAAACCGATTTAGCGATGTCCGTCTGTCCGTCTGTCCGTCTGTCCGTCTGACCGTCTGTCCGTGTTATGGTTGAAATCAACTTTCTGAAGCCCCCCGATATCGCATAGACCCGAATGTGGTATCAAACTGTCACAGATAGTCTCGAGAAAATCGGTATTGAAATTCAGCAAAATCGCCCGATAAATAACCGAGATATAAGCAAAAAACCACGACTACCTCGGTTTTTTGAGTCTACAACAACAACAAAGAACATACTTTTACATGTAATAATAAAAAAACAACAAAAAAACAACAAAAAAAGAAAAAAACAGAATCAGTCATGTCTATATTATTGAAACACACCCAAAAAAAAATTTTATTAGTATTAGTGTTCATACATATAACAGCGTTGCCATACAAAGCTTAATTTAAATATTTTTAAAATCGCTCCTACGGCTTCCAGGGTTCTCCTACAAAGGTAAAATGTAAGACCGACCCGAAGTATTTTTTCCATCCAAACATTTTTGTGGAACATACTTACCCTCTATCTCCAGCCCCTGACATGGTTGCCATACAAAATTTTAAAAAATAAGGTAAAAACCGCTATAACTTCCCCGGACTCGCCCGTAGAGGAAAAAAATGTATCACAGACCCCCATTAATTTCTACTCCCAAACATATTCCTGGAATATACTTACCCCCTATCTCCACGCCCTGAGGGGGTTGCCATACAAAATTTACAAAAATGATATGAAAATGCCCACAACTTCTTCAGAGATGGCCTTAGAGCAATAAAGTGTACGACCGACCCCCATTAGTTTGCCCTCCCAAACATATTCCTAAAATATACTTACCCCCTATCTCCACGCCCTAAGGGGGTTGCCATACAAAATTTACAAAAATGATAAAATGCCCACAACTTCTTCAGAGTTGGCCTTAGAGCAATAACGTGTACGACCAACCCCCATTAGTTTGCCCTCCCAAACATATTCCTAGAACATACTTACCCCCTAACTACACGCCCTAAGGGGATTGCCATACAAAATTTACAAAAATGATATGAAAATGCCCACAACTTCTTCAGAGTTGGCCTTAGAGCAATAAAGTGTACGACCGACCCCCATTAATTTCTTCTCCCAAACATATTCCTAGAATATACTTACCCCCTATCTCCACGCCCTGAGGGGGTTGCCATACAAAATTTACAAAAATGATAAAATGCCCACAACTTCTTCAGAGTTGGCCTTAGAGCAACAAAGTGTACGACCGACCCCCATTAGTTTGCCCTCCCAAACATATTCCTAGAACATACTTACCCCCTATCTACACGCCCTAAGGGGGTTGCCATACAAAATTTACAAAAAATGATATGAAAACGCCCACAACTTCTTTAGAGTTGGCCTTAGAGCCTATTTAAAACTTAGAAATATTTCATAAGTAAAAAAATGGTTAAATATAAAAAGTTTGGGATTGCGAAAGGTCAATGTGAAGGGTATATAAGATTCGGCACAGCCGAATATAGCGCTCTTACTTGTTTTTTTCTTAAAACATACCTACTTCGTATATCCACCCTCAGGGGGTTGCCATACAAAATTTTAAAAATTAGAACAAAAACCCCTACAACTTCCCTAATCACCCTAAGAGGGTTAAAATATGTCACCGACCCCTATTTAATAATTACAAATTTCATATATAAAAAAATTAATATAAACAAAGTTCGGGTTTCAAAAGAGCAATGTAAAGGGTATCTGAGATTCGGCCCAGCTGAATATAGCGCTCTTATTTGTTTTCTATTTCATATTTCTAAAAGGAATATTTTAAAGTTCTTTTTGTTTTACTTAATAACGTTGAAACTCAATCTGGATTAAAAAAAATATTTGTGGTATTCAAACCGTATGCTATCAAGTCATATTGTCGTTTTAATATTTTACAATAGTTTAAAAAAACTGTTGTTTTGCTTAGAAGAAAAAAGTTCTATAATAAGACTTTTTGAACTGTGTTTATTGTTCTGTCATAAAGAGTAGAAATCTGAGCCGGGCGGCCGAAACTCTTTAGTGAAGCCGTTGGTTGATATAATTAACAAGTCGCAGTCATTAATTTTAAAATATTTTTGAAATTCTTTATTTTTCTGTTTTCTCCAGCAGCTGATTCAAATTTAAAATAGCACACTTAGTTATGAGCGGATGCTCACAAAAGTAGTATATTTTCATTTTTTGTTTTTAAACATATGACTCTATGACTATCTTGTGAATACCCTAATTATTTTATGTTTAAGATTCATAAGCAGAAAAATTAAAAAAAAAACTCAATATTCCTCATTTTAGCTGTTTTGATTTTTGTGGCCAATAATGGTTTATTCGGTTTTTAAAAAAACTCTTGAACGTTTTGGTTTTTTTTATAGTAATTCTCAATAAGTTTATTGAGGTTATTATATAAAGACAAAAAATATTCATAAGTTTTTTTAAGAATTTGGTTGACGTCTACTGATGATTTGGTGTAAAAGCCAATAAAATGCATATCGATAAACTTAACCTAAAACAAACCCTATAGATAAACAAAGAAAATTGGGATCAATTCCAGAATAACCTTTGGAAATTGTTGTGATGCTAAAATATTATAAGATGGACTTCAGTTGGAAAAGAGTGCCCAAAAGTTCTTTCACATACTTATAAGAAATATTAATAAGAATTATAAATAAGTAAGCTACCTTTAAGCCATTACCACCTTGAGAATTAATGTTGCAAAATGGCATTGAGGGCAGACATGGTTGAGCAAACATTTTCTTTAATAACGATGACTGAGGATTAACAAAACATCCACATAAGCCGTCTAGACGAGACAAATCGATATGCAAACAAAATGTTGTTCAATGGGTGAAAAATTTTTGGCTTGTCAAGACGCTATGTTAGGCCGTAAACAGAGGGCTCACTTTATGTTTCTTTTAGTGTGACAGCATTTTTATCTGCCAAATTTAATCCACTCACTTATAATTAAATACTTATAACTTTTAAACTAATTGAAATTAAAAAACCTAAATTTTTAATTAAAAAAGTTTGAGTTCAACAAATCTATTAGTTTTTTTTTTCTAATTAAAATTTTTTAACTAATGATTATTTTAAGGTTGACCGTTAACAGCAACTTTAAAAATTGATTGTGAAATTTTGCAATTTGTGTTTAGCCAAAATTTTTTTAGTTGCTGCCTAAATAAAACTTAAAATTACAGTCTGTATTACGAAGAATAAATAATTTAACTTACCTTAACATGTTTATTTTAAATTTTTAGTTTTTGCATGTTTGTTAGCACAATTGTTAGTTTTTAAGTAATTTAATCTTTCTTGTTTACTTTAAGTCTGAAGTTTAAAATAATTTAATATGTTTTGTTTTAGCTTATATGCCTTTAGCCTTCAAATGCAAGGCAAAAGTATGCTGCAATCCATGTTATAGTATTTATGCAATTTTGTTTTTGTTGAAAGAACCTTTTAAAAATTATTTAATTTTTTTTTGTTAAGTGTTACAAACAATAAACGTTAAAATAAACGTTTTATAATTAAATATTAAAGAAGTTAATTGTTTTCAATTTATCACAATTATTTCTTGCAATTAAGTTGAAAAAAGTTATTATTAATGTTTAATTTTTTTATTTTTTTAAACATTAATTTTTTAAATAATATTTTTTATAAAAAAAAAACATAAATTTTTTTCAAATCTAGTTTACTAGGAAAAAATTACCAAATTTTTTAAAGAAAATTAATAATCTGTTGTTAAGAAAACTGGATCTTCCTATTTAGAATCACCTTTTAATTTATCGCAGTTGGCCGTGACACGCAGATCCCCACAAAAGACACAAACAGAAGACAACTTACAGTAAACTTTGGTGTGGCCAATTTCTTGACAGTTCAAGCATCAGATTGTTTATGTTTCGCCTCGACTATAACTCTATGGCATAATATACTTAAATCATAAATAGTATAAGTTTAGTTTTTCCCTGGTTTAACTTCTCTATGCTCAGACTCCTCTCAGAGCAATGGTTAAGGGTTCCTTTTTCAGTTTCTAATATTTGATAAAGATTTCACGTTGAAGATTTCGCTGAATAACCTCGTCTTGATCTTTTTTGGATGAACGTAAAAATTGATACCCCTAACACAGAAAAAATTATTCACAAATTTTTTTAATTAAAAAATTTTTATTTTTAATTAAAAATTTAATTGTCTTAATTAAAAATATAGTTTTCTTATTTTTTTTTGAAATGCCAACAATTATGTTTGTTTATATATCCTTTAAAAAAAGCTTTAAAAGCTTATCTAAAGCTTTTTTTCCTTTGCTACGCAAAGCTAACCTCAAGCTAATACATTATTTTATTTGTATTAAATTTTAGTGTTGTTTGTATTTTGATAAAATCGTTAATTAATATAATGTTTTCTTATTTTTTTCTGTAAATAACGACTTAAAGCCCCTTTGCATTCTTCAGCTTGAACGTTAAAAAAAGGTTCTTGAGTTTTATAAGGTAAAAAATTGTTGTTCGGTAAGCGCTCCTATGATTCACTTAAATTTAGGTTTTAAAAATATTAACACGTTAAATGTTGGACACCTAAAAATTATTTTCGGCAATAAGTCCCACTAAATATTTAAAAAGATCGTTTGAGATTTTTTTTCTGATATAAATTGGCTTAAAGGAATTTTCATCAGGGACAGAGGTCCGTTTTTCTTCTTGAACTATAGAAAAGCTATTATAAAAGCTTGGCTCTTTATCATCTTTTATTATTTTAAATTAATAAATGTTACTTAATTTGGCGATTCTCCTTATTTTTAAAACTGTACCAGGTATCAACTTTTACCCTGCCACATTCACAGAAAAAATAAAAATTATTTTTAATTAAAAAATTTGTTAGTTTGATTAAAAAATGTTTTGATTTCGAGCTATCAACAAATTCGCATATTCAATTAAATAATTTAATTAAAAATTTTTAAAAATGTTTAATTAAAAAATTAGTTAATCAATTTAATCAAAACATAAACAAATCTAAAATTAAATTAAAAAAAAATTAAAACTTTTTCTTAGTTTTTTTATATTTTTCTATTTATTTATGTTTATATAATTTAACTATTTATGAATGTATTGTTTTTAATTTACATTCAAGTATACACTACAAGTCTAAACAGCGGCTCGAACCGCAGCCATATAGATGCAAGGCGTATGCTCTATCCGCTTAGCCATCAAGGCATTCTATTTTTTAAAGTGTTAAACTTAGTTTTATTTATTTACCTCCACATTCAAAAATGCATCTCAGAAAGTGTACGTGAGGTTAGCTTTGCACAAGCAAAGGAAAAACAAAAAAAGCTTTATGCGGAATTGCAGCTTTTTTGAAGAACTTGCAAACAATAAAAATTTTAATTGAACCAATTAAATGTTTATTTAAAAATCAAAAATTTTTTGATTAATGAGTTAATTGAAAAAAAATTTTTGAATAATTTTTTCTGTGTTGTTTACGTTACGATAAAATTGGTTTAAGCTAGAAGCACATGAAGTGGTAGCTCCCATGCAAAAAAACCAGTTTTATGAAAAACATATACACGTATTACAAATGTATAAAGTAATAAATACTATAAACTAAAGTATATACAGGGTGTCCGCCGGCAAGGTATACTATTTTGTTTTGCCGCCATTTTGGTAAACATTAGTCTTGACAGTTCATATTTGGTAGTCGTGAAGTAGAGTCGTGGTAGATTTATTATGAAAAAAATTTCGGTTAACCAACGTGTTTTAATCGTTAAAACATGACAGCCCCGATTTTCATGAGAAAATCATAATTAGTCACGAGGCACATTTTCATTTGAATTGAATACACAGAATAGTCGGTTCTGGGTAATATAAAACCCTCAAATTATTCATGAGTTACCTTTGCATCCATTAAAAGTGAAAGTCTGGTGTGAAGTTCGGTCAGGAGGAATCATTGGACCTTACTATTTTGAAACTGAAAAAGGCGTAACGGTAACTCAATGGGGAACAATATCGTGATATGATTGAAAACTTTTCAATGCCACAACTACATGCTTTGGCCTTGGTTAACATGTGGTATCAACAAGACGGTGCTACATCGCATACAGCCAGGATTACAATGGAATTACTGCGAGAGCTTTTCCACAAGTTATTTCAAGAAATGGTGATGTTGATTGGCCTCCACGGTTGCCTCATTTGACTGCTCTGGACTTCTTTTTGTGGGGATACCTGAAAAGCAAGGTTTATGCAAACAAACCAGAAATGCTGCAGCGCGCTGGAGCAACTTAAACAAAATATTCGTGATGAAATTAATGAAATACCGCGTAAAATGTGTGAGAATGTAATAAAAAATGTGCTCAAAAGGGCTCGCATTTGTGAGGCTAACAGAAGCGGCCATTTATCTGATATTGTTTTTCATACATAATTGCCGACATTAAATAAAACAATTATCAATATAAGATCCATTTTCTTTAATTTAATTAAAAATTATAAACTAACAAAGTAGTATACCTTGCCAGCGGACACCCTGTACTTTTAAGACTAATAGCAATTGCAAAAATTTTTTCATATGTCAAAGAAAATTATAAGGGAAAATCTCGACATACTCTAATTATTTTGACTTTGCAGCTGTAGATTCAGTTGCACAGAAATTCTGTAAAACAAATTATTTGAAACAAAAAGATTTCAAAGAATAAACAACAAGAGAAAAATTAAAATGACTACACTATTCTTTATTCTCTTAGCAAAATTGTCATCATCGCACTATTAATTACCCTTCAAATAATTCATTAAAATAAAACCACAATTGATGACCATATTTTATATGACATTTGAAGGTAACAAAAGTTTAAGCAAACCAGCTTGATGGAGGTAGAAGCATTGCAAGGGGTGGATGTTAGGTCTTACTAAGTCTTTTGTTGGCATAATTTCATTCAAAAGATTTTTTTTAACTTTCACACTCATGAACGATAAAATTCTCTACTTTGATCTTTACCCATCAGTTGGCCCAAATTTGTACAACAATATCAAATTTCACACCCATACTTATGACCGAATTGCACACGGCACGAATAACTCGGTAACTTCCCATATTACATTTTTTAGTTTAATAAGTGAAAAAAGAAAAATTTGTAGTGAAGATACAAAAAAACAAGTAAGAGCGCTATATTCGGCTGTGCCGAATCTTATATACCCTTCACATTGGTCTTTAAATATACCCAGCCGAGGAATTTTGTACTGCAAATAATATAATAAAAAACCTTGTGCGAGTTTTAAAGCCCATAGAAAAAATAACAAAATTTAAACGTTCGTATGGATAATAGAAATAGATGAAAAAGATTTGAGGTCAAGAGTTTTAAAAGTTTTCGACATTATTCATATTTAAAGGTTAATAAAACTTATTAAATGTTCTAGTCCCGCTGTTCTTCTCCAACTTTTTTTCCAAAATGTATGAATTATTTGATTATTACTTTCTGTAGAATATTCGAAGTCGATAGCTGTAATAGTTTTCCAGAAGAAGCATATCGAAAATTTTATAAAAATTGTAAATTTGTATGGGAGCTATCCCTTCTTCACCCCCCATCCGATTTTTTTCTTTAAAGCGTAGGCCTTGTGTTCCAATTACTTTTTGTAGGACATTTGATGTGGATATCTGTTATAGTTTCCGAGATATAGCGTATCGAATGTTTCATACAAATTGTTAATTTGTATGGGAGCTACCCCTTTTTTTGCCCCCACTCAAAAATATTTTTCTTTAAAGCGTAGGCCTTCTTGTCCAATTACTTTTTGTAGAACATTTCAATTCGATATCTTTTATAGTTTCCGAGATATAGCGTATCGAATATTTTATAACAATTGTCGATTTGTATGGGAGCTACCCCTTTTTTTGCCCCCACTCAAAAAAAAATTTCTTTATAGCGTAGGCCTTCTTGCCCAATTACTTTTTGTAAGACATTTCATTTCGATATCTGTTATAGTTTCCGAGATATAGCGTATCGAATGTTTCATACAAATTGTTAATTTGTATGGGAGCTACCCCTTTTTTTGCCCCCACTCAAAAATATTTTTCTTTAGAGCGTAGGCCTTCTTGTCCAATTACTTTTTGTAGAACATTTCAATTCGATATCTTTTATAGTTTCCGAGATATAGCGTATCGAATATTTTATAATAATTGTCGATTTGTATGGGAGCTACCCCTTTTTTTGCCCCCACTCAAAAAATTTTTTCTTTAACGTGTAGATCTTGGCGTACAATCATTTTTTGTAGAACATTTTAAGTCGATATCTGTTATAGTTTCCGAGAAATAGTGCATAAAATATTTCACCAAATTTGTGCAATTGTAGGAAAAGTACCCCTTTCCCTGGTCCAATCTGAAAAAACTTTTTCCATTATTTAGGCCCCTTCTTTGGGAGTATCCGTGCCATGTTTTGTGGAAAGAGTGACTATACTTACTGAGCTATATAGAGATATATGCACGGATTTTGTCCTAAAAAAAATGGGTTACTCTGGGTTTTCGCTTATATCTCGGTCAATAGTGAACCGATTTCGCTGATTTTAAATAGCGATTGTTAGCGAGATATTTCTGATCGTTTGACACCATTAACTGGTCTGTATCTTTTTATTTGACTCTGGAAACTTGATTTCAACAGACGGACATCGCTAAATCGGCTTCCCTATCTATAAGGATCCAGAATATATATACTTTATGGAGTCGCAAATAAATAATAAAGAAATTACAAACGGAATGACAAAGTGATATATACCCTATCACTATGTGAAGGGTATAAAAATAAAAAAAAAAACTGGGAAACAAACTTTAGACCGTTCAATGGCTGGTTCTTATTTCTGGATGTTTCGAATTTGCAAGAATTCGAATTTGTGAGATTTTACTGTATTAGTGAAGTTGATTGTTTTAATAAATTCATTTGTCAGTCTATGACAACAACTAACTGTTGCTTAAATTGCAAATTGTTGCTAATAAATATTTGAAAAGAAAATCTCCTGCAAAATGCAAATATTGTTTTCTTTAAAAAAAAACTCGGAGACGGACAAATACTTTTTATTAGAAAATGAAAGTGAAAAACAAAGAAAAATTATGTGATTTGAAAACAAAGAAATTTAAGCAAATAAAAGCAACGTAGATGAAAATGGCATTTAATGTTTAATAATAAATATTATCAGAGATTTTGAAACTTTTCCAACTTGAGCTCCAGGTTTCTTAAATTTTATTCAAGGAAAAGAAATTGATAAATGTTCACAAAACAAACTTTAAAATTAAATGAGTTTTTCGTTTGCGCTTATACAGGGTGGCTGATTGAAGCTGCTACCAAAAAAAATTTTTTTTAAAAAAAAAAGGTCGCACATGTGCTACCGAGTGTGGAAACCATTTGAACTCAATTATTTTCCAAACTTAATTAATTGTTTTAAAAAGTGTATTTTTTTTCAAATGACATTCCCCCCGTGCAGCTTTCCTTAGCCACCCGATATTAATACCTACTAAAGGTACCTTTACACAGTAATACATATATTACGATATGTCAAAAAATGTTGTGGGATAATACAAAATCTCATCATGTAAAAGCATAATGTATTGGGTAGGAGAGAATACGGATGCAAAATTTGACAAGTGTTCGGCAAATGTTTATTTTCTAAACCATTTTAGAAACTTGTGTATTCTCATCACATCAGAGGTGTGAAAGATTGGTAGCACTTACAGCATCTAATGAAGGTGGCTACACTTAATTAATCAATACACAAACAATCAAAATCAAAGCAGATCTTTTTCATGTTGTTTTTGTTAATATTGTAGAACCTTAACCATATGGCGTTACCCCAAAAGGAAAGTGGCAAGAAACAACCGATTTTGATTTTACCAACCTCATCCGTGTAAACATGAAAAATAGTTAGAACAGGTTTTTATTCTCTTTTTTTAAACGCGGAGAGGATTTCATAATATTTTGATTCTACAAAATCTAATTACTTTGTTTTACCGTGTAAAGGTACCTTAAGTGCTTAACAAACACGATTGGAAAACACTGACTGTAAAGGCCTGCCATTTCATTACTCTTTGCCAACTCAATGCGAAAACCAAAAACAAAAACAAACTGCAATTGCACAACAACAAACCAACAAAAACCGCATTACAACTATAAAATGCACCATTGGCCAATTTCCTTTAGCTAAAGATTGATTTTAAAATCTAACCTACATTTTGTGGTCTGGTTTTGTTGATGTGGAAACAACTTTAAAACCACTTTCGTTTTTTTTTGCAAACGCAATAAATTTTTCCTTTCTTATACATAAAAAAAGTTTAGTTTTTCATTACTTTTCTTTATCTATTTCTTGTTTTAGCTTAACTTTAATAACACAACCAGGAGCCACTGGTGCAAAATCAGTCCCAACAAATTCAATGCCATTGACAACAAATTTTAACAACAGCAACAGTTCCAAAAATAGCCACGAACATCAACACCAACAACAACAGCAGCAGCAGAAACTAGTTTTGCCAAAAACAAGGGATGCTCAGAAATCGGAAGAAATAAAGGGCAATTCAACTATGATGCCATCTATTGGCTCTAATATTGGATTTAGGTTAAAGAAAACATCAAGCAGCTCTTCTGTGATAACTTCGCTGGACTCGGAAGATATTGAAGGCGAAAGGGATGTAGAAGTTAATCAAAATGCTTTGAAAGACAAAAAAGAATTAGCTGCATCCCATAATTCTAATTTAAAAGCCTCAGGGAGAGCTTCTTCCCATCAGTCTCATTATTCCACGGATAAAAGTGCTTCTTCAGGTTATTACAGCTCAAATGTTTGCTCTACATATTCTTTAGAAGAACATATTTACAGTGAACCTACTTTAGACATAAAGAAAGCTGGCAATGATGAAAATAAACCATCATTATCATCAACATCTCAGGCAGCAGCAGCAGCACTAGCACCAGCAACTGCTTCGTCAGCCAGCACTTTGCAAACTAGCAGCAAGCTACTGCGACAAAATAATAAAACGAATAGTGTCATGAATTTGCCAGACTATAACACTCGCTTTCGTTATACGGAAAATGATCAAAATAATCGTTCACAACAAAGACTAGACTCTAAAAGAAATTCCCAAGATTTCAATGATAGTCTTAAAATACTAGAGTCAAGTATTGAGAATCTTGATCGCCATTTAAAATCATTTTCACATGCGAATCCTCAAGATACTTATAATCCATATGCCTCTGTTAGCCATAATGATAAAATACGTTCCTCATCTTCATACCAGCATTTGCCCACAATACAAGAATCCTTTGATACAATTAAAACCCCCAATTGGCCCGAAGATCGAAGCGATGACTCTTTAATGGACATTGACTTGGACTCTTTTCTCTTAGACAAAGACCAGAAAACGTCCCACAAAACAAAAAAAGCGAAACAAGGCCTCGATAATCCCACATTTCTGACCGAAGAGCAGGAAGAAAATCATTATAAATGTGCCAAATACATTAACTCCTGTCCCGAGGATGCTTATCGAGTAGAAAGCGATATAATAGCGCCTGCTCGTAGCTCTATATCTGGCCAGTCGGTGGCGGTGTCTGTGGATTTATATCCCAAACGCTATGAGGAACAGCTACACTTTCAAAATACCCGCGAACTATTAGAAGATGTAAGAGATAAAATACGGTTACTAACGCATAGTCAAGAGGCTGATAAAGAGCAGCACAAACAGTTGGTAACCACCGATAGGGAAGACCACAGCAAACACATACCCAAAGAATTACATGGCATGATTAGTGCTTTAAAGCAAGAACTGGAACTGTACTTGGAACGCATGAATCAGCACAGTGAGTTGGAGATACGGCAACTGTGTACGGGGCTGGTGAAAAATCAAAATATAGTCAAAATGAAAAATGCTTTCGAGCGCAGGCGCTCCCTTACCGATGCATCCGACAACTATTCCACTTATGAGGCTACACAGGATGGCATTGTTATGAATGCCCAGGGAGTGCCTTTTAGTATACGACAACAAATAACCTCAATAAGATGTTCTAGTGATCCCAATTTTAAAATGAAACGCAAATCCATAAGCGAAGTTTTTCCCCTGGCCGACTGCTATGTAGAATCTGGGCATAACTCTAAGACCAGTGAAACCTCTCAATTGCAAAGAAATCTCTCCTACCACAAACCTGTACTGGAACATTTAAATAATCAAACAACCAGCAGCAGCCTTAAAGGTAATACCAGTAGCACAGGTTCAGCAAGCAGATCTAATAGCACCGATCCGCAAGACAAAGACTCCATGTCGGAGTGGCATCGTAAAAAGCCGAGCATATGGGAGATGTATTATGGCACGAATCGTATTCAACAATCGCTGTTGGGTGGCAAAAAGAATGGCATGTTGGTTACAACGGCCACGGCCAGTTCACCATCCACAATGTGTTATGTAAGTATGAGTTTTATTATTTTAGCTACAAAAATATTTTAAATCTTTATGCTAACCACTAGTTAACTATTTTGTAAGATTTTAGATATTATTTGGGTAAATGATCTAGATACTATAAAACTACTTACATTTCATTTCAACGGATCGAATCCACTAGAATTTTAAGCCTTTGCGCCCATCCGAAGTTGGGCTATATACGCAGCTTTGTTTTTAAGCCAAAAATCGATTAACTATCCCAAAAAATTAGCTTTAAATCCACGCACCTGGCCGAAAGCTACAGCGAAACAGGCAGTTCAAAACCATTACAGTTTATTTTTCTGCGTCCGTCCAGACGAGGGCTGGCTGTTCTAAATACTGTTTGTTTCGAGTTCAATTTCACGATTCGAAATCGACTTTACAAACCTAAGAGTGATTATTTAATTCGATAATATTTCAAATTCATACAAATTGAATAAGGTAGAACGATTTTCAAAAAATTTTTTACGAACGTTTGCAAAATAACTTTTCATTTTTAACGCAAATTGACATTTTTGGAATACTTTCGCAAATCTTTGAAGTGTCGCCATGTTTATCCTCAAATTATTTAGCTATGGATACTTTAGTCGTGATTAACAATATGAATCGCTTTCAAATCGAGAATTCTTTTCAAAAGCCTTTTTTATTCGAATCTAATTACGTAACCAGGGGGTTGAACGGCTTTAAAACCCCCAAACTATTGGCATCCGGTTGGGAAAATTTGATTTGAAATGGATTTGGTCTACAAAACAGGGACAAACCTTTTTATTTGCATACCGAAGTAGAAATATAATACAGTTTTTACCTTCCCTTTCCCCTTAGGGCCCAGTAATTCAAGAAAAGTAGCAAAGTCTGTTTCATATTATTTCGAGACCTGTCAAAGTCAATTTGAATTTCGCTTCTGCTTCTATTGGTTCCGAGTTTACAAAAGGACCTAAACAGTACAAAAATTACCCCGCCTGGTTCCTTGGGGTCGAATATATTGAAAAAGTACCAAAAACGTTTCCTAATATTTTTAAAAACTGTCGAAAACAATTTGTTTTTTTACCTTTAGTGGTTCAGAAGTTACAAAATGGGCTGAAGTAGTAACAAAATATGGTTTTTATCTTCCCTTTTCTCTAAAAGTTTAATATTTCAAAAAGGTATCAAAACCGTTTCATATTTCTTGAGACCTATCGAACGCAATTTTAAATGCACTTCGACATCTATTTATCCATAATTTGCAAAGTGGGCCTAAACAGTACAAAAATTACCTTGTCTTGCCCTTTAGGGGCCAATATTTCATAAAAATACAAAAAAGTATGCTATACCTTTCGAATGCATTTACACCATGTTTCTATCTTTACTAGTTAAGATGTTACCAAAAGTGCCTTAAAAGGGCCGCCAATCTATAGTTCTACCTGTTTTTCAACCACCTGGAGTCCAAGATTTCAAAAAAGTATTTATATTTTTGCTAAACTAGTCGATCGTAATTTAAATTTTGTTTCTATCGTTAATAGCTTAAAATTGCAAAAAAACATAAAAAGTACCGATAAAGTATTTTTATTTTTTCTGGAACCCTTTTTTAACCCTTAGGGACATATATGTTTCATATTATTTAAGGGCTGTTGAATTTTGTTTGAATTATATCTCTATCTTTATTCATTTAGGGGTTATAAAATGGACCTAGGCACTATCAAATTTTAGTTTTACCCTGTTTTACCTTTTAGGGTCTAAAATTTTAAAAAAATCTTTAGACATGGGTCCGTTAATTTTTTTGAGTTAAATACGATACTTTTTTTTCTTTACTGTGCATAGTTTAGGAGATATAAACACACACATTTTTCATATTTGGCCCATTTTATACATTATACATTAAGAAAGGTACCAGCAGCCCGAACTTCAAGTGCTTAAGCTTGACGCGGTTGGGTTGTACGTTGATGGATGGTGTTTATTAATAAAATATTTCTAATTTTTAAATAGGGTCGGTATCATATTTTAACTCTCTTAGGGTGACTAGGAAAGTTGTAGGGGTTTTTACCTTCATTTTTTTAAGTTCTGTATGGCAAACCGCTTAGGGGGTGGAGATAGGCAAAAAGTATGTTTATAGAAAAATGTTTGCAAGCAAAAATTAATTGGAGTCGGTCCTACATTTGACTTTTGTAGGAGCACCCTGGAAGCTGTGGGAGCGAATTAAAAAAGTAAAAAATATTAAACTTTGTATTGCAACCCTGTTAGGGGGCGGAGATAAGCTATAAGTATGTTTCACAAAAATGTTTGTAAGAAAAAACTAATGAAAGTCGGCCCAAGAGTGCACCAGTGTAGAAGCAGCTCCGAGACAGTTGAAAAAGTTTTTTTGGAAAAGTTTTAGAGAAATGAATAGAGGTAGTCTCTGTCAGTTATCGGGCGATTTTGCTGGATTTTATTAGCACCTTTTTGGCAGATATTTTTAACAGTTTGACACTACCTTCTAGTCTATGCTACATCGGAGGCTTTCAAAAATACATTTCAACTATAACACGGACAGACGAACATCGCTGAATCGACTTCTATAAGGACCAAGAAATTATATACTTTATGGGGTCGCAGATGGATATTAAAGAAGTTAGAAACAGATTGACAAACTTTTACCCTTATGACTTGCGTGAAGGGTACAAAAATATAAATTTAAACACAATTTGAGACAAAAAATTTTCTTGTAATTTTTGTCTAAGTCGAAGTACAGTGGGACGGGCTTAAATCGACTCAGGAAGTGATTCTGAGTCGATCGGTATGCTTGAAAGTGGGCCTGAGACTATTATTTATAAACGTATAGTAACCCCCCCTTCAAACGTATGTACATATATGTATATTTGTAAGCGATGTCGTAAATTTTGGGACAATTTAAACAAAAATAATTAGTCGTTCGGCCAAAGGTCAACAGAACTTTTTATATATTTTTGTTACATTTTTAAATGTTTTAAAAATAAAACATTAAAGATTCTGTATAGAGGTTTTAAAAATTCTTGCAAAATTGAGTATTTAACGCTTACAGTACTATTTCGCAAATTTTTTTTCTTTTTTTTAGTTAATTTTTAAAACTGTGCGCTAACAAAGTAACTGGTTATGGCTGGCATATAAATATTAAATTAACATTTAAAGTTAATCATACTTTAATCATGTTCTTGTTCTACATGCTGCAATTCGTCCAAATTTGATGCAATAGTTTGTACTCTGATTGTAAAATAATGCCACTCATGGCCACTTCTCTTTACTTTTTTGGTTTTTTGGTTAAATCAATATTGATTCTTTAAACTTGTTTGAATATTTTTGTTTAAGAATGTATTTTAGTTAATTTATTATTTCTGTTATTAATTATTGCTTTTAACTTAAACTATGTATGTAGTGATTGTTGAGTTAAGAAACTTTTAAAGTAGATTTCTTGTCGATGGACCTTGCAATATAAGGTAATTTCCTATTAGCCTAAATGACCAAAATATTTATATGTATGTGTATGCATGTGTATGTACATGTTGTGTTGTAAGACATTTATTTAACTTTGATTTTAAATTTAGACAAACACACAACTAACTAATTGTAGCCAAAATAAGATTAAAGAATTTCGTTTTAAACAAATTTTAATTAAAACATAAAACGTGTTTCTTGCAAAGAACTAATGTAAAATGATAAATTAAATTATTTACACAAGAACAAGTTTGAATCTATAAACATGTAAATAAACATGTGTGTGTATCTATGTACCCTGCAGAAAACAGGACTAGTCCATACATGCGTGTATGGACTAGTCCATAAAGGAGTAGGATTACTCCAAAACTAACCCAAATGCATGTAAAAAACATGGTCTTTTTAACATTATGATGTCCTAGGGCCGGACCACTTAACCCAGATTTGCATTACGTCGGAGTAGTTTCAAAACTACTCTATCCTACCTACAAACAACTTGGAAATGGACTAGTTACAACATGGTCCTTGTGTAATGCAGTCATGGACCATGTCATTGTCAAACAAGAACTTGTAGTTACTTAAGTGATATGCGTTCGTGTTTTAAAGATCGTGTTTTTTGTACGCAATCGTTAAAACACGAACGCATATCACTTAAGTAACTACAAGTTCTTGTTTGACAATGACATGGTCCATGACTGCATTACACAAGGACCATGTTGTAACTAGTCCATTTCAGCTAAAACGGACCATGTGGTCCAAGATTTTTTGCAGGGTACATATGTACATATACATATGTATAAATATGTACTTTCTGTAAAACTTTAATAAAATATTTTTTGTGCATTTTAAGAATGTTTAAGGAAACAAAATGACCGCAATTTTTTTATGTTTTATAAACATGTTCTTATAAAACTTCGTACAAATGCATATATCGCTAATGTAAGAATTTTAAAGGCGGAATTACGCCCAAATTTTTCTAGATTTTGTGCACATATGTATATAAGGTCTCTTACATGAAAATTTTAAAGCCAAAAAGGTAGGTGGGGCCACGACCACAATAGATTCAATTTTTAAAGCTGGTACAACTTCCGGTTGTACACATATATAAGAACTCTAAGGTCAAAACTATGAAAATGAAAAAGTAGGCGGAGCCACGCCCAAAAAAATTGAAACTTTGTTACACTTTATTACCCTTTATTATTACTGTCCCGATTTTGATAAATCTTTGTACTCATATTAATTTCTTAAAAGGTCAAAGTTTTAAGGACAAAAATGCGAGCGATGTCAAGCCCACAAAAATTAAACCTCTACAACTGGTATTTTTACTGCACCTTTTCTTAATTAAGGCATATATGGAAGACCTCTAATGCTGGTACTTTTTCTGCACCAACTTTTATAAAACTTTGTGCGCGTATATAAGGCCTTAAACGCCAAATTCAAAAGACATTAAAATTGGGAAGGTAACGCCCACGAATGGTTAGTTATCAACACAGGTACTCCTACCGCACAGTGGGTAGGGCCACGCTCCCAAATATTAAAACCTTTATGTTTATACTTCTACTACATAAACTGTTTCACAATTTGTACGCATTTAAGGCCTCTAACACAAAATTTAAATTCTTAATGGCAGTCCTTCTGCTGCAACAATTTTATGAAACTTTGTATGACAAATAAAAAAAGGTATGATTGTCTAACTTCGTACCATTTAGTATGAAATTAGTTGGTTTAATCGAGAAAAAAGTCGGCTAAAATATGTTTCATGTTGTAAAATTTGAATGGTTATACAGGGTGTCTGGTAACAGATTTATATTTTCAAACTTAAATAAAAGACGTAATTATTGACATAAAATTTTGTGAAGAGCATTGAACGATAAAATGGAAACTCGTACGTCGTACATCGTACGTCATCCAGATGTCTTCCGTCGAGTTGAACACACTGTTTTTTACCCTTGACATTCGTGGCCTGGCCTCAAGAAGTTTCGAAAAAAAAATGGTCCAATTAGCTTATGCGTGAATAAGGCATACCAAACAGTCACCCTTGGGCAATGCAATGGCTTTTGATGTTTCAATCTAGGGTTGCGGATACTTGGAGTCCAGTAACGGCAGTTTTGCTTGTTGACGTTGCCGTTTAAGTGAAATGAGCCTCGTCGCACCAAAAAATGGGATTTACAGTGCGAAAAGGCTCCAACATCGTTTCACAAAAAAGTTTGCAAAAGAAAAAGTCACTTTCTTTCAGTTCATAAACGATTTGAATTTTAAGAGGATGAAACTTAAAATTTCATAATGAATCGCTCTTAAGAGTCCCATTGAGGCTGCTCTTTTCCATATTGAAAGTCGCGGATTTTCACGTAAACTGCTTTCAACCAGCTCAATGTTTTCGGGAGTCCTTGCAGATCGACTGGGCCCTGGCTGTGGGACATTCATAGCCCAAGCATTTGCGCGGAATCTTTACACCCACGGACAAATTCAATTTACACTTAATCGACATCGTAACTGACAAATCCGCACAATTGATAATTCGAACAGCGACGCCCTCCCTCTGCACCGTTTATTACTTTTTAAAATAATCGCATTTAAAAATATAAATTTGCCACCAGACACCCTGTATTTATATGATCAACATTAAGTATGATTAAATCTTTCATCTAGAGCTTTGATTTGGGTGAGAAATGAGAGAGGAGGCTTAAAATTTTCTATGATCAGCTCTAAAATCTTGAACCCAAAGAGGTGTAGCATTTTTTTTGTATGTTAGTTAGATGTTAAGTGATGATGTAAGATGTAAGAAAAATTAAAAAAAATATTTTATTACGTCGTTAACTAAGAACCATTAAAATAGTTATCGTTTTTAATAGAGTAAAGTTTTCTTATACATATGTCACTTTAATTTAATAGGTAGTAGATTCAGGTCTAGCAAAGCGGGCCGGGTAAAGCTTTTTTAAAAGATTTGGCCAGGTGGGTTATTAATGCTTACTAATGGGCTTATTTAAGTACATACGTATATATGTATGTGCATTATGTTAGTTACATCAATGTTTGCCATCATAAAATTGAGACAAGACTTAAATAAACAAATTTGCAATTAACCTGCTAATTTTAAAATTAATTTTAAAAAACTATACAACTAAGCACAAGCATAAACACATATATACTTACACATCTACATGTGTGCATATGTATGTAAATACTACATATTTACCTAAATTAAAAGAAAGTAAATAAAAATGAAGTTAATAACAACAAAGAAATGCGGACAAAAATGTATCCTTATAGTTTTCAATTACTTAAGCAAATACAAAAACACAAGCGCTTGTGATTTGAGACAAAACTTTTTAAAAAAATCACCATAATATTATATTGTAAAATTGTGCAAAAATTTTCTACAAATCTAATATCGCTTATTATCATATTACAGTTTTTAGTGTGACAACCCCACCTGAATTCATAATCACTAATACCAATTAAGCATATCCGCCTGCCCATCTGACTGCGTCTTTATATATTTGTGCGAGTAAAGGTCGCAATTTTAAAGATATTTTAATAAACTTTAGTAGTGGTTGACCCATTATTTCAAATAGCATCAGTGTTGCCAGAAGTTGTACATAAGTTTTTTTTTTCATTTTGAAACAGAATCGTAAGGAAAATCGGACAGTTTTTTAATTCGCCAAAATGTAGGTACATATTTTACCCTCATGTCAATATTTATGAAATAAAATAATAAAAAAAATTATGTTTAATATTTTTAATACATAATTGAATAATTGTATCGACTTCCTTATCTTTAAGGATTTGGAATATTTATACTTTATAGGGTCGCATATTAAAAGATATTACAAACGAAATGACAAACCGATGTATACCCTTACCACTATGTTAAGGGTATAACAACAATCACACAAACACACACACACACATATGATTCTTAAACATAGAAAACAAATTAAGCAAAAATAATATACAGGAATGAAACCATGTAAATATATTGTCCTTGCAATAGTGTAAACAGCGATAGTAAGCTATAACTGTCAAACTCTTCACTCTTTTTTGCGTTTGAAGGGCTAACTATATTGTGCTTAAACAAACTCATGCTAATGTCAAATATCAACGAAAAGCCTGTCAAATGCTTAAGCAATTTATTGGAGACTTTTGAGTGGCTATATTGTACTTTTTGAACTTAAATATTTACAGAACTCAGTTGCAAATATTTGTACTTTTGCAAAAACTGTTTAACTTTCATATTCCAAATATTTGGATTTTTTTTCGCAAAATGTTATTTAAGTAACATCTACAATTTAAAAACATTAAACCATTAGCAAATAAATAATAAAATTATATTATAAAAGTTAATAAATAAAAAATGTTTTTTTCATAAATAAAAGTGTACTTAAAAGTGCAACTGTGCGCCCAACTCATGTATACACAGCTGATCCATTAATCAAAGTACGACCAGGTTCGCTTTTTGCTTAATCAAATGTGTCTTGACGAAACTTAACGAAAAGTTACTTAAGAACATTATAGTTATACACATTTAAACATGTGTATTCGCACTTTTGCTAAGTAAGCTAAAGCACATTATAGTTAGCCCTTGAGTTGTCAAATGTGTTCCGAAATCAGCAACACATGTTCATACATACCTACGTCCAAACATACATACCGCAACTTAAGGCGGTGGCACATAGAATCCGTCATCCGTCATACTTCGCCTTTTTTAACTGACGTTAACGTAACAACGCAAGAGGTTGTCACAAAGAATCCTTTATAAACGGATGTTAAATTAGCAGGTGGTGGTGGTTCTACAACAAAATTTGGTGAATATAATTATTGTTTTTGTTGCAGTTTTCGTTGGCTCTGTTGTCAAAAAAAGATATGTAAAAGTAAATAACTTTGACTACGCAGCCTCGATTTATGGATGAAAAAAGTCGATCAGTTGTGTTCGTAACACCACCTGGTACACATAATTTCACCATGCAACTTGTCAAAGTACTTGACGTACGTTGAAAGTTAAAAGTTGCCCAACTTTACTACGTTGCGTTGAAGGAGACGTACTGAATGTGACATTGTTCATAATAAAACATGTTATTCAACTTAGCTGTCAGTTAAAAAAGGCGAAGTATGACGGATGACGGATTCTATGTGCGACCGCCTTGAATGCGTATTTATGCACATCCACATGCATACTTAACAGCGTTGCCAGCTAGTTGCATTTGTTACATTTTTTGTATGAAGATGTTAAAAAAAACTGGTTAAACTTGGGGCAATCGCAGTACTTTGCCTATATCTAAGTCCGCGGTGAACCGATCTTGCTCATATTAAATAGCGATCAACTCAGCAATATTTCTAACACACAGACGGACATGGATAAATGGTCTTCCTTATCTTTAAGAATCCAGAATAAATATACTATATGGGGTCGCAAATCGATAATAAAGAAATTACGGACGGAATGACAAGCTGATATAAACCCTTATCACTATGTGAAGGGTATAAAAATCTTTAAGATTGCTTCGAACCTATGAATATTTTTTAAATGGTAGGCTCAAGCAAAAAATCTAAAATTGTTGTCAATCAATAAAAATTATTCGCTGAACACAACTTTTATATACTGTAAATTTGAAAAGTATTCCCGTACTTACAAAAGTTTTATAAATCTTATCTAAGAGTCCTTCCTCATAACTGCTAGCAACTATAAATCTTAGCATACGTACCGTACGCTAAATTAACAACACATTATTGATTTCTACGTAACAAAAGGTATAGCCCCCAAAATCTTATAGGTTCACTCTTTGTTGGATCTATCTGAAGACCACTCACAGCCATAATGACTACCATTTGCAATCCTCACCAAATCGCAACTTTTTATATATTAGTATGTACATATGCTTGTAACACCCAAAAGTAATGGTCTGAGACCCACCTTGAAACATATCGATCGTCCGGCTCGTACAGATAAGTTAATGGCACTGGTACGAAGCCATACAAATGTCTTCATGGAATAATCATCTTGGGCTGTAACTAGGATTACCATTTATTTTTGGATTGAAATCAATAGGATTTTAAGCTTTTATACACACAAAAAATTATCTAAGAAAACTTTACTTAAATCAAGCCATAGCGGTGTCAAAAGTACGGTGAGTACGGTTTTTCTTAAATCAAGTACGAAATTTCTTACTCCAAGTCAAATTTTTTAAGTACGAATTTCTTACATTTAGCCACAATTAAGCCAAAAAAGGATTGATTTAAGTTCGGAACCGTATTTGATGTAAGCCAAAAAAAGATTGATTTAAGCCATAAACGGGATTAATTCGAAAATAAAATGTCATTTTTTTTACTTATGGAGCTTTATTAAAGAAGAATTTTATATTTTATTTCAATTTTATAATTATTATAATATTATTAATTTATAAAATTAAAAATTTCATTTTTTGTACTTACCGAAGCTGAGATTCGAACCAGGGATTTCTGCACTGCAGTACAAGCGCGTTACCTCTAGGCCACCGAGACACTTTGTTTTCAAATGTAAAATAATATATTAAAACAACAAGCTTTTTTCTGCTTGATTTGTTGAAGCAATCCGAATAGGCTTAAATTAAGAAAATTAAGTAAGGATCGTACTTAAAAATTTCAAGAACGATTTTGGATTAATTCAAGATGATTTAATTAAAGTATGTCTGTCCGTCTGTCTGGATGCCTATGTATTCTTGTTATTATAGAACAGTGGGCAAATTACAGCATTCGCTTCGAATCGAAGTTCTACTCGATCCATCGAGTTGTCAATGCTTTTAAAAAAGGAATTTTAATAAGAATTTTTTAATTTCAATTCAAATCGAATGCCGTAATTTTTCCCCAGATCGCAGGGAAAAATTTGATTAATTTTTCAAAAAGAAAAATTTATAATAATATTTAGAGAGCTAAAAATGAGAATTGAGAAATGAATATCATTTTAATGCGCTTACAATACTTAATTATCTAATTTTGCTCTAATTTAACAAATTTTTTAAAGAAAATTATACAAAATATTAAACTCGAAAAATGAGTACTTTTTATCAAAAATCAATACATTTCAGTACACAAATTGTTAATCAGTACACTAAATGAAAAATCAGCATACGTACTGATAAAATCAATACGAATGGTCACCCTAACTAAAACTGAGTCGAAATTACTTCACCTTATCAAAAATTTTGCACACATGTTTATCTTTATGCCACCAACTATTATACTGAATACAAATATTTTTCATAAGGCCCCCATACAAATGCGGGGTAGGGTATAATGTAGACGGGGTTGACCGACTATAATTTTCTTACTTGTTTTCTTTTCTAAAAGGGTAAGCTGGTAAAATATAAAAAAATAACGGCCTTCTTTAAGAAGCCGAATTTTAATCTACCGTACTTTACCGCGGAACAGATAAATATTAAATGTTTTAATAGGGGCTGCAAACAACTATTTAAGTTTATACAAATGTTTGTGTTAGATATGCATAATAATAATCATGACAATGCGAGTTATTATGATGATGCACTCATTCAATGTTTGTTTGATTTGTCATAACATCAATGTTGTTACTTGTTTTCCCCACAAACATGTCTTAAAAACAGTTTTTAATCGTGATTACGAGAAACGCTGTGGCATATGAATTAACTAATCTTTATGAAGATGCATGTGCTACAATATGATCAAAACATGATTGCATTTAAAAAAATTTTTTATTAAGTGGGGGAGTTTTACAATCGCCTGTGTGTTTGAGTTTAACAAATAAAAAACAAATAAAATTATAAAAACGATTGATAAATAATTACAATGAAAAAAGTATTGGAAATAGTTAAAGGTAGACTAAAATTTATAAAAAAAATCTATAGAGAGTGACTGTTAATTAATGATCGTACAACCCAAATGCCCAAAATAAAAACTTAAGCTTGGATTTCGAGGAACTCGGACCCTGAAGGGGCAAAAATTGACCAAATCGTTAGGTGGCTAGCTCCTAAACTATACTGTATAGAAACAAAATTTTAAAATTTTGGATTCTTATGGGTAAAATGGGGGGGGGGGGGGGGGGGGGGGAATTTTGTAAATTCTAAGCCATAAAGAATAGAACCAAAATTAAAAAAAATATAAATAAGTTTTTGGTTCTTTTTTGGAAATTTGTCCCTAAAGGGTAAAATGAAGGGGAGAATTGTTGGTACTTTTTGGTACTTGACAAGTCTCGAAAAATTAAAATACATGTTGGTGCTTTTCTGCAATTTTAAACCTTAATGTGGTACTTTAAAGGTACTTTTTCTACATTTGTGGTACCTTTTTTTAAATTTTTTGAATTATGTGTTTAGAAATATGAAATTTAGGACCATTGACCCAAATAGAAGTGAAGTTCGTTAACTTAGTGAACGGGATTATTTTTTCCCAATTTCTTTAACTTTTTTGTTAATTATAGGTCTGAAAAAATTAAACTAAGGACTACTGACTCAATGGAAAAAAGTACTTTTTCCACATTTTTGGCTTGAGTCTGGAAAAATTAACATTAAGGCATATTGACCCATATAGAGGTTTCTACCTCAACTCAATTAAGTGGACGAAAGTACTTTTTACGTGTTGCAGTTTTTTGCTTTTAAATAGAGTCTAGAAATATAAAATGAAAGATTATAAGCTTATACAGATGTAAAATGACAACTAAGTGGGAAAAAGTACTTTTTCCACATTTTTGGTACTTTTTTGCCTGGTTTGAAGATTATTAGTGTAGAAACATTAAATAAGGGCCAATGACTCATATGGAGGTAGAAAGTCAGTCAACTAAGTGAATTAAGAGTACTTCTTACATGTTAGTGTTTTTTGCCCTTTTCCACATTATTGGTTTAAAAATATAAAATTGAGGTTTAATGGCCCAGATGGAGACCCAAAATTAACTACCTGGACCAAAAGTACTATTTTGCCTTTTTATGGTACTATTTTGATTAAAAATAATAATTAATTTTGGATTAAAAATTTTAAGAAAATCAGGTAAGTTGTAAGTACTTTTTAAAGTCTTTAGTATTTCTTCGAATTTAGTATCCTGCCTTAAATAATAATTAAAAATATACTTACAAAGTAGCGGGTTAATTGTTATTTAAGCATATTTAAGGACGTTTTTAATTATTTGGCTTAAGTTGTAATAAAAAAAACTGTTTCTATTTATATTAACGAAGGTGTTAACACATGCAAGTAGATTTTCCAGTGCCATCGGCTTTTTTTTTTTTATTGATTTTCGTTAAATTTTATCACTGAGCTTTGAGCTTGAGCTACCAAAATTGGTTAAAAAGCGGCCAAGGATAAAATTAAGCAAAAAAAAAATATATGAAAAAGTAAAAAAAGAATATTAACGAAAAATTGCAAAGAGCTTAAGATAATACTGAAATAACTAACACTAGTTATGCCTGTTGTAGTTAAGCTACTTTTAGTAATAACTTTCGAATATTCAGAACACACACATAGTTAAAGTCGACTTTTTGGCTGCAGAATAACTAATAACTCGATTGTTATTTTTTTAATTTGATTATTGTTTGGATTCAACAAAATGGCAACTCTTAGCTTAATTTATTTCCTAAGTTTTACTCTAAGATATAAGTCCACCATTTAACAAAAAAAATATATATATATAAATATAATGTATATGTAATTGAAAGTGCATCAGAAAAAAAGCCTCAAGCTTCCGGAACAAAATAAAGTAGAATGGAACACGTTTTGTTTTTAAAGCGTTCTACCTAGAAAAGTGCTTCTCTAGGTAGAACGCTATTTAAAATCAGCAAGATCGGTACACTATGGCCCGAGATATAAGTAAAAATCAAAATTTATACTTTTTTGGACCCCAAGGGACAGAAAAAATGGTACTATTAAATATTGATACTTTTTTTAACTGCTAAGCCAATAAAGGTAGAACCATGAAACAAATTACGTTCGAAAGATCTAGGCAAATATGAATATATTTTTTAAGTTTTTTGAATATCTTGGACCCTAAAGGTCGAAGAAAGGGCACTTATTACATATTCGTACATTTTAGGTACTTTTTGTGACGTTAAAAAGGTCTTAACAAAATATGAACATGTTTTTGATATTTTTAAAAAACCTTGAACCGTAATAAACAGAAAAAAAGGTACTTGTTACATATTGGTACTTTTCAGGTATTTTTTTTGTAACTTAAACTGATTAAGATAGAAACATAATTCAAATTGCTTTCGGTAAGTTTGGAAAAAAATATTCTTTGTATTTTTGTTAATTGGACCTTAAAGGTTAGAAAGGAACAAGTTAAATTTGTGCTTTTTAGATTCTTTTTGCAACCCATAAAGGTAAAAATGTAATGCAAATGGTTTTCGACAGATATCGACAAAATAGTAAAATGTTGTTCGTACTTTTCAGAAATTTTTTACCATCGGAGGTAGTAAAAAGGCTATAAATTATATACATATTGCTACTTTTAAGGTACTTTTTGTAACTTTTGTACCAGCAAAGATAGAAACATAATTCAAAGTTCGTTCGATAGGCTTAAAAACACAATATTTTTTTTAGTTTTTACCCCTAAGGGGCAAAAAAATAGTAAAAATTATATATTGGAACATTTTAGAACCAAAAACGTAATGCAAATTGAGTTCGACAGGTCTTTGAAAAACGTGAATGTTTTATGGTACTTTTTCGAATTTTGGCCCCTGAGGCGCAATAAAGAATTAACATTTTATTTCGGTACTTTCTTGCACTTTTCAAGTATGCAAATAAGAAAGTCAAGGTCGATAAGCTTGAAATGTCAATTAAGTGTGCAAAAATTATATCTTTCACATGTTTGGTTTTTTAGTTTTTTTTTTTTTGAAATAATGAGACTACAAATATAAGTTAAGGACTATTGGGCAAAATTAAAGCCGAAAAACTATTAAGTGGTCAAAAAGCTTTGACATATTGATCCTAGAAGTATTAAAAAACATCTGTTAACCCCGAATGAGGCTAGAAGCCAACTAAGTAGACAAAAAGTACATTTTTACATTTTTGGTAGTTTTTTGTCACTGTTGAAAATTTTAATTCATAAAATATTAAATAAGGACAAATAAAAGGTACTTCCTTTATATTTTTGTGTACATTTTGAAATATTTTAAAAATAGAAAATTTAAGATTTTGACGTAAGATTGTGTGAAAAATTGCGCAATTTTTTACTTTTTTGCTTATAGTATGTTTTTGCACTTAGTACTTTGTTTAAGGTAATATTTAAAACTTCTCTTGCGAAGTAGCGGGTTAAATGCTGCTAATAAATTTCAAAAAAAAAAAAAAATTCCATATTAAGAAATAAAAGCTCTAAATGCAGTTTTGTGTCTGTTTCATACGGTCGGTTAAAATAACAACATAAAATATCGATCAAAAATTGTTTAAAAGAAAATAAAGTGAATAATTAATTTTACAACTAAGCAGGAAAACAAAAAAGAGATTTAAAAAAATTTGTATTTATTATTTGTTGGTAACTGATTTTCTAATTTTTTTTAATGCAACGATCTAATGGAGATAGCGAAGCGAACCGGGCTAGCTAATCTTAAATAATATGATGTGTGTGTATGTAAGTTTTAGCGAAAATAAACTTAAAAAACTTTAAAAATTTTAAAACTTTTTGCATAAATGTTTACCGTGTTGATACTTATGCAAATGTTTAAGAATATTAATTAAAATCTTTATGAATAAACATTAACAATAAGACAATATTGACTACTGTTTGAAGTGTTTTATTTGTTGTAGATTTAATCATAATTTTTATTTATCATCAATCTATTAAACTTTATTTTCTAATTTATTTTTATTTTAATTTTTTGCAATTAAAGGCTAAACCAGCTATTAAGAATACAATTTTATGACCAGAGAATGTTATAAATTCTTAGAGACAAACACAAATTAAAAAGAGTATAAATCAAAAAATAAATTAGCAATTGATTTATTAAATGAGTTGTTTTAAATAGAAAATTTTTAGAAACATTTTATCAAAATACATATTTAACAAAAATGAAGTAAAAATATTTTTTAACTAAACATAAACACAAGACATTTTAAAAAATATATATATATAGGGGATTCACAAGGTGCTCTATTATGTCCTATTGTCATATGATTATAAAATTGGTCAGTTCGAAAAGATGATATCAGCCAAATGGGCGCCGTCACAATTGATTGCTATACAGGCTCGTTTTCTGACATTTTTCGTCACTTTGGCGAGAACTTTAGGCGACAAATTCTCGCACTTATGTCGAATGTTGTCTTAGAGGGGTTCCCAGGGTCTCAGGCTTGTTCACGTAAACACGGAACTTCAAAAAACCCCACCAAAAGGTCTGCAACGGTTAAACCGGGCGATCTTGTGGGCAAGTATAAATCGCCAAACGAGGGATGAGGCATCCTGGAAACGTCGCCTTCTGAATAATTGGTTGTGGCTCGCGCAGTATGTGCCATTGCTGCGTCCTGCTGGAAGCCAATTGCGCCAGAAAAAAGCTCGGCTAACATGACCCTATAGCGCGCACCGTCCACTGTTGTCGTTTGACCAGCGACGTCCTAAAAAAAGGGCCCGAGGAGTCCCCCAGCGTGAACGGCGCACCATGCAGTCACTTTTAGCGGGTGTAACGTATCCGCGTGCATCACTCGTGGATTTTCGGTGCCCCAAAAGCGATAGCTTTACTTTTTCACGTCCCCGCTGAGGTGAAAATGAGCCTTATCGCTCATAATGATTTTGGTCGAAAAATCGTCCACTTCGGCCTCGAGATTGAGGATGGCTTGGCACTCGACAGGCAGCAGCTGATGCATGGACTGGACTTTGTACGGAAACCAAAATTCGCCTCAGGGACAACCGGCTTATGGCTAATTGCGAGGCATGGCGTCTGGTCGATGTTTCTGGCGACAGCTTGACATCCTCACCGTGATATTCTCGGGCTCTCCGGGGCCAGTCACCCTTAGCAGCGTCTTAAGTGGTCCCATACTCTTCAAGGTTGGTGGTCAAACGGCACAGTATTTGCGCAGTCGGTGCCGGACGACCGGGGAATCGGCGACGGAACTCGCGCTGCGCCAACACCTCAAACGAATTGTTACGCAAAAAAGTAGACACGATTATTCCACGTTCTTGAGAAGTGTTTTGCTCCATAACTTGTTTACTTGTATTCTACATCTGTCTAGTTCACAAATGTCAAAACAATTTTGACATTGGCCGCCATTTGCAAAAATAAAAGCATCTCTCAATAGGGTTATTTCTTTTGGCCCACCTTGAACATTTACCTCAACAAACTAATTGAGAATTATTATTAACAAATCAAAACATTCAAAAGTCCCTCAAAGAAACTCAACAAACCATTTTTCGTTATTCAACTGTTCTAATTTTCTTTTTCCATTTTACATTTGAAAACCATTGGCTACCGAAAACATAACCTTTTTTGTTTTACAACAATTTTTAAATAAACTTAAAAACTGGGATCAAATCCTGAATATTATTTAAAAATAGTTTTTTTTATAATTTTTTCAACTATTTCGTTGCCGATAGCAACAAAAAAATTTAATAAAAATGTCAATATTTCGAAATTAAAAGCTAAATCAACGCCTATCAAATATATTGTTAACAATGAACATTATTTACAAAACAAATAAAAACCGGCCGAACCCAAATTTCAACCACAAACAAAAAAATATGCCAAATCACAAAACAAGATAATATTGAGTAAACTATTTGCAAACATTCAATAAAGTTCAATTACCTATTGGCCAAAAAAAAATAAAAAAAAAAAAGAATTATTAAAACCTAAAAAATTGCAGTTTAAAAAAGATATAGAAATTCAAACTGTTTGATGAAATAAAGTCAAAAACGTTTTATTAATAAAAAATTGCATTATTTTATACAAAGACACTCTAAATATTTAAACAGAGGACGCCATTATAAAATACTTAGGGCATGTAATAAGATGGTACACGTGGCGAAACGCAGCTCTTGTAGGCTATTCTATGAACTGGTTAATAACGAAAACGATATATTAAAGGTTTAAAAGCATGACATTGACCACATTGTGGTCTCCGCGGCTTATAGAGAATGTTATCCAACCTAGGTGGCTATATAAATCTACTTTTATTTATGATTTTCAGACATCACCTGGTGCATTAAAACGCTCACAGGTTTTTGATTTTGAAATGCGCTGTGATAATCTTGTAAAAATGTAGTTTCTTAAATTCCTTGCGTACACAACTTGATGTTCCAAATCGTGTCGTAATAAAAAATTGGTGAATATGGAAGCAATTTAAACGCATTAGTCAAATAGGATCGTTCAGATATTCAATTAGGTGCTTTCTGGAATATATAAAATCTATATAAACACAAGTTAAGGACAACAAGTAAGAGCGCTCTATTCGGCTGTGTCGAATCTTATTTACCCTTCAAATCGGCATTTCGAAACCCCGAACTTGTTTTTTTTATTTTTTATTAATTATTTTTATTTATGAAATATTTGTAATTTTTAAATAGGGGTCGGTGTCATATTATAACTCTCTTAGGGTGACTAGGAAAGTTGTAGGAATTTTTTACCCTTTTTTTTAATTTTGCATGGCAGCCCCCTAGGGAGTGGTGATAGGGGGAAAGTATATTCTAGGAAAATGTTTTAAAAGGAAAATGAGTTGGGTTTAGTCCTGCATTTGACCCATCCACGTGCAACCTGGAAGCTGTGGTGGAGGTCTTATTACAATTTAATCAAATTTTGTATTGAAGCCCCCTTAGCCGATGGAGACAGGGGGTAAGTATATTCTAAAAAATATGTTTCGGAGGGGAAACTAATAGTGATCGATCGTACACTTTATTTCTCTAAGGTCGACTCTGGGAAAGTTATGGGCGCTTTTACATAATTTTTGGGAATTTTTTACGGCACTCCCTTAGGCGGTGATAGGGGGTAAGTATGTTTTAGGAATATGTTTGAGAGAGAAAACTAATGGGGTTCTGTGATATATATTTTATTCCTCTACGGGTAGCTTCGAGGAAGTTGCAGGGGGTTTAAATCTATTTTTCCCCCTTAGGGCCACTCCCTTAGGGCGTGGAGATAGGACTAAGTATATTCTAAAAATATGTTTGGGAAGGGAAGCTAATGGGGGTCGGTGGTACACTTTATTTCTCTAAGGCCGACTCTGAAGAAATGATGGGCGTTTCTACATAATTTTTGTAAATTTTGTATAGCTACCATTTTGGGTGATCCTGATAGGAGGTAAATGTGTTTTAGGAGTATGTTTGGGAGGAAAAAAGAATTGGGGTCTGTGATACATTTTAGTCCTCTAGGGGTGACTCCGGAGAAGTTGTAGGTGTGTTTACCCTATTTTGTCAAATTTTGTATGGCAACCGTGTTAGTAGCTAGAGATAGGGGGTAAGTAAGTATATTCCACAAAAATATTTGGAAGAAAAAATTATTTGGGGTCAGTTTTACATTTGATCTTTGTAGGAGCAGCCTGGAAGCTGTTGAGGCGATTTAAAAAAATTAGAGGGCGGAGATAGGGTGTAAGTGTGCTCCACAAAAATCTTTGTGGGGAATAGTTAGTGAGAGTCGGTCTTACATTGACCATTTTACAGGAAAACTCTGGGCCAGCTGTAGAGCTTTTTTTAGAAATCCCAGAATTGGGGATTTGACGATTTCGAAAAATCCCGGGCCTTATGGATTTCGAATTTTCCAATCGATGTTTCTAATATATAAATATAAATAAACTAGCTTTGCCCGGCCCGCTCCGCTAGACCCGACCCTACTTCTTTGAAAATCGGCGTGGCATCACACGCTTAGAACTGTTACTATACAGTCGGTAAAGTTGAAATACCAGTATTTAAAGTTTAGTTTTTATCGGCGGGGCACTGCCTTCTTTTTTGCCTTTTAAATTTTGACCTTGGAAGCGGTTCATATGCGGACATAGTTTCAGTAAGGCAGAAGTACCTGTACTGAGACGTTAGTGTTTGTGGGCGCGGCCCCGCCTACTTTGTAACTTTTTCAATCAGAAGTATTGTATATGCGTATAATATTTTCAAAAAACCAGTGTAGTAAAGTTAGAAGAATTCGAAATTAAATTTTTGCAATAGAAGTACATTTAGATTCAAGGTAATGTGGACGTAGCACTAATTTTTTTCTAAAAAAGTATAGCCTACCACATACTTCATGCTTATTAGTTCTTACGCTACAAATTAAAAAACCGGTTGTTTGTTAGGAAGATATAGGAAGAAAGAGATTTAACCCCTTTTACCCTATTTTGGGCCCTCTAGCGATATGAAATATATCTTGCGACCTACCACCTATCAAATTCACATACTAAATTTCATAAAAATCGATCAAATCGTTTTGGAGGAGTTCAATTGCAAACACTGTTACACAATAATTTTATATGCAGATATTCATAGGTAATGGAGGAATTGCAAACGCAATGATAAACTAATTGATACCCATGTCACCACGTTAAGGGTTAAGGTTAAAAATAGGCGAAAAATAAGAATTTTCAAGCAGTCAAATTAATTAAGCAAAATAAACACTCACGTTCTAGCGGCCAAAAAAAGAAAAATAAATTTATGCAATTTCCTGTATTTCTATTTAATTTTGATTTAAAACAAATTTCTTACTTAATTTGAATTTCAATTACCTAAAACCCAAAGACTTTGGTATAAAAAAAAGAAAAGAATTTTATTTTTCAATTATTTAATAAAAAAATAAAAAAGTTTTTATATCAATTGAAAAGTAATAAAAATAACCCATTTTTTAAAATTTTAAGTCTTCAATGATTTTCAAAACAAACATAAAAATATTACACAATTTTATAAGACAATAAAAAAGATGACGGATGATTATGATGATGAAAAGTCTTTTTTGACTCCCACTATTTATTTTTCATTACGTTAACCACAGAATATTTTACTTCTTTTTAACATTACATTTTTGGCTTTTTTCTTTCCGTTGACTGCTTTATCTGGTCTGTCATGTCGGCCGACTTATAAATCAAGTTTTTTAGATGGTGACACACATAACTCTTTTATATCATACTTAATACAATTGTGATTATGTGATGGGTTGCCATTTTTTACACGCCAACTCTATTGCTTTTTTGCTGCTGACAAGCTTCGGCTGCAGTTAAGTGCTTAATTCAACTAATACCTTCAGCTAAGTGACCAAAATGACCCCTGAGCGTATCAAATTTGTTTTTTTTCTATTTTTTAATTAATTAAGCCTCAATACTTTTGAAGGTTAACACTAGAGGGTTACTCAGGTTTTTTACAACTAATTATTACAGAAATACTTAATCACAGATTAGACAAATATTTTCATGGAAACTTTAAATGTGTAGATAATTATTACTTGCAATTATGTATGTAATGCTTTTTGCAATTAATTTGTTTTAATTTATTTAATTTAGTACCATGTTCAAACATACATCATAAATTGAAAGAATTTAAAGTAAATTCAGCAGCTAAAGAAATATTATTTGGATTTTTAAGGTACATTGAACAAGGTAGGATTAACTGATCAGCTGACTTTTATTTACGCCATATGTTTTCTAGCTTAAATTGGCAAAATTTTAATGTTATATTATGGTTGTGTATACCGTAGATGTAATAGCAAAAGTTTTTGCAACCCAGCTTGAATTTAGCTATAACAAAATATATGCAAAATTTTTACAGGAAGTTGTTGTTGTAGGGGCGAGGTCACCTTATTATTACACCATGGCATAGATATTAAAAGCTTTCGAGCTTTCATCTGAACACAGTTCTTATTAAATCAGCAGGGTTGCACTTAGAGCTTAACTCACTTAGTCAAGCAATTTACTTCTAATTGTTCAATTTATTAATTGAAATCTTGTATGGTAAATCCATCTCAATTAAGGAATTAATTTCGTAAATGTGCTAATTACGCAACTAAGGTCTATGTGTGAACATGACATAAAAAGGTTTTAAATACATTAAATGACTTAAAATAATTTCTATTATTTCAGCTTTCAGTTCATTATTAAAATTGTTATAGCTAAGAATGGAAATTTTTATTTAAAATAAAGTAATTTCGATACTAGCCGAGTGTAAAGCATTTTCGAAATCAGCTACAATTTCTCGTCAGCACTTTTTCTATTCGGTACTGCTGTGAGTTGAATGCATATTTGTTCTATTTAAACTAACTTTAACTAGAATTTGAATATTGGAATTGTGTTCATATTTCTTAGACTGAACTAAATCCACATAAAACCCTATAGTCTTTTATTATACCCTTCACATAAGTGATAAGGGTATATATAAGTTTGTGATTCCGTTTGTAATTTCTTTATTATCCATTTGGGACCCCATAAAGTATATATATTCTGGATCCTTATAGATAGCGAAGCCGATTTAGCGTTGTCCGTCTGTCCGTGTTATGGTTGAAACTTTCTGAAGCCCCCCGTTATCGCATAGACCCGTAAGTGGTATAAAACTGTCAGAGATAGTCGCGAAAACATTGGTATTGAAATTCAGCAAAATCTCCCGATAAATGACCGAGATATAAGCAAAAAACCAAGACTATCTCCTTTTTTTCAGTCTACAACAACAACAACAACAAAGAACATACTTATGTATGTAATAATAAAAAAAAAAACAACAAAAGAAGAAAAAAAACAGGATCAGTAATGTTGATATTATTGAACCACACCCAAAACGAAAATTTCATTCGCATTAGTATTCATACATTTAACAGGGTTGCCATACAAAACTTAATTTAAACATTTTTAAAATCGCTCCTACGGCTTCCAGGGTTCTCCTACAAAGGTAAAATGTAAGGCCGACCCGAATTATTTTATCCATCCAAACATTTTTGTGGAACATACTTACCCTCTATCTCCAGCCCCTAAAATGGTTGCCATACAAAATTTTAAGAAATAAGGTAAAAACCGCTACAACTTCCCCGAAGTCGCCCTAAAGGAAAAAAATGTATCAAAGACCCCGATTAGTTTTTCCTCCCAAACGTATTCCTAGAGTATACTTGCCCCCTATCACCACGCCCTAAGGGGGTTGCCATACAAAATTTACAAAAATGATGTAAAAATGCCCACAACTTCTTCAGAGTTGGCCTTAGAGCAATAAAGTGTACCACCGACCGCTATAAGTTTCTTCTCCCAAACATATTCCTAGAACACACTTACCCCCTTTCTCCACGCCCTAAGGGGGTTGCCATACAAAATTTACAAAAATTAGGATGAAAACCCCTATTTAAAAATTAGAAATATCTGATAAGTAACAAAATGGATAAAAATAAAAAAAAGTTTGGGATTTCGAAAGGACAATGTGAAGGGTATATAAGATTCGGCACAGCCGAATATATCGCTCTTACTTGTTCTTATTCTTTTTGCATTTATCATAAGTTACTTCTATTATTTTATGATGATAAGGGTCTATATCAGTTTTTCATTCCATTTGTAATTTCTACAATAATCATTTGCCAACGCATTAGGTACAGGGTGTCCGCCGGCAAGGTATACTACTTTGTTTTACCGTCATTTTGGTAAACATTAGTCTTGACAGTTCATATTTGGCAGTCGTTAAAACATGACAACCCTGATTTTCATAAAAAAAAAACCATAATGAGTAACGAGAATAGTCGGTTCTGGGCAATAGAAAACCTTCAAATAATTAACCCGTCACCTTTGCATCCATTAAAAGTGACAGTCTGGTGTGCAATTTGGTCAGAAGAAATCGAAAGGCCTTATTTTTTTAAACTGAAAACGGCGTAACGGTAACTGTCAGTGGGCAGCGATATCGTGATATGATAAATGCCACAACTGCATGCTTTGGGCTTGGTTAACATGTGATATCAACAAGACGGTGCATCACATACAGCCAGGGTTACAATGGAATTGAAATAACTTTTAACAAAAAGTTATTTTAAGAAATGGTAATGTTGATTGGCCTCCACGGTCGCCTGATTTGACTGCTCCGGACTTTTTTATTGTGGGAATATCTGAAAGGCAAGGTTTGTGCAAACAAACCAGCAACGCTAAAGCAACTTAAACAAAATATTCGTGATAGAATTAATGAAATACTGCGTGAAATGTGTGGGAATGTAAGAAAAATGTGCTTAAAAGGGCTCACATTTGTGAGCCCTAATGATAGAATATTAAGCAATTGATGTTGATGGAATTTAGAAAGCCTAGAAAAGCTAGTTGTCCTAATTAATCCCAATTCTTTTGCTATAAGATAAGGCAAGTTAAAAGAGAATGCAGAAGAAGCAGACATGGTATTTTAAAACAGCAAGAAACCTTTAGGATTGTAAGATTGTGAGAATAGGGGTCACTCAAGCCTACATAATTGTTTCCATCGGATGAGGTTGTGGAAAACAGCGACTTCGGGCAAGGTTTTTCACAAATAATAGTCCGATGATTTATGTCTTACTTTATACCAGATGACTGGGAGATAATGGCACAGGAGTATTCTGGACCTGACGAATTATGAGCTTAGGGAGTCCTAGATGCAAACGGAAGGCATGGGTAAAATGTAGAAAGTCAAAACACTCAATCAAACATTTACTGCAAATTTTGTAGTACACAAGAAGTGCATGGGAAATGACATGAAATGATACAAAACAGCAATACCAGCAGGTGTATGCTTATCTAAGGTGAACTTGCTCTGCGCTTAGAGTCTGTAAGAGTACTAGTTCGTTAACCAGGCAGATATCCTTGGTCTGCTGAAAAGCTGAAAATGAGGCAGCAGTCAAGCTTGCAAAGAGAGGTTCTGCTCTGTGGTCAAAAACCCAGATGCATTGGTACGGGCATATGTTTTTCAGAGAGTGGACAAAATGCAGTTGTAAGAGCATTAAGAAAACCAATTTGTAGAGAGGCTTGTTTCGTTCCATTTGGTGGGAAGGTGACAAAGGTTCTTGGGTAGAGCCAAAGTACCTTAAGAAGGTTGACATCATTAGTTACCGGACACACCGTTACCTCAAATAGTATCCTACTAAGATAAAATCTTGAGAACGGGCTAGTGGTAGCACATGACTCATATTAGTCGGCGGTTGGAAATCACAAGGTAGCGAAGGGTGACCCCGGAAGGACCCGAAATATGATTGTATACTCCTCCTTAGGCTTGGGTTATTGTGGACTTAAGGCAATTTCTTTAAATTTTTTACCTAAACAGTAATAATATTTAACATTTTGCATTTGTTCAATAATTGGACTTTTAAATAATGATTGGAGTCTTGTTACAAAAGAACAGTATTTTGGAAACGAATTCTTTTTGTAAACATTTAGAAAAAAATGACGCTCAAATAAAAAAACTGGTTAAAAATTTTACGTTAAAGTCAAAAACAAATTTGTTACAGAAACCAAAAATTTAAACGAGTTGCGAATAAATACAAAAATAAAAATTTTTAAACATGTTGGCCAACTAAAAAATGCTGTAAGTCAGTATGTCAGTGGTGTAATGTTGTTAAACTTGAGTGCCCCAGAAATGGTAACAAGTAAAAGACAAAAATACCTTAAGCACCACATGAAATACCGGTGGCAGCAACAGGCTAATGAAGCACATGTATGTAAATATATATATGTATATGTATTTATGTATATCTTTGTATGTATGTAGTACCTATGCATGTATATAATTTACAACACAAGTACTAGATTTATACGCACAAAGCGTAACTGGAAGCGTAATACCATAAATCTGCACGAAACTAACCCAGTTATTTTTTTTGTACATTCTAAAACACTTTTGTTAAATTTTGTTTTACAAACATCAACTAAAACCGTATAGACGACCAAAATATAAATCAGTTGTTGTAAACACATATGCTATAAACACATAGACGACAGCAGCAACACAGCTACAAGACTACAAATTCCGCTGGCTGCAATCGTAGCCATGTATACACTATACACGTGGACAAATAGAACAATAATTATTGCAAAAACAGATATACCTTGTACATACATAGTTGTTTTTGATATAAGTGTGTCAATAAGTATAACTGATGTTGTATGGTTTTGCTGTTGCGCACTCAGTCTATTCTTATATACAAATATTTTTGTTTATTGTTTTGCATTGAGTGCGAAATGTATTTCTTTTTTTTTGTGCTGAATAACAATAGTACCATGCATATTTTCTTATAACTGTTGATGCAACAAATAAAAAAGATCGTTTATATAAAGGGTTGTGAATTAAACAAAAATTTAATTTTTAAAATTTATTGTAGCTATAGTGTTAAAAAATTAGTAAAATAAATTTAAAAAAAAAACATTTTTTTGATCTCAAGCACAAAAATTAAGATAAAATAATATATATTTTATTTGTATTCTTTAATAATTTAAAATTTGGCTTTAATGTATAGAGTAATCATGCAGTTTTTTTAGCTAAATTTGTTTTATTTATTTAAATAAAATTTAAAAAATAGAAAAACTAGCTCATGTAGGCCGAATAAGAATAATAACGAAAGTACCTATAGTTAAACATCATTATTTGTATGTATCTGTTTCAACGAAAGATAGAAAAACAAATTTGTTACTCTTACTCTCATTTTACCAAACCACACCACATTTAATTAGAGAAAACACCAATACCAACTTATAACAAAAACACAAAGCTACTTATCAATACGAACTTAAAGCTGCAAAAACACACAAACTGGTGTTAAAAGATATATCTTTTCACGTCTTTAGTATACACTGCAGTGATCATGTTCCGTGTAGCTGTGATGCCGTCAAAATAATTGTGTACAATTGTCCCGATAATATTGCAACCCAATAGCAAAGCACTTTTACTGTATGGAAAAAGCTGTAATACTCATACTTGGACACCAGAAGTCTTCCTCAAGAAGCCTGTGGTAAGACAAGGAGTGTCGTGATACTACTGAAGCCAAAAATGAGGCATACATGGCAACCCTGCAGTCAGTAGCAAAACAAGCTGTGAAGAAAAGATCTCAATAAGAAAGCAGAAGGGAGAAACGTCTATTCCGCATAAAGAAAAGCGAAATGATGAAGCGTGAGTGTGAGCGTATCGAGATGTTAAGAAATCAGAATGAAGTTCAAAAATTATACCAAAGTGTGAAACACCAAACTGATGGTTTTGGTATAAGCATATTCTTCTTTTATGATGATAAAATTAATCTGTAACTGTCATAAACCTAGCACAGAACCAAACCAGAACGAGTTCGAAATAGCAAAAACCCGGCTTTAAAATAATAAACCAGCAGGAGCCGATAGGTTGCCAGATGAACTGTTTTATTATGGAGGCGGCATGCTGATGCGGCGTATGCGTATGTTTTAACATATTATTGGCTTATATCACAGGCTTGTAAAACTATTACCAATTAAAGCTTATTGCAATTTAAGGCCATTTTATGTATTACAACTCAACTCTATTTCAGTTACAATTTAAACTTTGCTATCGTGATTACAGCCAAACAAAACAACTGCTACTGACAGGTTGTAACTTTTTGATGTTTTTGCCAACCAAACTAACAAAAAAATTGTAAAAGATATTAATTTTTTCACAGGTTTGGTTGTAATAATAACATTAAATTTCAAAATTACAATTTAACTGAGTTGAGTTGTAAACCATAATAGGACGGATAATTAGGCAAATATTTTTCCGCAAGCTTGTTATATCATTAGACTTCTAAGCTTTTTATAAGCTCTGACTACCAATATTATCACAAGGAATCGGTTTCATAATTAAAAAAATTTTTAACAATCCTTTTATAATAGCTTTTACAATAAATTTACAAACTTAAGGGGTATGATAGGAAACTTGCAAAATGCTGAATAATAATAAAAAATGTTAGACGTTGGCATCAGCACATACTTATGTATATGATTGCTCACAATGCACGTTGGGTTGAAATGGTTCAAAAGTGACGCTTAATTAAATTTTTAAAATTAAGTTTTTTTTTATTAATATTTGGCATTGGATAAAATAGGTAAAATTCTACATCACTTTGTCAATTTTCAAGCATCTATCTTGTCAGCTGACTCCAAAGTGACGTGTCAAAATTTTTTGCAATTTTTTTAAAAAGCGAAAAAAGTAAAATTTTGCATTAAACGAGTCCGTTATTTCCAAACTTAACGTTAACAAAGTGTTATTTTAAGAATGAAACTTCAATTTCAGGTACTAAAGTGTACCAAAATGATGTAGTGTTTTTGAAAATATGTCAGAAAATATTTTTGACGATTTTTTTAAAAAAGGTCCAAAATTGGCCTATTTTTGATGTTTCGTGAACCATAACTTCTAAGTTAGTTAAGGTTGGGTTTTGAATCTTATATTTTCTAAAAAAGAAAAATTGCAGTTTTGTTGCTCCATTATTTGCTATTAACATTTTTCTGTTTGAAGTCGTGTTTTCTCAAAGTCATGTATTTAACAAAACTAACGTTCGTTCAATGCTTACTATTGTTGTTATTGTTGTCGGAGATAGGTGCTTGAACAAGTATCAGTCATCTTTATTCACGAGAGTGTTAAAATGGTTTTGTATGACCCCTACAATACATAAATTTTTAATTCATGGTCCCGAAATCATAAAATATGCCCTTTTACCGATTGGAGAACTTTCAGAAGAAGCTCAGGAAGCCAGAAATAAGGATTTTTAAAATTATAGGGAACATTTTGCTCGCAAATGCAGCCGAGAAAAGTTGAATGAAGATATTTTAAATAGATTATTTCTCAGTTCAGATCCATTCATATTTAGTATTAATAAACGAAACGAGCGGAAAGAAAAGCAACAATTATTAAATTCCGAACTGCAGCTTTTGCTATCGCCTATTATTTTCAAGAAATACATGAAAGTGAGAGTAATGATAGCGAAGATTATGATGATGAAGGTGAGGATGAACATAATATAGTTTCTTTTTAAGTGTATGACAATTATTGATAAACAAAAAAATTTATAAAAATTTATTTCGTTACTTTTTTAAAAAATTTGTAGAATTCTCAAAATCTTTCAAAACCCAAATTCAGACTTTACATTAAACTTATATTCATATTTGTGCAAACTATATATTTATTTTTTTAATTTTTTAGAAAGAAGACAATATAAGCTTTTGTTTGCTTCTCATTTTTTTAAAAAATCACTTTCCATTTTGAAATTACGGCGAAAATTCTGAAAAAAACTATAATTTTCCGAAAAATAAAAATGTCTATAAAATCGTAAAAAAAAATTTTTTCCATGTATCTTTTTTTCAGAATATGCCTTTTAATACATATTTAACGATTTGAAAAAAAAATTTCGCCAATTTCGGTGCCATCGAACCCACTGTGCAATGTCACAAAATGGCAAAGTGTGTACTCAGCATTAGGAACAGAATAAAGTAGTGACGCCGGCAACATAATTGCTTTCTAGGTGATGGTTGTTTATTGATTTAAGGATAATTTAAAACTTGTTTATATACTTGTTGTTGCTTAAGTATTTACAGTAGTTAATAATGTTGGTGTAATTGAACGTCCTTAAAGGTCATCTCGTTTAATGGAAAAATATTTATTATTATTAATACAATTAGCATAAGCTGAAAATCGTTCAAGTATTTATACCGGTTAAAAAAAAATATGTTAAAGTATTATTGTTTTTGTTGTTGTTGTTATTATTTTTCCCTTTAAAAAGCTACTTTAGTAGTAAGAATCTAGTTTAAGGAGCACAAGGAACTTTCAGCATAATAAATACAAACATATATTTACATTTACACAAAAATAAATAATGTTAATCATCTTCAATTAAAAATAAAAAAATTTAATAAACATATGGTTACCTTAAATGCAAACGCCCCTTAAAACTTCATTGAATTATATTTTTTTTAGGTAAAAAAGTTATTTAAAGTTACAACCTGCAATTTGACAATGTTAGGTCTTTTAACATTAATAAGCAGGGCAACCAAAAATATGCAAAATCATATTTTTTCTGTGCGTCGCATTAACCTACAATGTTGTTATTCATACGTTTTAGAACTTTTGCAAAATTTTGGCATATTTTACATTTAACAGCATATTTTCCTTTAAGAGCGTATTTTTTTTTTTTTTTGTAAGACCTGTTTTTTTTTATTTTTTTTAAATTTTTTATATTTAATAACCACTTTTTGTTAGCTCGTTGTTTTTATTTAATTATTTATTTTAAAGCGAAACCCATTATTATTATTATTCTTTTAAGAACTTTCGCAAAATGTTGGTATCAATTTGTTAGAGCCTATTTTTGCATATTATAGCATATTTTGGCATATTTTTTCTTTTAAAGTATCTTTTTTTAAGCATTTTTTTTAATTTTTTTTTTAAATGTATTAAAAAAATCCAAAAATAAATCTTTTTTTTGCTAGTTTTTTGTTTCATTACTTTGAAGCGTAACCCATTCTGCCAAGGCACATTCAACCAGGTAATATTAAGAGCCCAGCTGATTAAAATCAATTTGACATTTATACGTTATAAAAATTTAATTTTATATGAAATTTTTAGTTTTTCTGACATTCTACCGTTCAAGCACAAATAGGAACGGCAGAGGCCGAATTTTTTGAATTCGCCTTGAGTTTACCTTGTTGAATGTGCCTTGCCATTCTGCTTTGCTTTGATTTGACAAAAAATCGAAACCCGCCTAGTTTTAAAGCAGCTTAATCCAACATTATTTGACATCATTTTGGTTTCCCCTGGTTTTATTTTGTATTGGTATTTTTTTGGATACATTAATTTGTTATTTTGTAAACGCAACTTAATTTTAAATACTGTGTTAGGACTTTTTAAATTTAAGTTTCTATCATTCCTATTTTAAAGCATATATTTTTAATTTTTTAAAACATTATGTTAAATTTTTACTGCATATTTTATGCGCATAAGCCCCTTTTTTAAGAGCAAGTTTTTGGTTGCCCTGCAAATAACATAATTGCCTTCGTAAAAAGGCCGTTTGTTTTCTTTGTATTAAAAAATGCTAATTTTAATTTAAGGAGTTCAAATCTTCTTAGATTAAATACAATACAGCAGAACCAATGAAAACATCAATTTCAAATTTTTTGATTAGTTACGACCGTCTTCATTTTAAGTGGCGATATGCATGTGTAGTTACTCTTAATTTTCCTTTTAGCATAACATTTTGAGGCTGAACTCACAAATTTTTGTCCAAACTTGTTTCTTGCCACAAAAGCCACAAAACAATAAATTTGTTTTTGTTTATATCAGGTTACGTTAACATTTTTTTTTCTATATGAAATTCTTCCTTTTTTTAGTCGTTTTTCTTTAGTTAAGATGTCTTGGATTCTTGTTTAGGTATTTTGTTTACCTTAAGCCCGTTGTTTTGTTATGCTGACTGACCAGTTCTTGATCATATCGTCCGGTATGTTAAGGTCACCCATTTTTTTAAGTTAAAGAAAAAATTTTAATAATTACATATACTAAATTGTTGTATTCAGCGTAGCGTGGGCTTGCAAAAAAATTAAAGAATTCAGAAAAAGGGTGTTCCAAAAGGTGCTTTTGAAATTGTATTGTTGATATGCGACCATATTTTTGATATTTGAAGTACAATTTGACTGTCTTATTTGTTCTTTTAGGTCAAATCAATATGGGCGGATATTGATTGCGTTCATTAGCATGTGATAAAACAATTTTTTTACCAAAATTGGAATTCAGTTTGAGCAACTATCAATATTTTACCATCATCTAAAGGAGATTTCTGGATATCTGTGTACGTCCTCGAACAAAATTGTCAAATTTTTTGAGGTATCAAGAACGCATAAAAATTATCTATGGGGCGCAACGTTACAAGTAAGTTGAGGGCATGGTCGCCTAATGTGAAGGTTATCTATTCTTTCCCCGATATCGTCCGTATAAGCCTTTTTTTGGCTTTGTCTTAAGAAGTTTTTTTGGTTAGAATAGTCTAGAAATGTATCGCCCTCAAAGCACACGAAATCTATGCATCAGTATATCGATGCGACAATGTTTGAAAAATTAGCATTGTAGAACAAGACCATGGTAGACTTTTTTATGATGTAATTAGTTAATCATGCATAAATCCTATTTATCTTTAAAAAAAATATAACATTTCCCTAAAATCTCACACATGTTTTGTTTATTTTATTTTACGTGGCTAGAAGCGCCTAATGGCAGACCCTTTTAATACTTATTTATCGCTACTTAAATTTTTAAGAATTAGCACCAAAACAGCAAATGAGAAATGGCTCCAATTGCTGGGTTTAAAAAATTTAATAAATTTTCCTTTTAAATAAAAAATCATAATAAAAATATTTAGAAAGTTTTAAATCGATAGCTCTAACAGTTACCGAGATATTTGGGGATAAAAATTTATTGAAAATTTTTCATTTGCCTCCGTTCCCCTTGCTACAATCCAACTTACTATTTTCAAAAATATAGGCACTGTTGTACAATTTCTTTTTGATGATGGGAGCTACCGCTTCCCTGCTCCTATTTAACTATTTTTTTTGAGCAAATGTACGTACTTATCATACTGGAACTACTTTGTTAGAGATTTAAAGTTAATGGCAGATATACATAGATTTTAAGATTGGACGTGTGAAAAATATTTTATTTATTAAAATTTCCCAAACTTTGTATAGAAGCCACCTTAGACAATGGAGAAAGAAGGTAAGTATGTTTTAGGATTATGTTTGGGAGGGGAAACTAATGGGGGTTGGTCCTACACTTTATCTCTCTAAGGCCTACTTAAGGGAAGTTATGGGCATTTTTACATCATTTTTATAAGCTTTGTATGGCAGCCCGCTTAGGTGATGGGGATAAGGTAAGTATGTTCTGGGAATATGTTTGGGAAGAAAAACTAATGGGAGTTTGTAATACATTTTATTCCTCTAAGGTCGACTCCGGAAAGCTGTAGGGGTTTCTACCATAATTTTTTTTAATTTTTGTATGGAGAAAGGGGGTCGGTCTTAAATTTGACCTTTTAAGGAGCACCCTGGGGGCTATTAGAGTGATTTAAAAAATGTTTAAAACAATTAAAATTTGTACAGTTACCCTGTTAGGAGGCGGAGATAGAGTGTAAGTACATATGTTTCGCAAAAATGTTTGCAAAAAAAACTAATGGGAGTCGATCTTATATTGTACCTATGTACGGGGGATTTCCAAGGCAGTTGTATGGAAATAAACAGAGGTAGTCGTGGTTATTTATCGGGTGAGTTTGCCGAATTTCAATAGCGATTTCCTCGCAGATATTTTTGATATTTTAATACTACTTACGGGTCTATGCGGCATCGGGGGGGTTAAAAAAGTTTATTTCAACAATAACACGGACAGACGGACAGACTAACTGTGGACATCGCTAAATCGACTTTCCTATCTATAAGGACCAAGAAAATGTGTACTAAATGGGGTCGCAGATTGATATTAAAGAAATTACAAATGGAATGACCAACTTATATATACACTTATCACTTATGTGAGGCGTATACAAAACATTTAAAAGTAGTTTTTGCAAAACTTCAAACTAACTAACTAATGAACAAGATTACTCAGTTGTTACTAAAGCAGCGGAAACCTCAAAAGTTAATGAGAATGATGATGACGATTGTTCATATATGAACAAATAAAATGTTGCAAAATTTTTACGCAAAATCATAATGAATCAATTAATTTTAAAACCACAAAAATGTGGCTTTAAAATACAGAAAGAGAAAGAAGATACAAAATTTTAACGTACGTACAAACTTGCATAAGTTGGATTTAAATCAGTGATCCCCACACGCATACATTCTTATGTTGTGATTGTGCTGGTTGTTTGTTCTTGGGTAACCATAGTTGAAAGTTAAAAATATGATAGAATTGCAATAAAAACTGTGAAAATAAAATATTAAAAATTAAGCCAGTTATGGCTTACTATCTACTTAATTTTACATAACGTCATAGAATTTATTGTATATTGACAACATTTAATTCGGATAAGATCTTGGCATGTTTATTACTTAAATAATTTTTGGTTTTGCTTTAAATTATTTTTTATAACGAAAATAAGACTCGCAGATTTAAGTTAAACCAAACATTTAATGTAATATAAAAATTCGTTAATTAAACATTTAAAAAGTCGAAAATGGTCACACTGGTCGTTTAAGTAGAATATGACGCATTTTAAGTTTTGTTTCTATTTTTTTTCTATTTGGAACTTTAGGGTCTAAATATCCCAAAATCGCGTCTTAGTGAATCTATACATCGAACGAGTCAAAATTTTAAGTCTTTAGCCTTAGGCGCTTGGGCTGAACGATGATGAATGAATGAGTCAGTCGGCCATTTATCTCATCTGGTTTTGTCACTAGCAGTATGCTTAATTTTGCTTCAGGATACACCAGCCTCTGCTGCTTCCAGTTTTTCTTGTCTACGCAGGGCACTTCCGAGATATGTAAAAGAGGTCGCTTTCAGCACTAAACAGAGTGAAAAGTTTATTTGTCGCAGTATTAAGGCTCATAGTTAATGTTTTGCCAACAATAATTTTTAACCAAAACTCTTTTATATGGCTCTGAATTACGGGTACTTGCGGAAGCAGCGTCGAAGTTTTCTAGAGGAAAATTCTTCGGAAAATCTACTGACCAATTTGCGTTGATATAGAATACCGGTGTCGTTTAATCCATGAGCTTTATGAGCTGTCTGCCGCATTAACATAAGTAGTAGTGAAGGGAAACCCGTTAATGTTGCTTTTAAACTTTTAAATCAAACTTCAATAAAAACCGACTGTTTTGTGCTGCAGAAGATGCGACACATATTTCTCCCCTAACAAGCACCACCATATGTATGTAAAAAAACGTTGCAGCTTTACGTAGAAATGAAAATACTAGTAAAACAACTTGAAAGATAAACAAAAGCCAAAAAAACAACTGTTTTATGTTTTTATACTCTTCACATAGTGAAGTCAGTTTGTCATTCTGTTTGTAATTTCTTTATTATCCATTTGCGACCCCATAAAGTGTATATATTCTGGATCCTTGTAAATAGGGGAGTCCATTAAGTCATGTCCGCCTGTCTGTCTGTTCGTATGTGTGTCTGTTTAAATCAAGTTTTCGGAGTCAATTTGAATGAGCAAGATTGGTTTACCACGGACCTAGATATAGACACAATACTGCGACTGCCCCAGTTCTTTTAGAACAAAATCCATACAAAAAATGTAACAAATGTAGCCAACTGGCAACGCTGTTAAGCATATATATAGATATGCATAAATACGCTGTTTACGCATGAAACTAACACTTGCCCTTTTTAAATGCACCGGAGTGTGCCCCTAATAAAACACCCACGAGTGTAATAATTGTGGAATGCATAACTTTGTAATTATATTTTACCTTTAACTTAAACAGTTGCTCTTGGGTCGCGATCGTTACATCTACTTCAATTCGTTCGTACTAATCCTAATTCGTGCCTAAACAAAGTCGGTGCTAAACTTTATATACATATACTTGAAATTATATTCTTTATACTTAACATAACATGAAATCAATAAAATACATATGTGAATAAAACAAATTAGAAATAGTGCTTCTTTTACACACAAATTTGAGAAGAAAAATATTGAAATAACCAAACCGTAAAACAAATAAGAAAGTGAGACAAAAGTGCCGAATAAATCAAATAAAAGGTATGTTTCACCGAGAGTCGAAGTTAAACAAAAAAAGTAAGTGTTGCTTTAAATACCAACTACACCCTACGCGAAACCTGAACAACTCTTATTCTCACCCCAACATTTCTGGTCCTTCGAACCGGATACAACAGGACACCTACCCTTAAACCCCCCCAGGACAAATCCTTTCATCAACCGCCAAGTAAGTGCAAATCCATTTTTTTACCTACGGGAATACATACATAAATAAGTGCATATGTACTCTACACATAAGTGCATATTAATATTACATATGTAATTACGCACTTCATGTCTCACATATTTTACATATGTACACATTTACATATGTATATATTTATTCCTACATACATACGTACATACATACTAACCTAAACCTATGCAACGTACATAATTGCCGTACATAGCGCAAGTTGCACCGTTACACATTATTGGAATCCACACCAAAATATGATTTAAACGTAACGAAATCCACAATAATTTGTTGAACATTACAACAACAAAGTGCAGTCGAAAGTTTGCATGCACCAAAAGGAGAACGGGACATAGGAAAGCGACGTTTTTGTTATGTACAAATGTATGTATGTACGTACGAACATGTATGTATGTATATAATGGTGATAGAAATTCATAAATAACATTTTAAGATTATTTATACGTGGCTCGCTTTAAAAGTTTTTTAAACTAAAGCACTTAGCTTAAATAATCTTAACCCCCAGTACATACATATGTGTATATGTACATGTTTATTTGAAAACGCATATTTTTTTAGAACTAACTAATATACGAGGCTCGCTTTTAAAGTTTTCTTAACTAAAACTTTAGGCCTTTATAATCTTACCCCTTTGGGAAATATTTAACATCGTACATGTACATGAACACATTTACACATACTTTAGATTATTTAATACGTGGCTCGCTCGAAAAGTTTTCTTAAACTTAAGCCTAAATAATCTCAACCCCCCATTGCACGTTTATTCATATATGTATGTACATATTGTATTCTATATTTTAACCCCCGCGCATATACATACTACTTTTTTGGAATATTTTACATACGTGGGTCGCCCGAAAGTTTTCTTAAACTTCTGCATCCAGCAAAATAATATAACCTCATTATATATACATCTACGAGGTTCATATGGGAAGTTTCCTGAAACTTAACATTTGGTCCAGTAAATTAACCCCCCGGACTCACATATAGTTAATTTTTTCCCCCTCAAAAAATCTTACGTGAGTCATAAAACCCTTATTTCAATAATACTTCTTTTTAAAATTTACGTACGAGGCTCATCCTAAAAGTTTTTTTCCATAAGTGCCCTTAAAAGTTTTTGGATTTTTTCACACTTTATTGCTAAAACCACTTCTTCAAAATGTCCCTAGTAAAGGCTCTTGTTCGTGCTGCTGATCGTATTGTGGAGTTTCAAACCTATTTTGAAAATCGTAATCCCGAAGATCACTCCCTTCATCTTCTTCAAATTCAGAAAGAAGAAATCAGCCGCCTTTGGGCCGAATTTAGGTCCACATATGACACTATATTGGAGAAAGCAGACAAAGTAAAGGAAGAGGTTCCACGAGAAAGCCTGTCGTCACGTTTTTTCTCGACATTCGATACATACAGCAAACTTCTCGCTAGAATCAATGAGCTCTGGGATGGCCTGTCGGAACCAAAAGCACCCCTTGCTCCCGTCGTTGAAACTCATTCTGACCATATTACCCATATATCTGTTCCGCCTTGCGACACTGAGATTTTTTGTGGTGACTATACCTCATGGCCAACGTTTCGCGATATGTTCACTGCCCTTTACGTGAACAATAAGCGGCTTTCCCCCGTCGAGAAAATGTGCCATCTACTCAAAAAGACCCAAGGAGAAGCCCGAGATATCCTTAAAACCTGTCCCATAACTAACGAAGGTTTCGACATGGCATGGCAGAATCTCTTACAACGGTATGAAAATAAAAGGGTTTTGGTTAACGCTCAATTAAAATCCCTTTTCAGCATATCGCCCGTCTTAAAAGAAACTGGCCCTAATATTCGACGGTTGCAGCGAACAATAAATGACTGTGTAACCAATCTAACCTTACTACAAATTGATACCAACAATTGGGATATCATATTCGTATATATCTGTTCGACTTGTCTGCCCGATGTCACGCTCAATCTGTGGGAACAATCGTTACCCAAAACAACCACTTTGCCCACTTGGAAGGAAATGGACGCCTTTTTAACGTCCAGATTTCAGACTCTAGAATCGGTTGCAGACATTCGATCTACTTTTTCTACCCCACATCCCTCAAGTTTACACAAGTCAAACCACAATAAAAAACCAAATTCACCTGATCGCAGAAAAGTAAATAGTTTTAACACCAACGTATCAAAAGATAAGCAAGGTAAATGCTCTCTTTGTTCTGAAGAACACCCCCTTCGGCTGTGCTCTAAATTCCTCGGGATGTCCATTGAAGAGCGCTTCAACATCGTTAAATGCCAAAAACGATGCACAAATTGCCTAGGAACTTCCCACGATTTCAAAAATTGCAAAAGCCGTTTTCTTTGCTCCATATGCAAGAAAAAACATCATTCTTTACTCCACCGTGCTGGGTCCCAATCGACCCCAATTCAAACCAACACATACCATCACACCCCCGGTCCTGTTGTTTCCAACCCCATTTCTAATACGAACCATATTCGTGGAAATAACCCCCCTCAAGTATTAGATACGACTCCCTCAACATCCCAAGACGCATCCAGACGGCAGTTACAATCATACTCTACCCAATTACAATCCCATCCACAATCTGTCGTGCTTGGCACTGCGCTCATTGATGTTTATCGGGACGATGTAAAATGCACCGTTCGTGCTCTTATCGACTCTGCATCCGAAGCAACTTTCATCTCCAAGAAGTTGCAAAAAAGACTCGGTCTCAATACCCGATCTTCCCCAGTAAATATTCACGGACTAAACGATTCATTGACTGCTACCTCAACTCAATCATGTCACATCCAAATCGGTTCTCCGATAAACCACTTATTCGAAATGCATGCAGATGCCTTCGTCGTCGGAAAACTTACAGGAGAACTTCCCTATTACTCTTCATCAGTTTCTGAAAACGACCCCTTCATTTCATTTCATTTCATTTATTTATTGAATTGATTTTCTAATACAACAAGACACAATACATATCTTATAAATTACAGTATCAGAATCAGATAAGTCAAACATATAAAAAAGTATTCAAACAATTACACAACCAAATATATATATATATAAAAAAAATAAATAAATAAATAAATAATTAGCATAGAGTTACTTATAACAAATTATACATTCAAGGTAGTCAAAATCTATGATAAATATTCCTGTAGTAATTTTTTAAATCTTATAGCGTTGCTAGTATTTTGCAAAATATTTGGAAGTTGATTCCAGAGACGTATGCTTAAAATAAAAAACTGACCTTCGGAAGCATGGTCACGATGCCGAAATTGTATTAAATTCTTACCTCTTAATGATCTCGAGAACTGCAGACGTTCATAAAGATATTTTGGTTCTTTGTTCCAGATAATTTTATGTAGAAAGATTAAATTCTTAAAGAGTAAATAGTTGGAAAACGACATGTTAAAAAATCGACAGGAATACTGTGATATATGATCAAATCTTTTCAAACAGAAAACGTAACGGACTATGTTATTAAACGTAACTGTAAGTTTCCGCATATCTTTTGCACTACAACCAGTAAAAATTTCGGATGAATACAATAGTGTTGGTAGCAGATATGTTTTTGCAAGTAATAATCTTACTTGAAGAGGCGTAAAGTTCTGAGTAGGCCATAGATTACGCAGCATGCCATATATCTTGCCACACGCCTGAGTTATGTGATTAGACCACGTTAAAGAACTGTTAAATGTTACTCCTAAGTTCTTTGTTGACTCAACAACATCTATTTTGGAACCACCAAGGAAAATATTTGTTTCGCAATCTATCTGAATAGATTTTTTACATATTAATATACACTTAGATTTCTTGGGATTAAGTTGCAAGCCGTTAGCCGCAGCCCACATATATATCTTGTCAAGGTCATGATTCAATTCCTGTATTCCCGTAGCAGTTGACTCTCTAAAGCTACTTAGATATAGCTGAACATCGTCAGCATACATTTGCATTTGAGAAAAAGAGATTTGTTCAGGAAGATCATTAGCATATAATGAGTAAAGAAGAGGCCCAAGAATTGAGCCCTGTGGAACACCCCTAGTCACTTGTAGGGGTAACGATATAGACTCACCATTTATAACCGACTGGTATCTATTCGAGAGGTAAGACGATATCAATTTAGCAGATAATGGAGAGAACTTAAATAATTTCAGCAGTTTAGCGCATAAGATCCAATGCTGCACTGTATCAAAGGCCTTTGAGTGGTCTAATAATACCAAAAATGATAGTTTTCCGTCGTCCATATTACCACGAATATTTTCTACTACGTCCATTAGAGCTGTCGTACAACTACGTTGGGGCCTAAAACCAGATTGACGATCTGTCAGGAGATTGTTGTCATAAACGTGCTTAAAAATTTGTCTATACAATAATTTTTCAAAAACTTTGGAAAAATAGGGAAGGATAGCAATTGGACGATATTCATCTCCTCCCTTCGGAACTGGAACAATTTTGGCATGTTTCCACTGCATCGGAAACGTGCTAGTCATAATTATCGTATTAAACAGGTGCGTTACATATCGGATAATCCATGGTAGAATTATTTTAATAAACTTAGGGTTAATGCCATCCAATCCAATTGAATTTGATTTAATGTCATTAAAGGCATCAGTAACATCAAGTACATTTAAGGAATGAAAGTTTAAACTATTACAGGACACCATGGGCAGATTTGCATCATTAAAATTAGGATGAACAGTCGAAGAAGAAGGAGGTCCAACAAATTTTTGATTAAGAATATTAACATCAACTTTAAAAGAACGGTCAGCGGAGTCATTAACGCCAATTTCCCGTATATATTTCCATTTGGCTTTAGAGTCGACTGCTGAATTAAATTTATGGGTATAATATAAAGCTTTCTCACGCCTTATTTCAGAAACAACCTTTTTTCTCGCTAAACGAAACTCATGCTGTAATTCTGGTGTTCTGTATCGTTTCCACATATTATACAAACGGTCTCGTTGAACTATTAACAGTCTAATTGCATCTGTAAACCAGGGTCTAACTTTATTTTTAATCAACTTAGTTTTCATTGGCACTTGATTGTCATATAGCTGTAGTATTGAACTATTTAAAAAAGATAGCTGCTCATCAGCTGTTTGCAAATAAAATATTTGATCCCACTCAATGTCATTGAGATCACGCTGCAAATTTAAGGAATTTATATTATTGAAATCCCGAAAACTATACGTTTCAACGCTTTTTTGAGTTGCAAATTTATATGAAACAAATAATAAATCGTGCTTCGAAAAAACCGATGCAGCTAGCTGATCATAAAGTAAGAGTTTTTGTATATTCCCGCACCTTCAAATGGCTGATAAGTGTCACCAAAATTACGGTGAGATTGACGTGCTTCTTGGAGGCGACGTGTATCCACGCATTATTCAAGATGGCTTACAGTGGAGCTGCAATCAATCACTGGTGGCACAAAAAACCGTCTTTGGATGGATCGTTACAGGAAGGGTTCAGGAAAACCCCTGCAAGAAGTCTGTTCTCTCGTTTTTCAATACAGTAGCATTATCGGACCAAATACAGCGTTTCTGGGAAATTGAAGAGATCCCAAGGAAGCCTAGGTCTTCCCCGGAGGACTCTTACTGTGAACATTTGTATCAGTCTACAACCTTTAGGAATACTGACGGTCGCTATGTTGTTTCATTGCCCTTTAAACAGGAATACCCCAAAACTCTCAATATAGGTATATCTCGAAATATTGCTCTATCGCAATTCTTACGCAATGAATCACGATTGTCAAAAAACCCCGAATTAAAAAGAGAATATGATCGTGTTATTACCGAGTATTCTACCCTAGGTCAAATGACAAAAGTAACCCCCGTACCTAATAATTTTGATACATATTATTTACCCCATCATGCGGTTTTCAAACCCGACAGCACTACCACGAAGCTACGTGTAGTGTTTAATGCTTCAAGTCCCTCATCCAACGGAACAAGTCTTAATGATCTTCTTCACCCCGGTCCTATACTTCAAGCTGACCTTACTGTTCTCGTCCTGCGATGGAGACTATTTCGATATGTGTTCAATGCGGATATAGAGAAAATGTACCGCCAAATTCTCGTGAATTCTTCACATACCCCGTTCCAACGAATTATCTTTCGTAACTCTCCCAATGAACAACCTCAAGATTACGAACTCAACACAGTTACGTTTGGAGTAAATTGTGCCCCGTACCTGGCGATCAGGACATTGTTGGAACTAGCTAAAGAATGCGCGTCAAGTTACCCCCAAGTCTCAAATATTCTTCAAAATTACATGTATGTTGACGACGTATTAGCCGGAGCCCACACTCTCTCTGCTGCCTGCAAGCTACGTAACGAACTGATTACGGTTCTCAAATCTGCTGGTTTTGAACTTCGCAAATGGACAGCAAACAATGAGATGTTGTTAAAGGATCTCCCCCAAAGCCATCTTTTAGGCACAGAATTTTTAAAATTATCGGACTCCAGTGTCACTAAAACTCTGGGGTTAAGGTGGAATGCTGGACATGACCACTTCTACTTCAAACTTAAGTCTAACCCTGACAAGACCATGACCACAAAGAGGTCAGTTTTAGCCGAAATTGCAAGGTTATTTGACCCCGCCGGTTGGCTTTCCCCCAAAATCGTAGTGGCAAAAATCATTATGCAGCAAATATGGAAAGACGGCACTGAGTGGGATGAAAACCTTCAAACTTCAACACTGCATCAATGGCAAGCCTTTTTAGATGACTATTATCAAATAGAACTCATTAAAATTCCCCGTTTCGTTGATTTTGATCCCTCATATTCTATGGAACTTCATGGCTTCTGTGATGCCTCAGAGAAAGCATATGCTGCTACGCTATACATTCGTACCGAGAATGAAGGTTTCGTCTCTACCCACCTTTTGGTCGCTAAGACTAAAGTAGCCCCCATAAAATTTATTTCATTACCCCGTAAAGAGCTCTGTGGAGCGGAGTTAATGGCCACCATGATTGAAGCAATTCAAGCTCAACTAAATTTGCACAACCTTAAACTCTTCTTATGGACAGACTCAACCATCGTGCTGGCTTGGCTTCAAAAGCCCCCTAATAAATGGAAAACATTTGTCGAAAATAGAATCTCTTCTATTATTGAGAAAATAGGCTGCGAGTCTTGGGCACACGTCGCATCTAAAGATAACCCCGCCGATTTGGCAACCCGTGGTCTCACGATTTCTGAGCTTTCTTCGAGCGATTTGTGGTGGCATGGTCCTGCATGGCTGAAACGTCCGCATACAGAATGGCCTCCGAAAAGTTCAAACGTCTCCACTGATGAGGAAGCTAGACCGATTCGCGTACACTCGACGACGCTTGGAGGTGATGACATTCTCAAAGACTTCTCAGATCTCCCTCGCGCCCTGCGAATTTTCGGTCAAATGTTCCGTTTTTACAACCTTGTTAAAAGCAGAATTCGGCCTAGCCACCCGGAACTTACCTCTATGGAACTTAAATTTGCCAAATCTCGTTTAATAATAGCCAGCCAAAAATCTTATTTTCAGTTAGAGTACAACCAACTGTCTGAAAAGTTTCCACTATCCCGTAAAAGCCACCTGCTGACTCTGAATCCCTTCATCGACGATAACGGAATCATGAGAGTTAACGGCAGATTATCACATTCCCCCACACTTAGCTATGATGAACGCTACCCCATATTATTGCCATATCACGCTAAATTCACCCAACTCTATCTTGCTTACCTACATAAATACTCGCTTCATGGGAAAAATGCTCTTTTATATCGACTTATTCGAACTCATTACTATGTTCCGAAGCTTAAGTCTCTAATAAAAACTACTCTCTCCCAGTGCCTGATATGCGTAAAACATAAACGTCAGCTTGGTCAACAAATAATGGCCGCACTACCCCCGGAACGCACTAGTCTTTCTCGCCCTTTCCACAATACCGGAGTTGACTTTGCCGGACCATTTGACATAAAATCATACGTTGGACGTGGTGTCAAAACCACGAAAGGGTATGTTCTCGTATTCGTCTGTTTCGCCACAAAGGCTATCCACCTTGAGGCAACTGGTGAAATCTCAACCAATGCCTTTATGGCTGCGTTTGCACGTTTCTTTTCTCGACGTGGCACTCCTCATACTATATACTCCGACAACGGCACTGCCTTTATCGGCGCCTCAAACCTCCTGAATGCCGATAAGACCAGTTTTCTAAATCTTGTCCGCAAGGGACTCCTGTCTCAAGATAGTTTTTCACTCATGGAATGGCATTTTATACCCCCCGGTGCCCCCCACATGGGTGGCCTTTGGGAAGCCGGAGTAAAAAGTTTCAAGTCGCACTTCAAGAAAATATGTCACAGTCAAAGTTTCACATACGAAGAGTTTAGCACTATGCTTGCCCGCATCGAAGCCTGCTTAAACTCAAGGCCGCTTAGTCCTATGAGCGACGACCCTGCTGACTTGAACGTTTTAACTCCTGGCCACTTCCTTGTCGGTGCGCCTCTATTATCTCCGCCAGAACCCGACTTGTCTAGCCATTCGTTGAGCTATGTAAATCGATGGCAAAAGCTTAAAATTCTCCATCATCACTTAGCTCGCAGATGGAAAGAGGAATATTTAATTGAACTTCACAAGAGAGTTAAGTGGAAATACCCCCAAAGAGATTTTGTTCCCGGCGATCTGGTCGTCGTCAAACACGACAACTTGCCTCCCAATCAATGGAAACTAGGCCGCATCGACAAAGTGTATCCAGGGCCCGATAAGCGCGTTAGAGTTGCCGATATACGTACCGCCAATGGTGTATTGACTCGGCCTATCGCAAAATTGGTTTTGCTCCCCTAAACAACTACCCGTACGCTACCTAACAATCACCCTTTTTTTTCCTCTTGTCTTTTTCAGAAACAACATGTCTCCTCGCGCTCGCAAAGATACACCCCCAATGGAAGAGCGCAACTTAAAAATTTCCCGCAATGGAAAGCGCTCATTTGACTGCCGGATATGTCGCAAAGATCATCCCTTGCGAAATTGCTTTAAATTCAACAAGATGAACGTTTCTGAACGTCGCCAGGTCGTCACACGCTTTCGTTATTGCGAGAATTGCCTGGCGCACTCGCACCATGTGTCCAAGTGTCATAGCCTCGATCGCTGTAAACAGTGTGATGAGAGTCATCACACATTGCTTCACCGTCATAAGCGCCTTTCTACGCCGACACGAAACGTAGCTCAACATTACGTCGGTACCACCACGATTATACCGACCGCCATTATAAAGATACAAGTGAGAGATACCTGGAAGGGCGTACGATGCCTCCTTAATCCTGGCGCCGGCACTAGCAGCATTGCCAATTTTCTCATCGATAGGTGTGACTTACCGGTGGAGACATCGGGTAAGGACAAATGGTGTCACGTATCTTTCCGATCACGCTTTGATGACGGTCCTACCTTTTCGCTCACGGCAAAGGTTACTCGTGATCTACCTCATCGCCAACCAAAAAGGAAGCTGGACGATCGGGTGGCTGACGTCTACCAAAATCTTCGCTTAGCCGACCCCGAATTCTTCACCAACGCTGACATAAATATCATCCTGGGCGCAGATATCTACCCTCAACTTATTCGAAGCGGCATTCAACTACAATCAATCGCATCACCAATGGCGCAAGACACCTTGTTAGGATGGGTCATTATTGGGAAATTTGGCATCTAAATGAATACTTATCTTATACCTTTTACAACCTATTTGTTCCGACATGATAATACACTTTTTTATTATACTATTATACCTATGTATCTTTTGTAGCTCCACATTGGACATTATATTTTTTTGTTAATTCATTACGATGGGCATTCGTGCACCAAAGTAAACTTTTCTTATAACGCAACGCGACTCAAACCACAACTGTAATCACGGCGTAACAATAAGTTGTCCACCCTCCCTCCTTTTTATCTTTTGCTACCACTATAGCAAGGGGGGCGGGATGTTTACGCATGAAACTAACACTTGCCCTTTTTAAATGCACCGGAGTGTGCCCCTAATAAAACACCCACGAGTGTAATAATTGTGGAATGCATAACTTTGTAATTATATTTTACCTTTAACTTAAACAGTTGCTCTTGGGTCGCGATCGTTACATCTACTTCAATTCGTTCGTACTAATCCTAATTCGTGCCTAAACAAAGTCGGTGCTAAACTTTATATACATATACTTGAAATTATATTCTTTATACTTAACATAACATGAAATCAATAAAATACATATGTGAATAAAACAAATTAGAAATAGTGCTTCTTTTACACACAAATTTGAGAAGAAAAATATTGAAATAACCAAACCGTAAAACAAATAAGAAAGTGAGACAAAAGTGCCGAATAAATCAAATAAAAGGTATGTTTCACCGAGAGTCGAAGTTAAACAAAAAAAGTAAGTGTTGCTTTAAATACCAACTACACCCTACGCGAAACCTGAACAACTCTTATTCTCACCCCAACATACGCATTTGGTTTCTGTATGTGTTTGGACGTAGGTATGTATAAACATGCGTTGTTGATATCGGCACACGTTAGACAATTCAAACTCAAAAGAAAGTGAAGACTGTTTTTATGAAAGAAGTTTGAAAGTAATAGTTTACTATCACTCTTAGGGTCATTATTAGATGTTGTTTATAAAGTGTACTTTAGTTAAATTTAACTCAAATTAAAGTAAACAACTATGAATAATTTATACTTTTAATCCAGGACTGCAAATAGTAATTATCAGGGCTATTTCAAAATAGCACGAAATTAAAAAATATATGCAAAATAGCTCCAAATATCATTGATCCGTATTGCTTTATTTGACTCCGAAAACTTGATTTCAACACACGGACATGGCTATATCTACCTATAAGGAACCGGAGCATATACATATACTTTATGAGGTCGCAAATGGAAAATAAAGAAATTACAAACGGAATGATAAACTGATATACATATACCCTCATCACTATGTGCACACAAAAAACTACAAAAAAAATTTTTCAAACAAATTCTTGTTCAAAATAATTTAATTTTTTAGTCAATTTTTTTAATAGTCTCTAATAATATTTTTATTTGATTTTTAAATCAAACAAAATTTTCGCCCAGACAAATAAAATATTTAACCAGCTCAGCAAAATTTTTTAACAGAAGCTAAAATTCTTGCAAAATTGTTTGTCTAAATTTACAACTTTCGTTGTAGGTCCTCAGCCAGACAAAATATTTACTGATTCTCTGAAATTTGTTACTGATTCTACAACTCAGTTTTTTCTGTGTGAAGGGTATAATAACACGAGTTGATGTTGCATTATTTATTTAGATAATACACACAGTGGAAATGCACCCATACTTGTTCATATATCACATGAAAACTAGAGTTGTGTCGGTCATGAACGAACTAGTTCAATTGAACGATTCTGTAAAAGGAAAGATGAGAAATAGTTCGTACTCTTTCCTTCAAACCTTTCTTCGTTCATCTTTCACCTTTCATGTTTCACACAGAATTGCGTCGGTTATGAAAGAACTATTTCAATTGAACGGTAGTCTGTCACTGTGGCCGAAAATAAAAACAGTTTTTCATTTGGCACACACAATTGTAATATAGTTATTTTCTTTATTAGATTAATAGTTTTATCAATAATGAAATAATTATTTTAATTACAGACATCTCTTGTATTTCATGCCCCACACATTTATTTTTTCTTTTTATTATTAACATATTTTTAACTTATTTACACTAAAAATTTCCTTTTTTTGTTTATCAATTAACACTCAATATTACCATTTTCGTTAACAAAGAAAAAAAAAGCTGTCAACATGTCTTGTTTCAGTCGGTCATTCATATTTCCCACAGAACATCTTTCACACAAAACATCTTTCATAAAAGAAAGATGAACGAAAAGAACGAACTATTTCCTTTAACCTTTCTGACCGATTGTGAACGATTCCCTGAAAAGAAAGATTATGCCCAACACTAATGAAAACTGAAAATAAGATTGTTCTAGTATCTAAAGCGCATTCTAATGTCATTAGAATAATTAAACAAATAGTTTTAGTTATTGCTGATAGATGGCAGCACATTAGGCATTACTGGTTATTACTCAAAATATTTATAGTTGTAAATGCAATTTGCAACATTTTGTTAAATATCAACAACAACAACAAGACATTCATAATATGTTTACGATAACACTACTTTGCTTCTTCATGTTTGTTTTGACTTTTTTTAAGTAAACAATTTTCAAGGTTATGATAAAAACAGAAAAAACGCATAACAGTGACGAATGTGATCAAAATATTAAACGCCTAGTCAACAGTGTATTAAACAATAACAAAAAAAAAAACAACAACGTATTGTTATGTTTTTTATGAAGTTTGGTTGGTTTTATGTCTGTTCAACAGTGCGAAGGTATACAACCAAGGCGAATTCAAATAAGGTGAACTCTTTAGCTCAGCTGATCATCAGATGTTTTAAACATTTTTGCCAAATTGTCAAAATTTGTGTTTTTATGTGTGTTTATACCAAACATTTAATTCAAAAGCTATATGTATTTGAAAAAAATTGTTATAAGCGTGTTAAAACGTAACAAATTGTTTATTTATTTACATTTTGTTGTTCGAAATGAGTGCTGAACGTGTTTAAGTGAAAAGTTTGTTGTTTAAAAGTAAAGGAATATGCCGAACTGCTCGCTGTGCATTTCAAGGGGAATTGGAACTTTGTTCCGAGTTCCAAAGACGAAGGAAATAGAAAGAAGTAAAATGAAATTTGTGGCGTAAACTTTTCTACAACCGCTCGCATTTGTACCGACCACTTTTTGGCCACAAGCATTGTAAAAGCTGGTAATTAAACGACCCTTATGCCATTTGCTGAACCTTTTATGGAGCATTTTACACAGTAAGTTATTTTTCTTTTTAAATCCATGCTAATAAAATAAATAAAATTATTATTTAAAAATTTTTTTTTTCTTTTTGCAGATCTTAAATTTAACATAATCTGCATATTTATTGCTTACGGCAGCGAGTCCACCTCCCTAGAAAATAAAAGTTCTTTTCAGAGCTACAAACATTTTTTTAAAAGAGAATTAAGTTGGCGGTTACTTTTAGTTGGCTTAAGAGTTAAAAATTTGCCTTAAAAGAACTAATAAGAAAATGTTTAACCTTCCTTTAGAGAGTCACAAGTGAATATTGTAGAAATTACAGAAGTATTAGTTGCGGCTTTTAATTTTTTAATGTTTTTGTTGATTACTGTTTTAAGCTCTTAATATTTTCATTATTGGCGTTCAAACGAACTGGATTATTCCTACCGAAATTCTCAAACTAATAAAAATTTAATATAAAAACACGTAACTTTTCAGAAGGAATTATTAATTTATTTAGTTATAAAAAAAATATAATAAACAAAATGTATTTCTGTTACTTTAAGAAAAATAAAGCAGTGACAACAGTCGAAACTTTCTAGTCAATTAAATTACTCTTATTATTCGGTTTTTATGGTGTAAAAAAAGTTTATTTTTTTGTCTTAACAAATAAAGTTAGTTACTCTTCCATATAAAAAAAACTAACAAAGAAACTGAGTTCGGTTGGTTAATGTTTGAAAGCTACAAGATTGTTTTTGAAAAACGTTATTAAGTGTGTTGTGTAGCTACATACATATAATACGTCCACCCGTACTTAAAGAACAAATGTTAACTAAAAGAATTTCGGCCCTTTGAAGTTTTTCAACACGTTCCCCCTTTTATCACCATCTGTGCAAACACCCAACAAACGATGTAACATATAGTAGGAAATTTCCAATTCAATATAAATTTCCGGTAATTGACCAATAACACCTAAAACTTGGCCAACCAAACGATAAGCACGACATAGGGTAGGATCTGTTTTAGTTCCAACGCCAATCAGACTACCAGGCACTGCATAATGTAATTTATTCATTTCAGCATATGATACTATGCGCGAAAAGATGGGACGACATGTAATGTTACCCTCACCGTCCTTGGTTACTAGAATAGTGCGTACTTCGATTTCCTGGGCAACGTTTAAACCACCGCACAATATTGAACCACCAGCAACGCACAAAACCTTAAATAAGAAAAAACAATTATTTTGATGTTAGTTTATAATAATGCTAGTAATTAGTTGCTTACATCAATATTATATTTTGATTGGGCCGATAATTGAATGATTGGTGCACCTTCAGCCACTGTGCCCTGCACGAGTTTTGTTGTCTTCGTATTGCTCCTTGGCTTGTGACTCTTTAACCAAATAGATTTTGTTTTCCAAAATCAAAATTTGTTTCAGTTTCATAGTCTCAATGGCATCCAAATGTTCAGATGTTTGTGGCTGGGGACATGGTTTGTTGCAGCGTCTATAACAGCGGCGCCGTTCAACATTGTAGCCATAAGAATATCGTGACCGGGGCAATCGGCAAAACTCACATGAAGAGCCAGCCTAAAGCGACCAGAGCACGAAGGACGTGCACAGGGAAAACTGGCATCTTCACCTGAACTGTCGGAAACAGAACATGCAGGTCGCGGGCATTTGGATTTGTCACATTTATAAATTTTAGCACTGGCGTAACCCACATTTTAAAAAAACATGAAAATATTAAACTTCCGACACTTGTTTTTATATTTTATTTCTTTATCTCGAGTTAATTTTATTTCCATAAAAACAAACAATTTTTGACATTTTGGTAAATTTTACACAAACAAAATGCCTGCAGTTTTTTTTAGTGTTGTAGTTGTTGCCGCGACGAATTCACCTTATTGAATTCGCCTTGGTATACAACTATAAATGAACTATTGGAGGGGCAATATTTTATTTTATTTTATTACATATTTTAACAGTATAATTACGGATTATTTTCGCTAACCAAAGTTGGGGGAATAAGTCAGGTACGCTGTAACGGTTTTGTTATTTATAATTTACATATACAAACAAGCAATCAAGTACATACATATCGTTACCTTAATATAGAAGGGTCCTAAGCCAAGATTCTTTTTGCTCATTTTAAAATATAAGCAGTCGATTTATCGCACTAAACGAAAATCTGGGCTTACAAAAAATACGAGTAGGGATCTTTCTATATTATAGTAACGATATGTACCTTTTTACATTTTTAACGCATTCTTTTTACTAAAATTATGAATTTTTTTAGAATGCAAAAAAAGTGTATTTACTACATTTTTTATGCTTAGTTTAGACGATATGTTGAATTAGCATATTTATGCTTAAAAAATTGTTACAAGTGCCAACATATCGTTTAAACGAAAAATGTTTCCACCATACGTATGCTCAACTTCATATGCTGGCCATTTAATAACGATCCCAACAAACGCATGTTGATGGTTTAAGAAAATAGTGTAGACAACATACTTTTTTGTTTTCACCATACTTTCCGTATGCTAACTTGCCATAAAACTTAGCACGGATACTCTGAAGATTTGAACCTAAATTAAGGAAAAAATTTTTTTAGGTAGGCTCAGGAGAAGTGTTATTTCCCCTACAATTGCACAAATTTTGTAAAATATTTCATGGGCCATATCTTAGAAACTATAACAGCTATCGAGTTCAAATGTTCAACAAAAAGTAATTGGACAATAAGACCTTCATTTTGGAAAAAGAAACTTCAGAATAGGAACAGGGGAAGGGGTAGCCAGTGATGCCAACTTTTTGGAAGCAAAGATCACATGATACGCAAAAAAGGCACCAAAAAGCGTAATTTTGCGTTCAGAAAAGCGTTAAAAAGCACTAAGCCTATTATACACACACTACAAGCGTGGAAGGGATATTATGTATTTGTACAGACGCTTATATAACCCTAAAAAATAGCCTAAGACCCACTTGTTCTATTACCGGTAGACTGAGAATCACTTTCTGCGTCGATTAAAGCATGGTTGTTCATGTTTTTCTTGGTGCTAAAACAGCTTTAAATATCACTCTCTACAAATTTTTACATATCTTATTACCCTTGTTTTAAACTGATTCCTATCCATTATAAATCATGCGCCCCCCAGAAGTTTTTTTGTTAAAGTGAATTGTTAATCGAGCAGTAAATACACTTTTTAATAAAAATACCAATATGCTGTGAGACAAATAAAGAGTTTCTTGGGGAAAAACCATTCGTGAAACTTGCAAAAACAGTCACTGCATACAATAATCGCTGATAAGTTTAAAAATTTTAAAACTTGTAAAAAGCACTAAAGCCACTATCGAAAAATCAAGAAAGCACCAGCTTAGCGCTTTTTCTCAATTTGGCACTAAAACTAAAAACTTCACGTTTTGAGTCATTAAAAAGCACCAAAAATAGTGCTAAAAGCACTAAGTTGGCATCGCTGGGGGTAGCCATATCTATATAGCTACATATATCTCGGAAACTATATCAGCTATCGACTTCAAATGTCTTACAAAAAGTAATGGACAATAAGACTTACTTTTTGGAAAAAAAATTTTGGGGTAGGGGCAGCTCCCATATAAATGAACAATTTTTATGAAATTTTCGATGCGCTATAACAGCTATCAACTTCAAATCTCCTACAATAAGGCCTACTTTAAAAAAAAATTATTTGGTTGGAAGCAGGGGAAGGGGTAACCCCTATACAAACAAAGAATTTATGCCAAATTTTCAATACGCTATATCCCAAAAACTATAACAACTATCGACATCAAACGTTCTACAAAAAGGAATGATGAAATAATTCTTACATTTTGGAAAAAAAGTTAGAGAGGAGCAGGGGGACTAAAACTCCCTTTACACAAAAACTTTTTTAAAATTTTAATATGAATAATGTCGAAAACTTTTAAAACTCTCGACCTCAAACCTTCTACATGGCATTTCAATTATACATACAAACGTTGAAATTTAGTTTTTTATTTCGAAAACTAGGATTGCTATCGACTTTTAACCCGGCACAAAGTATTTTTATTATAATATTTGCAGTACAAAATAACACGGCTAGAAAAAATGGATGGATAATTAAAAAGACCAATTTAAAGGGTATATAAGATTCGGCACAGCCAAATATAGGGCTCTTACTTGTTTGATATAGCCCTGGAATAAGCATTTTAGGCTATAACTGACTTAAAAAGTACTCTACCTTCTCAAAATCTTGCACATTGAAAACAAATATTATCGGTTTTTTCATAAAGACCCATATAAATGTGATGTAGGGTATAATATGGTCGGACTTGACCTGCTATAACTTTCATACTTGTTAAAATTAATAATTTGTTTTCCAACAGAAACCTTTAACATTATCTGAAAACTTTACTAACTTTATTATTTTTTAACTTTTATTTATGATAATTTAACTTCTATTTGGTTATATTCCTTTTTACTCAAACTTTATTTTTTTTTTCTTTTTAGCCGTCATCACGTCCTGAATCCGACTTTACATTAGATCTGCCCCGTGCCGAACAGTTGCGTATCAAAATGGAAAAAGAAAAGAAATTTCGCCAAAGATGTCGTCTTATAACTACATTTTTAAGTTTAGTATTTTTTCTTTTGACCGTTATGGTCGTTAGTCTTGTTCTTACACGTGGCAAACGTATGTTTGGTAGTATGATTTAAATGGCCCTCGCTCGTAAAAAATTCTTACTATAATTTTTAATTAAATTTTTTTTTCCAATTAGTTTAATTTTGTTTTGTTATATTTTTGTATATTTTTTTTTTTTTTTTTATTAGAACAAGTGCCGTAATTATTATTTTTTGTTTTTTACTTTACATTAAACAAAAGTCCAATAACAACGAATGATATATGTATTAAGATAATATATTAATATATATAAAAAACTTTTATTAAAAACAAAAAACAAATTTAAAAAAAAAAAAGTTGCATATAAACTTCTAGTGAATGTTTATAATGGTAGCAGTATTGTTAATAAATTATTTTGTGATCTTAGCTTTTTAAGAAATATATAAAACTAAATGTATTCACTTAAAAAAAATAAATATCTTTTTTTAAATATCCACTTGAAAACAAGTAGTTTTAGTGAATATTTTAAGTTTGTATTTTTAAATAGTTATCAAATAATGCCTGTATGAGGTAAATTATAGTAGTAGTCTCTTTTAAATAAATTATCAAAATAATAATTAACTTAAATATATAAATATATTCCCAAGCGTACACATAAATAATTTTTAAATTTATAAATGGTTTATAAAACATACTTGGTATTTAAAAGTACGTTTTAAAAAACGTTTCCAAAATTTAAAAATTTACTATGAATGTAAGAGATAGTTTTTTTTCAAATAAAAAACAAAACAAATCAATTTTGAAAATATCTGTATTTTACTGTAAAAAAAACAATATTGCTTTTCAAATCAGAGATCCTTAATTTTTTGCCACTACAATGTTGCTCATGTGAAAACTTATCCTACTTTTAAAGTTTCTAAAACTGCTTACAGGATTAAAAAATACTCATTCCAGGGTACAATGGAGTAAAAACTATTTAAGCGGCGTTTAAAGAAAATTATGAATTTCAGATTTTAGCAAAACTTTTTTTGTTCTCTCAATACATTAGAATCAATGGGTTTCCAGCTTTTTTTTTCTCTCAATTTTGACCAGCTGTAAGCTTTCAAAACAAAAAGATTTTTAATGTTTTAAAGCAGCGATCGGCACACTAATCCATTTATATGTTTTTATTGTGTTAATTGTTTGTTTTTTAGCGTAATTTTTTGTCTCTTATGGCACTAGGGTGGCCATAGTTGAAAGTTTTTCATATGATAAAATTGCATTGAAAGGGTTTTGAAATAAAATATTAAAAATTAAACTGCTTATGTTAAAGTAAAATTTTCAAAAATGCGAAATAACTTTGCAAAATCTCATAGATATTAAATGTATATTGACAATATTTTATGCGGATAAGACCTTTGACATGTTTATTACTTAGCTTATTTCTGATTTTGCTTTCAACTATTTTTTATAACGAAAATTAAGACTCGCAGATATAAGTTAAATCAACCATTAAATGTAATTTGAAAATCGGTCCATTAAACGTCTCGCACAAGAAACTACAAAACCTTTTTTTTTATTCTTACTCTCTTTAACGCTCAGAGAGCACGCGTGTGCGGCTTTGCGGATCGCTGTTTTAAAGTAATTTTTATGCCCTCCCACATAGTGATATTTTGAATCCTTTTAGATGGGAAAGCCATGTCCGTCTGTGTGTCTGTTGAAATCAAGTTTCCGGATTCAAGTTTAGTACTATGGACTAGCTATTGTTGACAAACTACCGGAAATATCTCTAAGATAATTGTTATTTAAAAACAGAAAGATTAGTTAACAAGTGACCGAGAAACAGGCAGAAAGCTGCATTTGCCCATTTTTTTAGGGCCGAATCCATGCAAATGTATATCCCCTGCAAATAACGCAACTAGATCATCAATACGTGTATGTAGTACATCGAAGTAGTTTCAAAACTACTCTATGGTACACCAATGATGACGAAATCTACAACTACGAAAACTGAATAAGCGATCGTTAAGACACGAACATATATCGCTTAACTACAAGTTCTTGTTTGACAATGGCAAAGTCCAATATTGCCCATGTGGTCCAATATTTTTTAGGGTCGCAGGGGACCCAAAGTTTTGTGGCCAGTGTTGCCACAAAACTTGGCAACGGGTACTTTAAAAGCGGTTAGCTTAATTGATGAAACTTTTTCTGTATAGGAGCAGGGAAAGTGGTAACCCCTCTGGGATTGCCTAATTTTTATGAAATTTCTTATGCACTACTTTTAGGAAAATGTTACAGTTATCGACAATTAACCTACTACAGAAAAGTTCCAGTGCAATTTGTACATCTTAGAAACAAAATTAGTCCGATAGGAGCAGCGAAAGCAGTAGTCCTCATATAAACAAACCATTTTTATGAAATTTTTGATACGCTATATCTTAGAAACTGTTGAAGCTTTCGACCTCAAACCTGCTACAAAGTAGTTCTATTATAATTATTTAATTTTATTTTTTTGGATGGGAAAACGGGGACTAGCAATACCCATACAGACGGGCAAATTGTGTAAAATTACAATTTCAAAAACTAGGGAAGCTATCAATTTCGAATCCGCCACCAAATAAATTTTTTATAATACTAGCTGCAACCGGACCGCTTTCCCGGATCAACCCTTCTGCTTATAAAACTTAAGTGATATATTAACAAGTAAGAGCGCTATATTCGGCTGTGCCGAATCTTATATGCCGTTCACAACTTTTAGGGGGTTTTACTCTAATTTTTTTAAAATTTTGTATGGCAACCCGCTTAGGGGATGGTGATAGGGAGTAAGTGTGTTCTAGGAAAATGTTTGTAAGAAAAAATTAATTCGGGGCAGTCCTACATTTGACCTATCTTATGGACACCCTTTGAGCTGTAAAGAGGATTTATTACAATTTTCCAAACTTTGTATGGGAGCGCCCTTAGTCGATGGAGATAGAGGGTAAGTATTGTCTAGGAATATTTATATTCCTAGATAAATCGTTTGAGTAAAGCAAAAATTAAAAAGGAACCAAAACTAAAACAAGTGATAGCACCATTTTCGGCTCTGCCGAATTTTATATACCCCCACATTGGTATTTTTGTTTACCCAGTCACCTAATCTAAGCAAGTTGTTTTCGAACCGTAGCTTTATAGCTATCATAGTTTTCGAAACAGAAAACTAACAAAATTTTAACAATTGCATCGACTTCCCTACCTTGGAAGATCCAGAATATAAGTATATACTTTATGAGGTCGTAAATAGATATTTAACAAGTAAGGGTGCTATATTCGGCGGTAAGTATTTTCTAGAAAAATGTTTGCATAGAAAAATGAGTTGGGGTCAGTCCTACATTTGACCTATCCACGGGCACCCTGCAAGCTCTAAGGAGGGATTTATTGCAATATCTCAAACTTTATATGGGAGCCCTCTTAGGCGATTAAGAGATACGACTAAGTATATTTAAGGAATATGTTTGAGAGAGAGGAAACTTAAGGGGGTCGGTAGAACACTTTGTTTTTCTAAGGTCGACTCTGGGGAAGCTATGGGCCTTTTAATATACTTTTTGTATGGCAACCCCCTGATGTGATGAAGATAAGGGGTAACTATGTTTGGAAGGTGAAAACTTATGGGGTTCTGTTATACATTTTTTTCCTCTAGGGGCGTTTTTGGGGAAGTTTTAGGGGGTTTTACCATTCTTTTTAATCTTTGTATGGCAACCCTGTTAGGGGCGGGAGAGAGGGGGTAAGTATGTTTCACAAAAATGTTTAGGAGGAAAAATTAATTGGGGTTTGTCTTGCATTTGACCTTTGTAGGAGCACCCTGGAAGCTATGGAAGCGATTTTAAAAAACTTGAACTTTGTATGGCAACCCCGTTTAGGGTGGCGAAGATAGGGGGTAAGTATGTTCCAAAAAAATTTTCGTGAGGAAAAATTAATGGGAGCCGGTATTGCATTGCACCCGTGTGTGGGCAACTCTGGGGCAGTTGCAGAGGTTTTTATGTACAAGTTTTGGAGAAATAAACAGAGGTAATCATGGGTTTTGGCTTATATGTCGGCCAGTTATCGAGCGTTTTGGCTGGATTTCAAAAGCGATTTGCTCGCAGATAATTCTGACAGCTTTATACCACCTACGGGTCTATGCATCATTGGGCGGCTTTAAAAAGTTGGTTTCAACCATAACGCAGACGGAAAGACGGACATCGCTTAATCGACTTCCCCATCTATAAGGACCAAGAAAATATATACTTTATGGAAACCGATCTTGCTGATTTTTAATAGCGATCATTTCAGGGATATTTCTGATAGTTTCACATACCTGGTCCGTAGTACTTAAAAATAAATTTATTATTTTATGCTAAAATGGTGAAAGGCTATCTGATTTTGATATAGCAATTATTTTAGAACAGTCAGCTGAAGACGACTTTTCACCGGTTTTTAATACATAAAAAATTTTAAAGGAAGAAATAAATTTGAAGCACTGTTTTAACACCAAAAAAGTCTCCGTACAATTTTTATTGTTTTTTACACCCTTTAAATTAGCGATAAGGGTATAATATATAAGTTTTTGTCATTTATTTCTTTAATATTCATTGCGATTCCATTCTTATATATCCGTCTGTCCGTTAATCTGTTATTTTTAAGTTTCTAAAGCCCCTTGATATTTCTCAGAGCTGTTTTTAGTATCGAAACATCAGATGTACTTGCGAGAACTTTGCTAATAAAATTCAGCAAATCGCCTTATAACTGACAGAGATATAACCCAGCAACCATGACTACTTCTGTTTATTTATCTTAAATTTGTACAAAAAAACCTCTACAACCTCTCCTTAGTTGCCCCTACACGGGTGCAAAGCAAGACCGATTCCCATTAATTTTTTCTCACGAACATTTTTGTGGAACATACTTACCCCCATTGTACAATTACCTTACAAGGTATTATCGCCACGGCAACAACTACAACAAACTCGATACCAAATTTATGAAGTTGTTGTAAAAGCATCCCTGTTTATGTCAAAAAACGTACTGTTTGACAAATATAACGAGTGGAAAATCTTGATCAAAAAATAGTCAGCTGTTTAATCGATACTACCTTGTAAGGTAATTGTACCATGTTACCCCCCTATCATCAGTCCGTAAGGGAGTTGCCATACAAAATTTCAAAAAATTAGGGTAAAACCTCTACATATTATAATTTTACCGATTTTTGGTGGCAAAAATATGCTTTTCACGATTAGACAAATTTCGGCGAATTGGACGATTTTGTAAACATTTCATATTTCTAGCTTTTTTTGAAGAAATTAACGGGAAGACAAGAATATTTTATTTTTTCATTTATGAGAACATTTGTTTATATAAATTAAACCATTTAAAAAATTTTTAGTTTGAAATATATTTTATATAACAAGGATTAGAAATATAATATTATATCTGTAATATAAATTATTTGAAAGTGGTATTTATTGTATCGAATAAAATTGTTTTAACATAAAAATTATTATCTGTGTCAAATGACTATGTACATTTAAAAAAAAACTGTAAAATATTTTTTTTTTGCTTAAAATTTTGCGTTTAAATTCTTTTTTCAAAGAAACTACTTTTAAGCATTTTTTTATCTTGAGCTTTTTATTATTAAGTAAAAAACTATAATAAAAAAATCCGGTATTTTTATACTGGTTTTTTGTACACTAAATTTGACGTTTGTTTAGGCATGTGTTTGTCTCGTCAAGACGTACAAATATAAAAAGTATTTGCATAACCCTAGTTTTCGCTTTAAAAAAGTCATGAAATTCTTTAGACTTTTATGTTGTTCAATTTATTTGAATTTACAAAAACTTAATCTCCTAAGGAAAAAAATCCCTTTGTTAATTTTTAAAAAATCCGGTGTTCGGGATTTTCCGATTCCGAAAATTTACAGTATTTCGGGATTCAAGATTTTTATTCGACATCCCTAGTAGAAATTGACATTTTAGCTCCACATGTTTGTTTACAAAACAATACCAGATGACAAACAACAACATTTTTTTGTACAAATCAATCCAAAAGTTAAAGTCAAACATTTTCACAATTGATTAACAAGTTAAAAAAAATGTACAAAACTGATTGGAATATATAGAATAGCTAAAAACAAAATATGCTGCCCATCGAAATTTCTCAACAAAACAAACTTAACAGCGTGCTATGGCTACTGGTGTTTGTATCATTTACATTTTTTAGAAACGTAGTAGTGGAAACATCTTTCGCTCCAGAAATTGCGTTGCAAAATAAAACACCTGCTGAAATTTCAGGACAAAAAAGTGTAAAAAAGGAACTAAAAGCTAGTTTAACAGATGAAGGCGTTGTGGAGATAACACCGCCTAATGACAAAAATTACCACATTAAAACACTTTTCACTACAAACAAAAATTTAGTCAAAGCAACTTCTGACAACGCGTTCGAGCACCAACAGCAACAAACTGTGCCAAAGTTCAACAAAAGCTCAGACATTTTGGAGGTACCGAAAAAATCAGTCGCTACACAGCCGCAGATTTTTCGTCATTCTGTAAATGAGAACTTTGTATTAAGCGATGAGGATGATATTTCAGAATCTTTGAAAGCTGGTTTCTATTTCTTTTTGATTTTAAGCTCTGGAGCTGTTGTTTTTATAATTTTTAAAATATATAGGTAATTTTTTTTAATATAATGCATTTTTTCGAAACTGAAATCAGGGAACTATGTATATGCTTTATTATTAGTGTTTTTTAAAGATGAAATATGATTTTTCATAATAGTTTATGTAAAAAAAAACTGCTACTGACCAGTTGTAATTTTTTGGTACGTTTTACAACCAAACTAACAAGAAGATGTAAGAGTTAATAATTTTTTTCGCAGGTTTGGTTTAAATCATAATATCAAAAGGCACAATTGAAACTCAACTGAGTTAAGTTTTAGACCATAAAAGGGGTTAAATTCTGGTTGAAACCTCCAACAGTGTTTATCCTTTATTTTTATCTCAGTTATTGAAAAAACTTTTTGTTACCGTGTCTGTGTAGTCAGTCCAGACAAACTACAGTGCCCGTCGGTTTTAGTTTCAGTTTAGAATGAAAAATCATTTTTTTAAAGGAATATTCGGCTTCATTTCTGCTTAAAAAAATCGGTTTTGTTTGAACTCTAAATGTTTCTAAATATTTTTATTATTGCTTTGTCCTATTTAATTTAAGCTCATTGTGGTGGCGAAATATCGAAAAAATAAAAAACAAATATAAAAGATCTTGACCTTAAATTAAATAGGACAAAGCATTTAAACAGAAGATCGAAGAAAATAGGCGAAAAATAATTTTTATTTTATAATTCAATATAATATTAATTTTTTTAGACTTCGTTTATCACGTGCTGAACGCAAGTATGGCGTTCAGGGAGATCGTACCAACCAGGAACTCACACCTTTACCCATCTCCATCGAAGATGGACATAGTGATGACGAAGATCAAACTCTTTTTGATGTTCAACGTCAAAATATTAGAATATTATAATTTTGCTTTTGATTACTATTGCCTTTTAAACCACAAATTTATTGTACATAACGCTTGCTAAATAAAAACAGTAACAACTCATTTCACGTAAAACGGCCTAAAAAGTTTAAAGAATCTTTTGTTTTTTTATTGAAAAATCAAGGAATTTACGTCTAAAGGCAAATGAGGTGGATAAAAATATAATAAATTTTAGTTGTATTTTATTTTTATTTATTTCTTAAGAGCTTAAAATAATCACGTGCTTATTATTCGGGTTTTATTTTTTTTACTTTTTAATGGAAATGAACATTTTCTAAAAGGGTTTTCCTTGAACCAAAATAGTTTTGTTTTAGAAATGAATCAAATATGATTAAAAACACCATAAAATATTGTGAAAATTTAAAAAAATGTAGCCGGTTCTTAAGAATATTTTAGACAACCCTATCTTAAATTAAAAATTTTTCCTTAAATTCAAATTTTGAAGGTCACTCCCGTCACAGTCTTTAAGTAGTTATTGTGAGCCTTAATCGTGTTCTCTCGAGGTCTCCTATTATTAAACGTTTAAAAACATACCATCCTTAGAAATCATAGCATTTTAGTTAAAAATTTAAAGTTATAAGCAAAAATGTGTACAAATGGGCACACCCGTCACAATAAAAATTTTCTTAAGCAAGTTTTCAGATGAAATCTTTAACGAATAAGAACATTTTATTTGCATTCAGAAAAGACAGTTTTTTAACTATTGAACTCAATTTGGTTACACAATAAGCCATATTTTTTAAAACAGAAAAAAATACTCTCTTGAAAAATAATGATTTAGAGTTGTGACTGTTTGATTAAATGTGCGGTATGTATGTTTATTTAAAGATATGTCTCTCTAGGATTTGGTGCATATGGTTACTAAAATGCACATTTACATTTTTGTACATACATATGTATATATAAAACCATATCCTATATTTTTTTAAGTTTTAGCAACGTATTCGTTCCTATTTCTTCTGCTGGAATGAATAATAAACTCAAACTAAATACAGTGAACTCGCGGAAACGTGAACTAATTTTTACCAAGGGTGTTCATGTTTTCGATTTTGTTCACGTTTCTGATTGGATATGTTTTAATTATTTTCTAACGAATTTAATTTTTTTATAAATTTATTGTTACTAGTTCAAAAACATCCAAATCTAGTCAGAACTTAACAACGCTTTAACTCGAAAAGTCCAATTTAAAAATTTTAAAACCTAAGTTTTTTGGGTAATACATAATTGTTTTATTAATCTGACCACAAAAATCAACCTTTTGCAAATTAAACTATGTATATCGCTTATAGATCCTTTTATTGCCTAATTCGGGGACTCCCAAAACTAATAAAATTAATGTAAACAAAAAAAAAACCTCAGAAAAAACTGTTCACGTTTTAAAGCTTTCAATGTTTGTTCACGTTTTAGAGTAGTTAATGTTAAATAAAAAGTGTTCACGTTTCTGGATGTTCACGATTCTGGATATTCACGTTTCCGCGAGTTCACTGTATGTATTAAAATTTAATTTTTATTTATTACTTACAAAATATATACTAGCTAGCTACTGTTATTAAACTAACAAATACATGTTGTGATACTAATAAAATAAATATGTATGTACCTATATAAATTGAAGTTAAAAAAAAAAAAAATTATCACTATGAAATAATTTATCAGGAAGAGAATTTTTGACTCTTACTTTTTATACATACATATATGTATGTATGAAGTTTGCACAGGCATTATAAAAAAATTGGAATCGTTTTGCCCATGGTTAAATAACTCATCAGGTCAGGTCGTAGCAATGAGAGAATAAGTCTTAGCCTCTTTTAATTTTTTTTTTACCATGGAGTTTGACAATTTTCCGTTCATAAAAAAGAAAATGCCAAACGATAGTGGGTCAAACTCCATAAAAACATAAATTTGCTAAAATCAAAACCAATGCATACACTGAAATAACTAGGTACTAGAAGTATAGGCGTTAAATGTATTTCTCTTAAAAAGGAATTTTCTATATTCTAATGTCCTACCTTAAACTCCAGATTTTAAAATCGTTTTAAATTATACTTGAGTACAAGCCGTTGTCATTTACGCATTAAGACGGTGTTGTAGGAAACCCGGAAAATTGAGTTGCTTATAAAACTCTATTAGCAGCCGGATTTTACGTGGTAGTAGCAATTGTTTTTTGACCACTTTGTGTAATGTGCTAGTTTTAGATATAATTAAACCCAGCACAAAAACCTTCGCTACATATTACCGCAACTACAAAGCTAAAAGTTAAATGGCAGTTTTCTTTAGGTTAGCGATATGTATGTCACTTTGGGTAGGGTTTTTTAAACCGAATCCGGGAAAATTTCTTGGTTTTAAACCGAATTAACAATTATACTCAACAATAACGTTTATACCGTATATGTGCTATTAAAAAAACCTGCTTTTTGAATTGGGATAATGCAGTTATTTCTTATTTAAAGTCCATTGTTACTTTATTTTTCATCACTGCTTTCAATGGTGATATTTATAGCAAACCCTTTTAACACAACTCTGTAACCAAAAACGAAGCAAGTCTTTGTGAAAAATAGTATGAAGACATTCAAGATTTTTATTGCGATTCATTATAAAATAAATTTCTTAAACAAAAAAAACTAATGATATTTATAATAAAATCAAAATCTTTAGTTTTTTAAAAAAGCAGTTTTAAAGGGTAAATAAAAATTATAAGAAAAAATTCAGTGTTTTAACTTCTGGTTTGTGGTTATGTCTGTATTTTTCACTTTTGAAAGCACAAAGAAAAAATCCTTGATACCCAAAGTTTGCTGAAAAAATGTGGAGAAAAAATTTTTTATATAAAAATTAGTTATTGTGCAAAAAAAGTTATTAAAAAAAGGAAATTGGGAAAATTCATACTAAATTATAAAGTAAATATGTATCTGCAAGAGAAAAAGAGAAGGAATACATTATTCAAGTGTTTAAAGAATTTATACAAGCTAAAGCAGAAAATGTACATAAGTATCTTATGTATATAAACAAGGTTAAATACAAATGTCAGTCAAATTGAAACAAAAACTTTTAAAACCAACTAAGATTTTTATGCAACTAAATTTGTATTGTTATTTGAGGTTTAAGTAATCTTTAAAATTTAAGTAATCCTTTAAAAATTAATTAATCTGCAAATATTTAATAATATAATAAATCTTGAATTTTAATGTATAAAAGTATTCTTTAATTACTTCCTGCTTTTGTATGCGTGTGTGGGTAAGCGTTTTAAGTTTCTTATAATTTTTGCTTAAATTTTTCCAACAAAAGCTCAAAATTTTCTTGGGCAAACTGTTGTTTTATAACAGTACTTTTTTTATTTTTTTAAGATTTAACAAAAAATGGAGTCTCCTAATTGGTTTCATTTCTAAGTAAACAAATAAACTAAATATTGCGGGTAAACAATTTTTTAAAAAACTTATTTTTTTTTTCTTCCAATTACCTTGCGTACACACACCTTGGGTTTTCCCAAGCATCTGAAGTGATTTAGGTTAGCTAGCTCTTGGTTTTTTCTACTATTTTTCCTCACTTTTTTTTGGCTAGGAAGTAGAAAAAAACCCCAGAACATGGTGAAATTAATTATCAAGTGAACTCATTCGGGAGAGAATTTTTGACTCCTACTTTTTTTCTTTTTTATATTTGGAGTTTGACAACTGGGTGGGGAAATAGTTTGAACCGTATTGTCAAACTCCATATATAAAAAAGTTAAAAGTAAGAGAGCCCAAAATTCTTTCCTGGATGAGTTCACCTGATAACTAATTGCAACATGCTTCAGAACCAAGGCGAATTCATGAGAAGGTGGTCTTGACAGATCAGCTGACTATTTTTTGCTCGTGCAATTTTCCTCGTAATGTGTCAAAAGTTTGTATATGTGCTTCTTCTTGATTTCAAAAAAATTACGCATCAGTTAGATTTTTAAACTAAAAATTTAAAAAAGTGTTTTTAATTAACAAATAGTAAAACCAAAAGATGCGTTCTTGTGCTTTGTGCAAAAAAAAAACACTGTAAAATTAATTTTATTCACGTTTTTCTTCTGCAAATAATTTGTGTTTTTTTTTAATGATGCCATATACAAATAATTTGTGTTTTTTTTTTAATGATGCCATATTTGTGTTTGACATTTTAGGTACGAATTTTTCGCCTGCGTCTACCTTGTATGAATTTGCCTTGCTTCAGAACTAGCTAACTAGAATCACTTCAAATCTGGGAAAAACAAATGTCTTTTATATTGGGTTGTCATTGGGGGATGCTTTCCATTTTTGCAAAATTTAAACCGCATAAATTCAACATATTATATTTTTTTATTTTTTGGAGTTCGATTTAAAAACTGTGCTCTTATTTAGAAATAAGACAATATTAAAATTGATAACTTAAAATATCTATTAGGCATTTTCAAATCCTATTCCGACAGCTATAGGTTTCCATGACAACCCGGTACAACATGGTTTTTGAATTATGTAGTTATAATTGTCCACTTTATAATATATACCAAAAATCTGAAAAACTTGTAAGTTCTAGCATTTTGGGAGTGTCATTACAATCTAGTTTTTAAATAACCATGGAACTATATTACTTTTTGCAAGGTAGGTTGGTTCTCTAATTTTGATTGCAAACAATTATGAAAAATGGAGTTTCCATTTGGGTATCAAAAAAACTTTTTGGGAGTACCTTTTCTACCCTAATAGTGCTAAAACTATTTTTTCTTTCTGTTTTGCTTTTGTTTATATAAAAATAAACAAATCTCAAAAGAATCGTATAGATATTTAAGTGGGTTAAGTTAAACAGAAGCTTACTATACTTTTGTAATTATTGGCTTAGATTTCTTAATGTCATTCTATGCTTTCAATAAATTTTTTTAAAATCTGACTTCTAGGAAAAAGTTATTTGTTGTGCCAGGTATACCCAGAAAAACCTTAGCAAACCTAGTAAACTAGGAAATAACACCAGGTAATTCTTAACTGAATAAGTATTTTTGCTTGAATTGTCACAAAATGCACAGCCCCCCTATTTAATGTTTTTACAAAAATTAACTAAATTACAAGCTCCAAAGAACAAGCTAAAAAATTTATATATTTATTTATTTTTTTTCGCATAGTTATACATATTATAACATTAATTTACTCTTAACGTCTCAAAACAATATGCCTTTGATTCTATCCTATATATGTAAGTCAATTTTACACTACGGCTGTTTCTCCCCTGAATGAAATCTTCAAAGATAATTTAAGTCCTACTGGACCGTTGGTAAAACTCCTGATACTAATGCTTCTGATGATATTTACAAGCGTTTAATTATATTTGAAGAAATATTTTTTGTTTATCTAAAAGTCACGATTTTAATTAAACATTTCTTTTTTCATCACTTAATATTTTTCGAAACCTTTTAAATGAAAATATGGCAAGGACTGCCGCTACTCTAAAATTTAATTTATGATATTTTTGAAAGTGACTTTAAGCATATTGAATTATTAAAGAAACCACATGAAAAGAAAACGTAGTTGATGAGATGGCAAAATATTTTAGGGTACACTAATACAGGTAGTCGTAAGAACCTAGCTAGTTTTAAATTCGTCTTGAAATTTTGTAAAAATTATAGCTGCGAACCATGAAAATTAACTGTCATCTCAATTTTTATTAAGAAATGTTCGCTAGTATATTTGATCTAGCTGCAAAAAAATGTGTAAAACAGCATAAAAAAGCATCAACAAAGTGTAAATTTAAAAATATATATTCAAATGGAAATAGAAAAAAAAGATATAATCAAAAGTTATATTCAAAGTAAAACAGAAAGCCAATGTAGGTGTTCATAGTACCATGTGAACATGCTATAAAGATGAACTAAAATTAAAATTAATCAAAAAGGTCAACCCAGTCTATGATATACCCTACCCTTCAATTTTTTTAATATTAAGCACTTCCTTCCGTACGCACAAATTTTTTGATTTTGATTTTTCTCAAATTGTATACAAATATAATTAAACGCGTCGTAGCAAAACTAAAAATGTTTAAATTTTGAAGAATATGTCTACATTGTCCCAAAATCTGTGTTTTAAGTATTGATGTTTCAAAAATAAATTTATTAAAAAAAATTTTAATTGTTAAGATTTCATAGCGTGTGTCTTTAGATTGCATTTGTGTTTTGTAGTTATTATAATCATTTTTCAAAAAAAAAATAAATAAATAAAAATCATCAGAAAATATTTATTTTTGCTAAAAAATTAATATTAAAAAATTATAATTGTGTGCTTATTTTAATTTTTGCTGAACTAATTGTTTTTTGTTTAAATAAAAGTTTCTTTCAACATTAACGGAAAATATTAATTTCTTCTAATAAAAAAGAAGAAAATATAAAATAAAATCAAAAAATAATATTTATTTTAAATATATTTTTTTGTTTTAAATACATATTATTATTTTTGTTCCATATTACCCAAAATGTTTGATCTCTTAGGGCATTTGTATACCAAGTTTTGTGGAAAGCATTAAAATAATAACTATAGCCCAAAATGTCTCTTTAGGGAGGGCATTTGTATAAGGGCATTGTGAATAATAGGACTTTAATCACAAGTTTCAATAGGCTAATTTCACCAAGTATTTTAAAAAGTTAGAGCTGTAGTTTTATCACAAGAATACATGGGCATTCTGTCTGATGAACGTACGTGCTTTAATCGGCTCAGAAAGTGTTTCTAAGCCATTTGGTACCAAGATTTATCTTTAAATCGACATAACAACGGTTTTGAATAATTTTTAACCGCCCATTTAACCATTTTGAATTCAACCTAAAAAATTTTCATTTCATATATATTTTTTTTTTCTATTTTAAAGATCCTTAAATTTTTTAATATATAAATTATTAAAAATCCGGACTACAAGAGCTTTAAAGAGATCGACCATATTAACACCAATCTCACCAGTTGAACCATTAGTAAATCTTCAAAACAAGAGCCACAAAAGACGTTGACAAAAAATAAAGCTTATAATATAACAAAAGCAAATCTAAGCATCTGTAATATTGCTACAATTTCAAAACAAAAAATGCAACGTCAAGGTCCTCATGGAACGTCGACACAAAAACATACAAATCTCGATGAAATATGGACAGATTTAGAGCAGGGCATTAAACAGGTTTTTCAGCAGGAACAATCGCTAACAACAGAACGATATATGCAACTGTATACTTACGTCTACAACTATTGTACCAGTGTCAATACTGTTCAGAACAATAGCAATCGTTCAAATAGACTTGGTGGTGCTCAATTGGTTGGAAAGAAACTTTACGAACGTCTCAAGGATTTTCTTAAAGATTACTTGAGCGATTTGCTCAACGATTTCATAGCGATAAAGGGTGAGGAAGTTCTCCTTCATCACTACACCAAACAATGGGTTCTTTATCAATTCTCAAGTACTGTATTAAATGGCATTTGTTCCTATTTGAATCGTCATTGGGTGAAGAGAGAATATGAGGAAGGCCAGAAGGGTATATACGAAATCTATCGTCTTGCGTTGGTAACCTGGAAGGAGCAATTGTTTAAGGTGCTCAATGAGCCCGTTACAAATGCCGTACTCAAATCCATTGACGAAGAGCGGAGAGGCAAAACAATTAAATGTTCATTAATACGTGATGTCATGAACTGCTACGTTGAATTGGGCTTTGACGAAGAAGACGAAATGGATAATAAAGATCATAAAAAACAGAAATTGTCTGTGTATCGGGACCATTTCGAGAAAAAATTTTTAGGGGAAACTGCAGCATTCTACAAACACGAATCTGAAACATTTCTCAGCAGCAATACAGTTTCTGAGTATATGAAACATGTCGAGAAGCGATTAGACGAAGAACGTAAACGTGTAAATAGTTCAGATTTTGATTCCGTTTTGACCTCATATTTGCATGTCAGCACTTTGGAAAAATTGGTAGAAACTTGTGAAGTGGTAAGTTTTTAGATAATTTTTAATATAAATACCGCAGAAATTAAAACAAAACTGTTTAGGTTTTAATTGAAAAACATTTGGATGTATTCCGTGCCGAATTTCAAAATCTCTTAAACGCCGACAAGAATGCCGATTTAAAACGCATGTATACTCTAGTGGCACGAACACCACGTAACCTTAACGAGCTAAAGACAATTCTTGAAGAACATATATTACAACAAGGCTCTCAGGCCATTGAGAAATGTGGTAACACAGAAGCCGCTAGTGATCCTAAGATCTACGTTCAGACTATATTAGAAGTTCATAAGAAATATAATGCTCTCGTCTTGATTGCATTTAACAATGACAACGGCTTTGTTTCGGCTCTGGACAAGGCCTGCGGAAAATTCATCAACTCGAATGTGGTAACACAGGCAAATAGTGCAAGTAAATCACCTGAATTACTTGCCAAGTACTGTGATATTTTGCTTAAAAAATCTTCCAAGAATCCCGAAGAAAAAGAATTGGAAGATAATCTCAATCAAGTGATGGTTGTTTTCAAATATATTGAAGACAAAGATGTCTTCCAGAAGTTTTATTCGAAAATGTTGGCCAAACGTTTGGTTAATCACACCTCTGCCTCAGATGATGCCGAGGCTGTTATGATATCAAAACTCAAACAAACATGTGGCTATGAATACACCATCAAATTGCAGCGCATGTTCCAAGATATAGGGCTTTCGAAGGACCTAAACAACAATTTTAAACAGCATTTACAGAGTAACAACATCCCTATGGAAATTGATTTCAGTATTGAAGTTTTGTCCTCCGGCTCTTGGCCATTCAATCAGAGCAGTAGTTTTTCCCTGCCCTCCGAACTCGAGAAAGCAGTGCAACATTTTAACACATTTTATGCAGCTCGTCATTCTGGTCGAAAACTAAATTGGCTGTATCATATGTGTAAGGGCGAACTGGTGACCAATTGTTTTCGAAACAAATACACACTACAAGCCAGTACATTTCAAATGGCAGTTTTATTGCAATTCAACGATCAGACACGTTATTCAGTAAAACAATTGTTGGAAAATACACAAATCCAACAGGAGAATTTAATACAGGTAAATTGTAAAAAAAAGAAATTTATGATATAAATTAAAATGCTGTATATGTGTATGTACTATGTAAATTCAAAATGTAATTTTCTTGCAGGTATTACAGATATTACTAAAAGCAAAACTTTTAACTTGTACTGATGATGAGAATTCTCTTAATACAAACTCAATGATGGAATTGTATTTGGATTACAAGAACAAAAAGTTACGCATTAACATTAATCAACCTTTAAAGACTGAACTTAAGGTCGAACAAGAGGCCGTACACAAACACATTGAGGAAGATCGTAAGCTACTTATACAAGCCGCCATCGTACGTATTATGAAAATGCGTCGAAGACTTAATCATACTCAACTCTTAACCGAAGTACTCAATCAATTGTCATCACGTTTTAAACCGAAAGTACCGGTGATTAAGAAATGTATTGACATTCTAATTGAAAAGGAGTATCTCGAAAGAATGGAGGGACAAAAGGACACATACAGCTATTTAGCGTAAATTGAAATATTCCCAATTATGTTATATAATGATTTTTTTAAATGTTCTTGTGTGTTTTATTTAACTTTTTGTGTTTTGCCACAAGATTTGGTAAATGTGTATGAAAGGAAGACTAAAAAAATCCTTGCAGATATTTTTTTGTTTCTTTATTTTTATGTTTATTTTTAAAATTATAAAAATGCATACATATATATAAATATTTTACATTATTTTAATGAATATTAATCAAACTTAAGCTCTGTTTTTTCCTGAGTTTTATTTAAAATTTCGTTTAAACATCGTTGTATTGTGTTATATATGTACATACATGAATTTAGAAAAAATAAAACGCAGTCTGAAGTATTAAAACAAATGGAAGTCCGAAAAAATTGCATTCATACAAGTTTCAAAAATTTTTATACATGAGTATAATTTTTTTTTAAATCCAAATTTCGTCAATATTTTTGCAATTCCTACCAACTTTTAGTTAACACATTCTTATGAAAGACTTGACAATTCCAGAGATAGCCAGGAAAAAAACAACAAAAACTGAAAAGGTAATTCAATCAATCAATAACATTTAATCAAGAGCACAATTTAAAACATTTCAATCAATTGAAGGAAACTTTTGAAAAACAAAGTTATTAAGTTCTTAATATTTTTTTTTACAAAAATTTTAGTTATTTTTCTTTTGTCCGACATCTTTAAAATTTATTATTTTGTTATGTTTAGGCCTATGTTTTCTTGTAGCTTTAAAAATAAAATAAAAACTCAATTACCATTTCCCTTTAAGTTTCAAGTTAGTTTTAATAAAAAAAATGGCAAGTAAAAAATAAGAGTATAATTTACAAGCAATTAAATATATATGTAGGTATTTCGTGGTTCCTTTTTTCTTATTTTATCAAACTAAAGGGTATCCTTTAATTAAATTTGGAAGCACATATGAGCGCTTTACATTAAAAGCAATAAATACCCAGAGCGCAAACTTAGTATATAAAAAACCCAGTATAAAAATTCCGCATTATTTTATTTGAATTTTGACATTTGTCTAGGCATGAATTTGTCTCGTCAAGACCAAGATATATATGTATACTATAACATAAAAACTGCGAAACAGAAAACAGGGTACACGTATATCAGGTAGCCTCAGATAATCAGCTGCGTAACAGTGTTTCGTTATATTAATGTCAAATGTAATGTTGTATTGTAATGAAAGTTCAAAAATAAGATGAAAGATTTTGTGAGTTGTTGTTATTTGTCTTTGACATTCTTATGACGGTTTAGTTGTTTTTGTAGAATCGCTCCTACCTGATATACGTGTACCCTGCTAGCATGATACAACTAATCAGGTAATCTCGTCCCTGCAACAACTACAAATTCTTTTCCTAACTTGTGTATACTGTGTGTATGTGTGTTCACAACATTTTCGACAACCAAGCTGGAATTAGCAACAACAAAATACATGCTGCTATCACACAGATCCACAACCATAATATAACATAAAAAATTTGTCAATCTAAAAGGGGTTTCAGACGATATGTATTTTACACATGACTTGTCAAATTTTGCAGTGCAAAATTGATATCTGCCGTCTGAATGCTTTTAAACGTTGCATGTGTTAAACACATATGTAAATGTCATATGACAAATTTGTAATTAGAGCGTGCTCTATTTTCATCTGACAAAGCATGTGTCATCAGCTGTTTTTAGACTAACAACAAGGAAAAGTAGTTGTTTATTTTGGTTTGGAGGTTATGTCAGATGTAATTACATATGTACGTGTGAAAGCAAAAATTATAAACCGCCTGTAAAATAACAATTTTGAGAGACATACGCAAATACATGTGGATTGCAAAAGTGACAAGTTATGTGTAAAATACATATCGTCTGAAACCCATTTAAGTCCCAATTCGCACGATGCAAGTATTTAAGCTAAACTGATTAGGTTAATGGCAACGGGGTTAGGTAAAATTAAATGAGTACAGACTTGCATGTAGTACTTGCAATTCCACTTGCTTAAAATGGATGGACAAAAGAAAATGTAAAAAATCACAGTAGTGTGTGTGTAGATTCATGAAAAAATCAAAACAAATTAAGCAATAAGACTTGTACCGTGCAAACGCCAATGAGAGTTCAAAGAAGAAAATGAAAATAAGCAGTCCTTTTTTTTCTTGCATAGTGCGAATTGGGACTAAGCTATAAAACAATGGCGAAAATAAATGTCAGCTGATTAGCTGCTCCTGCCTTGTTCAATGTACCTTGGTTTGACAAAAGGCACATTTAACCAGGTAATATTAAGAACCCAACTGATTAAAATCAATTTGACATTGTTACGTTATAATAATTTAATTTTATATGAAATTTAAAATTTTTCTGACATGATATGATATGTTAAAGTAAACAACTTGGACAACACAGCCTCGTTTTTGCAAGAAAAAAGTAGATCAGCTGTGCTTGTAACACCACTGGTCAAGATAATTGCACCATGCATTTGGGTCTACATAAATATGTATGTATATGTTTATGGTTTCATTTCATGTTGCATTTAAGGTTTCAAATATATCAACAATTTTTGACCCTGCAGCTATCCAACTTGTATCTTTTTTTCAAAATTTAGCCTTGTTTAATTATTTCGTACTTAACTTAAAGTTGATAGCGTTATAGTTTCCGATAAAAAGCGTATCAAAATTTTCATTAAAAAATTATTCTTTTGAATGGAGGCTACGGCTCCCCCTGCTCCTAACCAACTAATTATTTTCAGAGCGAAGAAACTGTTATACAACTACCATGTAATTCATCTAAAGCCAATAGCTGTTACAGCTTGTATGATAAAGTGAATTAAAAATTTCATAAAAATGATTGGTTTATATTCGGGCCACCACTTCCCCTGCTCATATTTGAAGTTTATTCTTTTAATGTAAAATTTGCATTTGATATTTGAATTTTGTCTAATACCTATAAAAAATTAATATTTATAACAAGGGGATTCACAAGGTGTTTTGTTGTTATAAAATTCAACAATGGTTTAAACACCTTTACCAACTATTGCACACTCGGCGCAGGTGTATGTGGTTGTGACATTTCAATGCGCATATTAAACGACGTAGACTAGTTTTGTATGAAAGACAACAAAACCATTGTGAAATTTAATAACAATAGGACAAATAGAACACCTTGTGAGTCCCCTTATTATGAGGAGCGCTATAACGTAATTTTCGTTATGTGTAGAAGTTTCTATCGCTTGGTGATACAAAACGAAACATTTTTGAAATATAAAAAAAAACAAATTTAAACAAAACGTTTAAAATATAAAAATTTGTATATATTTAATTTTTATTTAAATTTTTTGTTATATTTTTCAAAAATTAATGTTTCGCAACTCAACTTTAGTACAGAAAGTTCCCTATTTTATTTAACAATTAGCTTACATTTGCCAACGCAACGCAACTGAAGTTGAGTTGCTAAACATAAGCGAAATCATTTTTATTGTGTCAATCAAATTTATTAACTAAAAAGAAAACAAATATACTTGGGAAATGTAAGTTTTGTTTATATTTTAATAACAATTAGATCATCCCATTTTAAAAATTTAAGAAACAAAAATCAGCATTTCATTTCTAAATATGTATGTCTTATTTCAGCAAAATTACGAACAAGTTATTAGATTCAATAAATTCGTAATATTTTCCATTAGTTAGTCATTAATTACTATAAAATATTAAACAAAATATAGTTAACATTTTATGGTTTAAACATACACTATTAAATATAATTTTTTTTCGTTTGGGACAAATTTAAGTCTTTCGTTTCATAAGTTTATCAAAATGGTAATAAACAAGACTACAACGTACTAAAAATTTAAACTAAACATTTGGTTATTTGAAAAAATATATATGAGATCTATGAAGGGCATAAGAGTAAAGTATTAATTAAACATTTTTAAATAAAACAGTAAATAAAAACTTTTAAATCATATCTTAAACAAAAATAATATGAATACTAAATATATAAATTGGAGATATATGACAAAAATACATTGAAAATATGTACACGATTCTTTTTCGTTGTACCAATTTTTCAGTTATGATCAGTCTTCATCATCCAAAAGTATAGTTTTCGTTTGAAAACGCATACGCTTGGTATTTTTTATAATACCATTTGTAAGAAGATTTTTACCCTGTTTCGGGCATGGTAAATCTTGCCACAAACGTTTTAGCTTAACCACAGCAATTGCATTAAAATCGCAGTGTTTCTGTTGTGTGCTCTGGTTATCAATTTTATGTAACTTGATTGTTGGTATCTTTTTTATTATAAAATTATTTTTTGTTGTTGCAGAAGAGATTGTAGCGGGTGGGGCATTTGTTGAGTTTGTTTGATTTGGAATTAATTCGTCTCTTACGAGAAGAGAGGAACAACCACGTTTTTGATGACATGTAGAGGAGGTTTTACATTTCGCTTCTAGTTGTTGACTTGACAAATGTTGTGAATTATCAGAATCGTTAGAAGTTTTTCTGAAAAAGTTTATATTTTTTGTTAAAAATCTAAGTTTTAAACTAAGTTTATTTTTAAAAAATTCTTCCAAAGCCGTCTAATGAAACTAAATGAATTTAATTTATATACATACATACATATGTTCATACATACATATGTACATACAAAAATACATTTGTAAAAATGTGTGTTAGTTCAAAACAAATTAGTTTCTCACATCTCACATTTTCCGTGTTTCTTATTGGCTTCAAAATAGCAAATTTTTTTGTCTCACCTTTTCGGATAAATATATTTATTAATTGTTGGAGGTGGTGCTGCACATATTTTGTCTGGTTCCTCCGGATGACACCCATAGTCCACACCATTAATCCAATTTTCATAACGTTCTGGTTGAAAACGTTTAACAAATGTTTCCATCGATATTTTTACCATATCCTTGTGGCAGTGACATATTGAAGCCCTCTTGCCATACTCAATCCAGCGCTTCGAAGCAAAATTTGTAGACTCGGCACCATTAAAGCCATGATTAAAACCAGCATGATAGCCATATGGAAAAGTAATCATTATCTCACCCGCCTCTTGGGTAATACGATTATATGGTATTTTGTTTTGCCGCAAAACGTGTGGACTAATAAGTGTCATCTTGTGACGCAAATGTGCATTACAATTCTGATAGTTTTCATAGAAAATACGATTGGCCAGCTTTTCAAGTCGACGTCCATAGGCGGGTGGTATTGCGTACCAAGTTTTTGGTGCACCAAAATGCAAATAGTTTATTGAATACAGATCCATATCTTCAGTATGCCAAGCAAAAGAACTTTTCCACATGCCGAAATACAAGTATGCCGTATTAACACCATCTATTTCTATGCCGTAATCTTTGTTAACGAAATTTAATATTGTATCCAGTCTATCAATGTTCCACACGTCTAAATCGCTATCACTCAAAGAACCTTTGACATCTGCTGCATACAAGGGCGCTATATAGGTTACATTTTTCCAATATTTTCTTTCTAGATCATCGTAGTCGAAATGCTTGGGAGTTTGATAGCGTTCAGATTCGGCAAGCTCTTTGAATTGACGTAAAGTCATGGAACGTTTCATGACATTAATCTGTTGATATTCACCTTGTTTTCTTAAAAAAAAGATAATATTAAAGTGTTTAATTACATTTTAAAAAAGTTTTCCAAATTTACAAGATAGTTTACAATGTAATTTACAAGGTTATCTGTCGAATTTCATTATATATTTTCAATAATAACTGTTTGGGCTTAGAATGTTATTTTGGACCAAACATTTCTTTTTGAACAAATAAGATTTAAAAAAAACTAAGACAATATGATAATAATCGGGATTGTCATGGAAAGCAATTTGAGTATTATGTTTGTTTCATAATTAAGAAATGAACTGAACGAGCTTAGCGAATTGAACTAGGTAACTTAATTCAGTGTACTGTATATGTAGTTCAATTGAATTATACAACACTAGTGCCTAGTAAGTTGAGTATTTATTGTACGTCTTGACGAGACAAATTCATGCCTACACAAATGAGTTTGTCGTTTTTCTAGGCATGAGTTTGCCTTAAGAAGTACAATCATGGTAAAAAATGTAAGCAACAGAACAAAGAAGTGTAAGTTTACCATATTTAGCATAAATACGCAACTTACTAGGCATTTTATCAACAAGAGTGAAAACCGCTTATGCTTTTCTTTTATAGTTCCCATGATACAACTAATTTGTTTCATGATAGTTTCTTATCTCCTGTAAAATATGTACAAATTGGCTCCCTACCAGAACAGTGACGGTCATTTGACCGGTCATATGACCGACACAGATGACCGGTCAATCGGTCATTATTTTCTATCATTTTCTTAAGGGCGATGTGAAAAAAATGACCGAAACTTTGTGTACGTGTGATCTTGCATCTCTCTCGCACCTTCAGATGTGATAGAAATATTGGTCACAAATGACCGAAAGAAAATGTTTTAGTGTTAGTTTCGGTCACAAATTTCTTGTAGGGGCTGTTTACCATTTCAGGTGACAATATGTACATACATACATACATACATTTTGACAGAGGCCTTGTGCTATTGTATTCAGAAAAAAATCATAATTTATTTTAATTATTACATACCCCGATACCACCTGACATATTGGAGCAGGTATAGTCATATTTATCTCGTCTATTTCGTATCCAGACTTCCTGGGTTGCCATTCAGGGGGTGGTATTATTTTTGCTAAGCCAGCTAAATGCGCTCCTCTTGATTCAATGTAGTCAATGTAGCTTGAAAAATTTTTGAATTCTTCATAACTTGGACGAAAAGTCATAATCCGGGGAATTTTGTAACGATCATCTTCTGAAGCAGCAGACATCTTTTAGAAACAAATACTATCAGTTAATCAGTTTTAATCTTTACCCGCTTCTTCATTAATTTTTACATATGTATGTTAAAAAAAGATATTTATAATAAGCAAATGCATGGTACACTTAGTTTACAAGGTAGTGTTCATGATACAACTAATCAGGTAATCTCGTCCCTGCTACAACTACAAATTAGTACCAACGTGTCAAACAAAAGCTCATAGAAAAAAAACGGTGAGTAATAATTTTTGTTGTTTTATTTTCACAGGGAGAGCATAATTTTGACATTTTGGCTCTAATCAGCCGGGCCGACGAGACTACCTGATTCTTTGTATCATGGTAGTGTTAATTAACAGCTGATAGTTTTTTTTTGAGTTTGTTTACCTTTGTAATCTGCCAAAACAGTACGTCGTTTGGTCTTTATTTTACTTCATGGCACATTTTCAACAAATTGAGTTAGAAATTGATTCGATTTCATTAATACGTCCTTTTTCTAAAACCGCAATCCCTTTTTTGGTCTTTCGTTTATATTGAAAAATATCATATTTAAAATTTTTTAATATCCACAACTGTACAGTTTACTAAAGATTGTTTTTCTTAATGGTTCACTTTTTGCGATATTTACAATTAACGTGAAAATTTTTCTTGAAAGAGGTTGCTGTAAACATAAATAAAAAAATGCATGATATTTAATGTTATTAATCTTTTTTCGTTTATTTTTCACTACTTATATAATTAAAAATGTTTCTTCTTCTTTGTCAAAATTGTTCTTTTTTTCTTAATATTTTTTTACATTTTATAGTTATTTATTTGAACTTTTCTATATATCTTATAATTATGTCTATTTATTCGGCTTTAAGTTCATTATTAAAAATGTGATAGCTAAGAACGGAAATTTTATTAAAAGTTAAGTAATTCCGATACTAGCCGAGTGTAATGCTTTTTCGAAATCAGCCATGATTTCTTGTCAGCACTCTTTATATTCGGTACTACTGTAAGTTGAATGTTGATTTGTTCTATTTAAACAAACTTTAATTAGAATTTGAATACTGGAATTCTATCCGTATTCCTTATTGTTTAGACCGAACTAAATCCACATACAACCCTATGTTCTCTTATTCTCATTCTATTTGCATTTATCACTAGTTACTTCTATTATTTATTTTCATTTTGCTTTTGGCCATCCATTGGATGACACTAAATTTATTTAATTTTTTATATCGAATAACAGAATGATTCTTAGCTATCACATTTTTAATAATGAACTTAAAGCCGAATAAATAGACATAATTATAAGTTAATATTTTTTTATTTATTAAAATTTGTATAACAACAACAACGTATTTTAACAGTTTGTGTCCTAACATAATTGCTCAGCTCTGTGTTGGAAAACTTATTTTCTACACACAAAAAATTCTATAGGTTATATTTACTTAAAATAGAGTATAAATTCAACTAAGAAAAAGGGTAGAATGGCAGTTACTAAGTCTCTAGGTCAATAGACCAATTATTTTAGTTGATTCCCATGTTCGAAAAATTAACTAAAATTTTAGTTAGAGTTACTTATAAACTTTTTTAAATCAACAACGATACCAAAGTACACTTTCCTTATAATTATAGTAAAATTCACTATTTTTTTAGATGAATTATTTAATCTGCAAACCAAATAAAACATAATTTTTGTTTAACAATATTTTATTAAAAAACATGAAAAAATGTTACACATGTTAAACAGCTAAACTAATTGTTGTAGGACAAGAACCTATGAATTTGTCAGCTTATTTATTACCATGGTTGACTACCGAGATCCTGAATTGTTTTTTACGGTAATACAGAAGCTTTGGCGGAGTTCCGAAGAGCCAAACTAGTCCTTAAGTGTTGCTTATTTACCACAAGAATTTCTTGCAGTGGCCGCAAAGAAAAGTTCTGGTTAAGTTCATACAAAAATTGATTTTTTACATTACTCGAGGAACACGAAATTCATTAAATCACCCTCAAATTAAATTCCATTGTATTCCCTAAAAATCAAATTCAAAAATATTTTTTTATTCCCTTTAATTTTTAATTAATTTTTTTACGTACCTTTGACAACTAAATAAATAAACAATTTGTATAAAATAATTTCGAAGACGATACCTTATTCGCTAAGTATCATTAGCTTAAATTTTTTGTCAAATCAAAACTAAAATTATCTTTTTGGCTTAGTTAGTTAGTAAGACATAGTTTTTCGTTTTAATAAAAAGAGAAATTAACTAACGAAGCGTAGTTAATATAGCCTTGATTATTTTTTTGTGTGTAACACTAAAATTTGCGGTCCACACAGTCATTTTTTGTGTTAGCAGCAGATTTGACAATTGCTAACATAAAAATTTCTAAACTTCTCTCTCGTGTAGACTATAAGTTAAATTATCACATATCATGTGAAGAATTTTCTATCCAACTACACGAGCAATCAGCAAGGCAATTATTGGCATGGCAACTGTCAAATTCTATTGCCAACACTAGATATTAGCGTGTAGACCGTATTAATATGTATTCAAATACATATTTAGCAATAAGTATCATAATACATTGCTAAGCAATACTCTTTTAACTCGAGCTGTCAAATTCATATATTGTTTGTACAACAAGAAAATAAATAGAAAAAACACAAAAAAAACTGAGAAATTGACAAACAACATAAGGTGCAAAAACTACACAAATTAATAAAATAAATAAAATACAAGTAATATTAGTGGTTTTGGTGATATTTAAATACATGTTTTGGTGAAATTTGTTATGAAAATGTAAATCAACATTTCTCTGCAATTTTTTTTAATTCTACCTGCGTTATCGCATGTATTAAGGCATATAAGATTGCGTGCCCGGACGGGGCATTAAAGGGGTTTCAGACGATATGTATTTTACACATGACTTGTCAAATTTTGCAGTGCAAAATTGATATCTCCCGTCTGAACGCGTTTAAACATTGCATGTGTTAAACACATATGTAAATGTCATATGACAAATTTGTAATTAGAGTGTGACCTATTTTGATCGGACAAAGCATGTGTCATCAGATGTTTTTAGAATAACAACAAGGAAAAGTAGTTGTTTATTTTGGTTTGGAGGTTATGTCAGATGTAATTACATATGTACGTGTGAAAGCAAAAATTATAAACCACCTGTAAAATAACAATTTTGACAGACATACGCAAATACATGTGGTTTGCAAAAGTGACAAGTCATGTGTAAAATACATATCGTCTGAAACCCCTTTTACCTCCTATTGCCAATGGAGACCTTACCCCAAGAAGTGTTGCATTTATTACAGGATGAGCAACATTTGAATATCATGAAACTACGAACTTTTCTCAAATTGGCTGCACTGCTTTGGTCGGTGCTACACAGACATGAAAAAAGACAACGTGGCCGCCATACGACACGAGGTTAATCCCACACGAACGAGTAGATTCTCGTTCACTTTGTTCAGGTCTTTTGCCGGATTAGCATACTTTATAGTGATCGGTTCAATTTATTTTAAAAAAGTAAGTGTTCTTTCAAACTTTTGCAAAAAGAATAAAGTAATTTATAACTTTCATTTAGTGTAAAATAAACAATAACAAATGTATAAAATTTTAACCAAAAATGTGTGTTGTATCTCAAGAATTAAAATACTGAGGCATATGTTTGATTGTTTTAAAGCACGTGTTACTTGAAAAAAAAGAATTTGGGAGTAATTTAAAAAAAGGGATATTGTTTAGACTACGCCCACTGCGTTTAAACATTGATGTGAAATAAGAAAGTTAAATGGAGTACAGTGAAAATAAATTAAGTTTTTCTCATGGTTATAAAAAATTGCTGAAATATTCAAAATGGCGTCATAAACCAAAGATATGATTAGAAACTTTCTCTTAAGAAATTTGTTTAAAATCCATAAAAGTTCGCAAAATTTCTTAAAGGAAGATAATTGCAAAAAACTGGCCACTTGGCAACAACTAAAGTGGAAAGATGTGTCACAAATTTTCAGTCAAGAACACGTTTTTTTTTTAAATTTCAAGATGGCGTCTTCCTTGTTTCGTGTTTTTCCAGATGTCAAAAAAAGTGCCATTTAACGAACATTGGCGGGTACGCCATTTTAATTGTTTTTTTTTTTGTTGCAAATGCCGGTTTTGCTAAAAAAAAAATTTTGTAAGCTATGGAAATTTGTAGTGTAATTAATCTTTAATTTTTAAAAATAGAAATGTTACTTTACCTTTTTGAAAAGAAATAAGTTTGCCTTTGCCACTAAATCCATGAGCTAAATCAATCAGCATTATGAACTCATCTCTAAACGCCAGATTGGTTAATATTTTAGTGTTTTCTTAATACATTTATTTAATTTCTTCATTTATTTTTTTGTAATGATGATACTGATTATTCCAGTTCTGCTACTGATTTTTCATTATGATGAAACTCAAAAACCAACCACTGAAGAAAAAAGAAATGAAGAAATTTCTAAAGTATATGTATTTATTCAAATTGTATTTTTATATTCATATAAACTTGTTTTCGCCATCTACAAAAAAAATCCACACCTTCAACAATTAAACGTGTATTCCATATGTTAAGGTTATGTTTTTATAGGTTAACTTAATGCATGGCATCTTACAAAATATCAAAAATTTCACGAAATTCCTTTATTGCGTTTATAAAAATCTAACAAATTTGTTTTTCCTACCATTTTCCCATTTCATGTATTTTTTACGTCAACCAAAACAACCTGCTTGTTTATACCCACCTGTATATCTCCCTAACCACTATGACATTTACACAACCAACTACACTACCAACAACAAAAAAATCCACAGCTCGTAAGCCAATACAACAGTCATGGGAAAAGAAAAGGTCCATATTAACATTGTCGTTATTGGTCACGTCGATTCTGGCAAGTCTACCACCACTGGTCATTTGATCTACAAATGTGGTGGTATCGACAAGCGTACCATCGAAAAGTTTGAAAAAGAAGCCCAAGAAATGGGTAAAGGTTCTTTTAAGTACGCCTGGGTTTTGGATAAATTGAAGGCCGAACGTGAACGTGGTATCACCATCGATATTGCCTTGTGGAAGTTCGAAACCGCCAAATATTATGTTACCATCATTGATGCCCCTGGTCACAGAGATTTTATTAAGAACATGATCACTGGTACATCCCAGGCTGATTGTGCCGTATTAATTGTTGCTGCCGGTACTGGTGAATTTGAAGCTGGTATCTCTAAAAATGGCCAAACCCGTGAGCATGCTTTATTGGCCTTCACTTTGGGTGTCAAGCAATTGATTGTAGGCGTTAACAAAATGGACTCTTCTGAACCACCATACAGCGAGGCCCGCTATGAGGAAATTAAAAAAGAAGTTTCCTCTTACATTAAGAAGATTGGTTACAACCCTGCAGCTGTTGCTTTTGTTCCCATATCTGGCTGGCACGGTGACAATATGTTAGAAGCTTCTAGCAATATGCCATGGTTCAAGGGATGGAAGGTTGAACGTAAAGAAGGTAACGCCGAAGGAAAGACTCTTATCGATGCTTTGGATGCTATTTTACCTCCCAGTCGTCCCACCGAGAAGCCATTACGTTTGCCCTTGCAGGATGTTTACAAAATTGGTGGTATCGGAACAGTACCCGTTGGTCGTGTCGAAACTGGTGTCTTGAAACCTGGTTGCGTTGTAGTCTTTGCTCCCGCTAACATCACCACTGAAGTCAAGTCTGTGGAAATGCACCACGAAGCCCTCGCTGAAGCCGTACCCGGTGACAACGTTGGTTTTAACGTTAAGAACGTCTCTGTCAAGGAGTTGCGTCGTGGTTACGTTGCTGGTGACTCCAAAGCCAGCCCTCCCAAGGGTGCAGCTGATTTCACCGCTCAGGTTATCGTTTTAAATCACCCCGGCCAGATCTCCAACGGTTACACTCCTGTTTTAGATTGTCACACTGCTCACATTGCTTGCAAATTTGCTGAAATTAAGGAGAAGGTAGATCGTCGTTCTGGTAAAACTACAGAAACTGATCCTAAATTCATCAAGTCTGGTGATGCTGCCATCGTCAACTTGGTTCCTTCCAAACCCTTGTGCGTTGAATCCTTTCAGGAGTTCCCACCCCTGGGTCGTTTTGCTGTCCGTGATATGAGACAGACTGTCGCTGTTGGTGTCATCAAGGCTGTCAACTTTAAAGATGCATCTGGCGGCAAAGTCACCAAAGCCGCTGAAAAAGCAACCAAGGGCAAAAAGTAGCTGCTTTACTCTAAAGAACAACGATTACGATCAACCCTATCAGCAAACTGCATCTTTTTTACTGAGCAACAACTTACACCACCCAGTTGTAGTAAAGATATTAACATTAAATATGATTATAAACGTACCACCACATCCACCACAATCAGCAACAATGTAAAGATGTTCCAGCATAAGTTAATTTTAAAAGTTAAAGAAAAGTTTAACTGCTTCCATCGCAAGGAGTTTCGCAGGAAACGAATGCTGCTGTCGTCCTCATTTAGCGCAGTGCGTTTTTTGGGGATGCTTAGATTATTCTATCATCCTACTTTAAATAAGCACAACAGCTTCAAGCATTTAAGTTTGTTCTCTTTTTAATTTTTATAAGTTACTCCCATATTATTTAATTATTATTTGTAGTGATTACTATATATACATAATTTTTTTTATAAATTGTCTTATGTTGGAATTCATTCCATCTCTACTACTACTCTTAAATAAACATTAACATCTAAATAAACAATTACAATATTTTTTTTTAAATCTGTATATGCACTCGCCTTGTGTAATGAAAAACAAAAGCAAGAAGAAATAGATCAAATGCAAATTTATATTGAATTTATTGGGTCAGGCTACCGTGTTACTCGATTCGAAAGGAGAAAGTGAATTTTTAGCGATACGTAGATATTGCATACATTTTGACCAGAGACTGGTAAGTGCTTCGTTCTTAGCCCTTTCTAAGAAAACCACCTATTTTATCTGGCAGTCTAGGAAGGTTATGTAATTCCATTCGAATCAAAAAAAATTCGTAATACGTAGCCAAATCACGGCATTCGGTTCGGAAAACTAGAACTTTTTAATTAAAAGCGTCAACGCCATCTATCGAGGTTGTACTTCATTTTAGAAGTGTGGTCTTAGAAACTTTCTAAAAAGTAGTCGCATCATACAAAAGATTAAAACAAAACTAAAACTTTTTTAATTTCTTAACAGGCAGCCGTTATAGGAGAGGATACAGCTTACTTGGATCCGCTTATCGTGGTCTTTGTATTACCTGGGGGGGGGGGGGTTATTATGTGATTCGATTCGAAAAACTTTCGATTTCGTACAATTACATCACGTAGCCAGCGTTGCCAGTTGGTTACAATTGTTACATTTTATGTAACTTTATGAACTAGTCTGAGAATAATCACCCTTATTGTAATTGGCGTTGACGTAGTCGTTTTTAGTTTTTTGATACCGTCTAACAAATACGCCAATGCTATATGAATAGCATCCTTGTCGTTTTTGTGGCGAATTCGACACGACTACGCCAAACACAAGGCCCAATATTTGGTAAAAGAAATATTTTGTACGAGTAAGAGCAGGGTACACTTATCAGGTAGCCTCAGATAAACAGCTGAGTAACTGTATTTTGTTATATTAATGTCAAATTTTGTTTATGTTTATGTATTTTCTTCCTTTTATACAAACAACAACTGTAGCAGGGTACACTTATCAGGTAGGAGCGGTTCTACAAAAACAACTAAAACCGTCATAAGAATGTCAGACAAATAACAAAAACTCACAAAATATTTCTTCTTCCTTTTGAGCTTTTCTTACGATACTACAGTTGTTGTTAGTATAAAAGGAAGAAAATACATAAACATAAACAAAATTTGACATTCATATAACGAAATACCGTTACTCAGCTGTTTATCTGAGGCTACCTGATAAGTGTACCCTGAACTGTAGTATCGTAAGAAAAGCTCAAAAAGAAGAAGAAAGATTTTGTGAGTTTTTGTTATTTGTCTCTGACATTCTTATGACGGTTTTAGTTGTTTTTGTAGAACCGCTCCTACCTGATAAGTGTTCCCTGAGTAAGAGTGTACATATACTATTGATAACCTCTAAAGCGGGAGTTATTATACATCAAATATGATAGTCTAAAATCAAGTATAAGTAATTTTTAATAAAACGCTTCCTGAAAAAAACAATCCCAATGTGACGGAAGTGACTATTTTATTTACATTTTAAAACTTTAAACTTTTAAAAATATCACTTAAAAGACCGTTACAGGTGTGATTTTATAAACTTGGAATTTAAAGACATTTATTTAAATTAAGAAAATAAGTTACCCCGTTTCAAGTCGCTTTACGTGAAATTGCCAAAATACGAACGAATAATAAAATATTTATGCTTTGCGTTTTGCGTAACAAGACCTTTATAATTTTTATGTAAACATCTGCACACTTACAATTTTTTTTCTTGATAAAATGAAACTTTTAAAAAACTTTTTTGATTGTTTTTTTTATTCTAAAATTTTCGGGTGCAAGTATGTAACTTTTCGTAGCTTTCTCTGGCAACACTGCACGTAGTACGATTTCCGAAAGTTTTTTTACGAACATTCGGAAATTAAGTGTTATTAGGTGTGTTCATTTACAGAAAATTATTAATAATTATTGAGTAAAGTGTTCATGTACACAAAAAATTAGCAACTAGAGAGCCAAAAAAAGAGCGTAATATATTTAGAAACAAATCATTTCTTTTAGTAAAAATTTTACTATCAGAAATTATTCAAACACTCTCTCTGTCATTATGCTTTAAAAAATATATATAAAATAAGTTGCAATAGTTGTGTTCAATGACTTTCAAGTAATCACTAGCAACGGAAAGTAAAAAGAAATTTTTCAAAATTGCTCTCAAAAATATTTAAAAGGAAATGAACACTTTTACAGCCAAAACTTGCAAGCAAATGTATTTTGTTATTAGGTGTGTTCATTTACAGAATTATTATTAATAATTTTCGATAATTATTGCTAGTAAAGTGTTAACGTACACAAAAAATTAGCAACTAGAGATTTGAAACTTGTAATATAATAAAAAGCTACAAATATGTAAATTCAAGTTTTAAAACATTTTTATTACTTAAGCATGTATTCGTTATTAAAATTTTGTAAAGTGTTGTCAAATGTTTAACAAGCTTTAAGAATATGTGAGAGTATTAAAAAATCAATACACAAATTTTTAATATAAACTCTCAGTGCGATCAAATTAAAAAAAAAGTTTAGTTAAAAAGGAAATAAAATTAAATTTTTTCTTTTAGTTAATTTATGTAGATTTGCCATATTGGAGGTATATATCTGATCAATAAAAATATATTATTTTATTATGCTTTTTAAATAATCAATTCTTAAATGGCAGAGGCTGAGATGCTGCCCTGCCCCCAGGCAGATGTTGTTGGTATGTGTATTTCTGAACTTTCATCAATTGCATTTGGGTAATGCTATCTAGAACCCAATATGGGGTTAAATAGAGTTTGTCTTCTAAAGTCCTATTGGAATCACCAATAATGTAACGAGCTTTTTGACGAGCATTGACAATACGGCCACCGCACAACGTTATCAGTTCACACATATTTTCCTTACTTATGGGATAACAGCGTGATGATACATAGAATGCACCAAATTTGTGAAAAAGATCACATTTATAACTTTTACCAAATGCTTGGCGTTCAGAATGACTTATCTGAGGGGTTAGAAAAATTTATATTATTTTTTTTTAATTTCTTTAATTTGTAAATATGTATATACAAGGTGGCGCAAAAGTAACCTTCCGATGTTTTTAGGCTGTAATTTAAAAAAAAATGAAAAACTGATTATTCTTGTGGATTATTTTTATTTGGTCTTTTAATTTTTTTTACATCAAGTCGAAAATATGATGTCATCTAAATGTCCGCCGCCACAGTTGATTGTCATTTGAGCACTTTTTATGGCATTTTCCATCACTTTGGCCAAAACTTCCGGCGATAGGTCCTCACATTCTTGATGGATATTGTCTTTAAGAGCTGCAAGAGTCTGAGGCTTGTTGACATAAACACGCGACTTCAAAAAGCCCCACAAAAAGAAGTCTGGAGCGGTCAAATCAGGCGATCTTGCTGGCCAGTTCAAATCGCCAAAACGGGAGATTAGGCGCCCGGGAAATGCATCCTTCAGCATATCGGTTGTGGCACGTGCAGTGTGTGCTGTTGCACCGTCCTGTTGGAACCACATGTTTTCCACTCCCAATTCATCAAGTTGCGGCAAAAAGAACTCGTTGATCATTGCTCTATAGCGCTCACCATTCACAGTAACCGTTTGGCCCTCGACGTCTTCGAAGAAAAAAGGTCCGATGACTCCTCCAGCGAAAACAGCACACCATACAGTAACTTTGAGCGGGTTTAATGGCTTTTCGTGGGTCATACGCAGATTTTCAGTGCCCCAGAAGCGTAAATTTTGCTTATTTACATACCCGCGAAGATGGAAATGGGCCTCATCACTCATGATTATTTTGATGAAAGTCACCGACCGATTATTGTTCAAATAAATAGTCACCAATATTCCGCGTTCTGGAGCAGTGTAGCGTAACATTGTTTATTAACGTGTATTTCGCATGTGTTTACTACACAAATGTCAAAACAGATCTGACATTAGGCGCCAATAGCAAAATTTATAGCATTTTCTGATAGGAGGATTACTTTTGCGCCACCTTGTATAAACGTTACTCTAATATAGAAAGACCCTTACTCGTATTTTTAATAAGCCCAGGGGCCAAATCGTCGCATTCGATTCGAATCGAAATTTTACTCGATCGATCGAGTTGTCAATGCTTTAAGTATATGAATTCTAATAAGAATTTTTAAATTTCGATTCGAATCGAATGCGACGATTTGGCCCCAGATTATCGATTATTTCTCCAAACGGCCTGATCATACATACCTATATCACAATTACCCGAAAAAATCTCGACTTAAAAAATACGAGTAAAGACCTTTCTATACAAGGGTAACGATGCATACATAAACATACATACATACATAAGTATATACAGTAAGAATGTATGTATGTAATAAAAACTTTACCTCTATTCCTCTGGAAAAATCGCGCAGTTGATGTGGTTCTTCTGGTAACCATTTCCCAGCCTTTAATGATTCTAATATCCAAGAATATTCCAAAACCCATAGACCTCGAGCCAAGGCTCTAAGTAAGTTTAATGTCCTTCTTGGCTCTAGGCTTACCAGGTGGGTGGTGCTATCAGTCACACAATTCTCAAGGGTGAACAACCCTAATTTCGTAATGGCCTTTAAAGAAAAGATTAATATTTATATTTTTACATGCATGAAAACATAAGTATTGTCATCTAACGTATGCGACAAACTCCGCAATACACATATTTATTTCTATTTCGTATGCAAGGAACACAACATGGACGTACATACGACAAATTTTCCGCCGTGAATATTCGTCGCCAAAAATACAACAATTGTGCAGATAAAAATGCAAACAATAACGACGTAAGTATATCGAAATTCTTCTTACGCGGCGATTCATTTCTATTCCATACGCCGGCCAACGCCATGTGCGATTTTAGTTTACAAGTATTTTATAATCAAAGTTATTTATAGGGTTTGTTGTAGGTTAAGTTTGTCTATACGCATTTCATTGATTCTTACACCAAATCATCAGTAGACTTTAGCTAAGTTCTTAAAAAGCCTCAGAAATATTTTCTGCTTTTATATAATGGCTTCAATAAACTTATTGAGAATTTTTATAAACAAGCCAAAACTTCAAAAGTTAGTTTAAAACACCAACAAACAATTTTTCGCTATTAGCGAAAATAAGAAAATGTGGACCCAAACCCTGAGTAATATTTATAAATTGTAACTTTGATTACAGATGTATCTACCTAGCAGTTTTTCGACCCTATGAATACACTCACCATAACGAAATCAGGCCACGGTTTTAATATTCCACTAGTTGAAAAGTCTTGTCATTACCTAAACGTGAGGAAGTTGTAGGTAATACTTGTAACTTTAACTTTAATATAAACTGTAATCACTTTTTTAAATTCCAAGCCACTAATTTAAATTACATAAAAAGGATGGCCACGGTTGGGAGGGCTACCTGCTGGGGTACTTACCTTAGCTTGAAAGAAAAAAAGCTTTTCAGTTCAATTATAAATATACCCGGGGAAACGAGTTGCCGGAGAACTTATTTTCCCGAAAAAAATGTCCTTCTAATTCTAAACAGCCGAAGAGAATAGTGTTGCGGAAAAAAATATTTGGAATTTTCGCATTTAGTTGTTTTTCTTTAAGCTGTGGTCACTGTGGAAAAAGAAAGAAATTCCCAAGAAAGAATTTATTTAGAATATGGGAACAGGAAATAAGGAAAACTCCCGAGAAATCATAATTCATAATTGATTCAACTTGCAATAGTATTTTGTTTTGCTTTCTCTCCTTGTTTACCTTCATATTTTCAAATTACCAAACTAACCCCTTAGATTCCTTTTGTTTTCATATATCTAATGCTGACATACTTTTCTAAAATATATAATTATTTGCAGTCAGTATTTGGAAATGTCACGTACTTACACACTTCCGTTTTTTGCCCGTACCTAACGACCCTATGACTACTTCCTTGGCCATTATAGGCACTATGAGACTATGACCTCTACGGTGATCTCGATGCTAGGGTACACTTTAGGTATAATGACGTGGTGATACTTATCAGAGGCAGATTTCTGTCTACCTTGACTGACTTAATGCAGGCATCGTTAGGAAAACTCTTACGCTGGGCCAACTCCAATGGACTCGAACTCCGAGCATAAGGTCGGGGAGTTTTGTGAATTGATTCTTAATGGCTCATAGCTTAAGCTATCTTCGGAGGCTAAATACACGGATGTTATACTGGACCAGGGGCTTAACTAAAAAAAAAACATTGAAAAGAGGGCGAAGAAAGGGTTGAGCGCATTTTATGCCTGCAGGACATGGGTTGGGAAGAGTTGAGGACTAAGGCCTTGTTCTATTTACTGGATATACATAGCGAAAGTCTGATCTATAACTACCTATGGTTGCTTGACCTGGCGAGCCGCTCTCTTAAAAAACTGCCACCTAGGATATTGAATTAGGTTGAGAGAGAGTTCTGTAGTATTGAAGTACTTGACACAATACTGAACCTACTACCTCTGGATCTTTTTGTTAGGAACTTTGATACCAGAAGTGCTTTGAGACTTAGAAAAACGGCTCGATTTCCGAACTTTCATACCAGAAGTGCTTTGAGACTTAGGGAAACGGCTCGATTTCCGTTCGAGACGTGCCAACATACTGTTTGAGATGGGAAGGATCGAACAGATGCGGATTACAGCTATTGAGTCTGACTACTTGTCACCATATTTGGACTTCACACTTGGCGTGGAGATACTTATTCCGAACAGATCGGCGTGGATAAATGGCCACTTATCATTTGAGGGAACAAATGTACACTGATAGATCCAAGACGGTCTCTGGGACTGGAGCGATTATATTTAGTATTACCCTGGTAAGGTTGAAGGTCGTCAGGGACTACACAGCAGTGCTTCAGGGACTTGAGTATTAGTCTGCCAGGGCACTCTGGGATATCCGGAAATGAGGCTGCAGATGGATAGGCCCGAAGAGGATCTATGAAAAATGCCAGTGTGGCAACTGCCACGATTTTTTCCCCACTGTGCGAATTTAATTGAATGATCGAAGAACATTTTATGCTAGCAGGCCCAGGAGTGAGATTGTGGGCTGTAGGGTGTCAAAATCCCGGTTGCAAATACCATCAGACAAAAAGACCAGGTCCATGACTAGGAAAAACCTAAAACTGCTTACCAAATTCACACCGGTCATTGCAATATATTTCACGTCATTGTCGGTTAAGTGGCAACCGGGTACTACCGCTTGGGTTGGGAAGCAGACGTGGTCAAGACAATCAGCCAAATTGTGATTGGCGTTGCCTTAGTCGTTTCACTTTTCCTTCTAACTTTCCGTCTAACAAATAGGCCAATGGTAAAAGAGGGTGCTATGACAATTTTGTGTCAAATTTGACAAACGCCAAACTTAACCTACTCTGTCTACAATGTCCAACGCTTGCAAGGAGACGAAGCCGACAGTTTAGCGAATATTTTGTGGACTATTTCTTGACTATATCGAGGACCTTTATAAGATGCTAGAATACGCTAGGGGTCTCAAATTGCTAACGAGTTGTACCATTGACCATTTATATCATTCTTTGTTGCATCTTTCTTTATTGTTTTTCACTTCTATCTCTTACACAATACTAACCTTCAATTTTTTCTTTTCTATATTTCATAGGGCTAAACATTGGAAAATATATTCTCACTGAGTGGAGTAATGCACCAGCCCTAGGATGCTTCATTGGCTCATATACCTACATATGTATCTACCCAAAATAATTAGGAAGAGGTACTTAGGAACTTTTGACTGTTTGCGATTTATACTCTCTTCCTTCTATCTGTATTTTATTATCATGTTACTTTTACTTATTCTATACTTTTTCCTACTCTTTCTGATTTCAGAGATACACAATGAACGAAACTTTCTCTGGGTGTAGTATTCTAAAATCAACGCGTGCTCCGTTATCTACCTACCTTCTAGAGATGAGCGATATTTCTGTACCTGTGATATATACATGTGACTTGAAAATCACTGGTAACTAAAGTGACATAACATGTGAAGTAGCTGTTACCGCGATATAGTTACTTTGATAAGGAATATTTTTGGGTTTTCACGTGAAGTAACTATTAACTGCGATGTTGTTACTTTTAATTTGATATGTTATTTACAATAACATATTTGTTTGTGAAAAATAGCAAACAACGATCACCGTCACTGTGATTTAAAAATCACGTTCACTGTTTCCAGTATTCTTCAAAAATCACGGGATCGCTGACCTCTGCTACCTACCACACAGTGCATTGTAATAAATAGCCGGCCATAAAAAAAAAAATTGTAATCGAAAGCAAACACGTGAAACTATTTATTTAAAAAAAATATTTATTAAAATAAAAAATATGAATAATAATAGTAAATTGATATGACTTTATTTTCTAAATCAAAATTTATTTGACACACAAAAATTTTTTGCTGGTAATAAAATTGAATTTGCATTACCAGCAAATGTGTGCAAATTAATAAAATTTTTAATATAATGACCAGTCAATGTCGTGACAAAACGTATTGTAAAACATAAGTAAGTTTAAGTGTCTTTTATACAATCTTTATTCAAAATTTTTATAATTCAATATTATAGGAAAAAAAAAAATAAATTAAACTCAATTAAATATTCAGTAACTACATAAATCATAATAGTTTTATTTAAGGGAAAGTGGTTTTCACTTTAGGTAGAATATAAAGATTGAATTTTAAAAATTTTGTTCAAATTGCAATTAAAAGTATCTCTACAATTTCCAAGGGTTAAACATTTTTGTTGATTAATTCTAAGGAGGATTTCAAATTCATTATGTACACGTTTATGATAAGAAAAATTAAATTAAAAAAAAACGAATTTATATTGCTTTCAATTAGATTTTTTTTAAGGCCAAACTTAGTAAATTACTTGAGTAATTAAATCGTAAACAACTTAAAAAGTGTTTTACTAACTACCAAGCATGAAAACCACATTTATAAAAAGAAAACTTAAAAAATAAAAATTCAAACAAAGCTAAGGGACTTCTTTTTAAATAATTGCAAAATATTGAATTCAATTATTTTAATTTGAAAATAAAAATTTAAAACAATAATTTAACTAAGTGAAGTATGTATGTTCAAATGAAATAAACAATTCACAACCTGGTGTACATGTTTTAAGTGGTCGGATCCTAAAACATTTGAATAAATGTTGTTTTATGTTTTGTATAGAAATAGTTGCTACAACTCCAGGGTACACTAATACAGGTAATGTTTAGAACACAACTGGATAGAAGTTCGTTTTAATATTTTGTGAAAGTAAATATCAGAAAAAATAAATTTTTTAATTAAAAGTTGTTTTCGGCATTCACTTTCTCAAACACCAAAGGGAAATGTAAATGCAAAATTTGCCTTGATATTACCTGGATTAGTATATCCTGCTACAACTTGTAGAATAATTTTTGAAAGTCGTTGACTGTAAACTATAACTTGTCGTTCAACTTTTTAAAGGTCTGACAGTTGTTTCCACAGGTTGTGAATTGGGTAAATATAAAATAGAAAAATAAAAATATGAATTCTACTTGTAAGTTTATAAATTTTTTAACAACAATTTTTAGAAAGCGATAATGCACTTAGCTACGTGGGGTGGGCTCTAGGAATTCTAAATATTTCAATAAAAATCAATGTTAGTTATTAAGTAAATAACTAAGTTTTTTGGGTGTGGGTGTAGTAGTGGCTGTAAAACTAGTAGTGGAAGTTGTACCAACCTCACGTATGACATCGATTTGCTCTTGATGCATATTAGTATAAACTAAAACAGACGGCTTCTTGGCTTTAATAATATCCTGACTTTTGCTTTTAGCTTTGACTTCTTCTTCAGCATTTATATTTTTCATTTTATTACTTTGCAGTTGTTCAAAATCTAAAGTACTACGACGTTTTCGAACAACTGATGTATTGGTTGTACTAGTGGTGTCTTTAAGCTTTACCACAGTTGTGAGCTGAGGTTGAGATATGGGCATTAAAGTTCGCCGGCGCTTTGCTGCGGAAGTGCTAATGATGGCATTACTCGCTGAGGGCGTGACTAATTTATCTGCCGTGTTTAAAGTTTCTAGGGTAGCAGTGGTATCATTTATTGGTGCCAACGGTGGTGTTTGTAACATTTCGTTTGTCATGAAAAGTTTTCTTTTCTTTTTTAATCCATTGACTTCAGATGTGACAGTCATTTTTTCACCATCAATAATTTTTTCCTCGCTTGGCGTTTTTGGTATTTCAGCGTTTGAAAAATTGCTAGATTTTAGTAAATTCATTGGTGTATTTATGCAAGGCTTTTCGACTGTAATGGCTACCTCGGCTGAAGGAGTAGGCGGTGCCAACGATTTTCTAGCCGATTGATTGATGCATTGTAAACGCTGCGTTATAATATCCATTGAGACATCGAACAGTGTGCGCCTTTTGTTTCCAGGCTTTCGTGCAGAACTAAAAATTAATGGTGTGGTACACGCTTCTGTTTCTTCTAGTAATTTACCAGTAGTAGCATCAGCTAGCAGTGTGGAAATTGTTTTGTTTCTGTTGTCGCCATCTTCCAAAAGGGTAGAGCTGGCTACTTTACCGGTTTGGAAGTTAGTAGGGGTTTGGCAGCTACTATTATCAGATGCCGTATTAGTGCTGAGCCCGTTTAAATTAGCGCCTTGATCGTCGTTAATCTTTTGTGCCCCATAAAAAGTTCTACGACGATTTGAAGGTTTTTTTGTTTTGATTGCTAAAGGCGTATCTTTTTCGATTTCCTTTGTTAAATCAGTTTTTCTAGTTAAAGTATCCTCTGTTACTTCCATTTCTTCCAGAGACTTTACATTAAAACAGGTCCTTCTTTTGACAGACACATTGGACATAGTTTTATTGACACCACCTTTATTAATTTCCGAAGTTTCCATGGTTTTGCTAGCATACAGGGTGCGCCTGTGTGTAGATTTTTTACTAGGGGTTTCTATTTTTAAAAGCTCTGTTTGATCCATTGTCTGAAGAGTATATAGGGTGCGTCGTTTTGTAACAGATTTTATTGTTTCCTTGGGCTCCTCATTTTCTTCCAGTATGGTTTCTGTATTATTTGTTTTGTGCGGTGTTTCAAGTGATACAGTCATATCTTTAGGTGTATGTATAGAGCTACGACGTCTAGTCGTTTTGCTGGGCCCACCAGAAATTGCCATTATTTTCAATGAATTAGTAGCACTTTCTATTTCACTGGTCGGCATTAAACTATGTCTTCGGGGTCTTCGACGTTTTGCTGGAGTCTCAGTTATTGCCATTGTAGCCTGAACTTTAACAGCAGCATTTTGTTGCATCAACACACTACTATTACTATATCCTACCTCAGCGTCATCATTAGTCTGTAAAAAGTTCAAAGTTTTCTTTACTCCAATGCGTAACTGAAAAGCACTATTACTGCCTTCCAGATTTTTTTCTTTATGGGTTTGAATTTGTTTATTTCCGTTAACGGGTGTTTTCGTTTTCAGTTCGTTTAAGGGAATATAACACTCGGAATTTATGCGATTCAGTAATTGTGTAGCCGGCGATTCCGGTATTGCAGTTTCGCCATTTATTTTGTCGGCTAAAGATGGCGTTGGTCTTTCTAATTTCTTAAAGAATTGGCTAATATCAGTCTTCTTTTGGTTTGTGGAACTAGTTGGTGTACCACCAATAAGTGTAGAAGTCTTCTTTATGTTAGCAGTCTTTTGTGTGGGTGTCGAGTCTTTTGGTGTACCACCAGCTTTGATACGTATTCGCTTATTGCACTCGGAGTCGGGCTGCATTGATTTAACGCGCTAAAAATAATAATGAAGAGACAATTTGTTAAGATAAAAATTTTACTTAAAAATACATTCTTAATATAGGTACTTTGTTTTTATCTTTTTGATTTGAAATTTTATTTAATATTATTTCATATCTATTGAGTAGTGTTTAAAATACTTAAAAATTTTTTTCTAATTATATAATTACAAATTGTGCAACATTTCTTTTAAATATACATATTCATATTTCTTCCCATTTTAATGCTATCCGGTGGTAATGTATTCTATAATATAAGCCCTTTAAAAAATAAAGATCGGTGCTTTGCTGTTGTTGTAACTCTTGTTAGCCTAAAGTTTTCTGCATTTCTTAGGCTTTACGGTTGCAGTTCTCTCACATAGTCTTAGTTAGATACTCAGGTGCATTGCCCATTTTCATTGAAGGGGACCCACCCTTTCATACATCAGTTCTCAAAAGCAAAAAAAAAAAAAAAACAGTAAATGGCTCTACAGCTCTAGCGATTTACGAAATATTTTGTATTTATTATCAATAATTTTCAACGGTTATTTCGGTCAAAATAGAAAGCAAAAAATAAAAAGGATGTGAAAAACAAATAAAAACTTTTCTAAAAAATCCAACATAGACTTTCAAGAAGAAGAAAAAAAGAACAGCAAAAGATATAAAGGTTCATTGTCACACTTTTTTTAAAGGAAGAGTTGAGATTTGATTGTGTTGGTTGTTTGTTTTTGAGCGTAATTATTTGTCTCTTATGGCACTAGGTTGACCATAGTTGAAAGTTTATAATATGAATTGCATTAAAAAAGTTTTGGAAAATAATATTAAAAATTAACTCAGTTACGTTAAAGTAAAAGTTTTATAAACGGGAAATAATTTTGACATACTCCTTAGTTTTGCATAATCTAATAGATATTTATTGTATATTAAAAATATTTTATGCGGATAAGATCTTTGACATGTTTGTTACTTAGCTTATTTTTGATTTTGTTTTTTACTATTTTTTTATAACGAAAATTAAGACTTGAAGATACAAGTTAAACCAAGCATTGAATGCAATTTAAAAATTTGCCCATTAAACATTTAACTGGTCACACTGGTAGTCTGGCACAAGATACCACAATATTTTTTTTTATTCTTACACTCTTTAATGCTCAGAGAACACGCACACGCGTGTAGGGATTTGCCGATTTTTGGTATTAAACATATGCATTTAAAATTTTTATGCTGTGTGGGCAGAAAAACATAAAAAATAATTATCTTAAAGTGAAAGATAATACACCTCAAGTCTGAATTACAATATCCACTCACAGACATACTTTATTACAAGCAAACAATAAAATGTTAATGACAAAATAAATTTTTTGTTTACAATATCAGTTCGGAGAGTTTTGTGCCCTTGAAATGGTGATAAGGGTATGTATCAGTTTATCACTCCATTTGAGTTTCTTCGATATTCATTTTGCATATTATGTCAACGATTGGTTCCTGTTACCCGAACGCTAAACGGGGTTTACATATACACACAAAACGAAAACCAACAAAAACCCAACAATCACGGCAAAGCCAGGAGTGGCCGAATCGTCGCATTCGATCGAAATTTACAAATTCTTATTCGAATTCCTATGCTTAAAGCATTGACAACTCGATCGATCGAGTAAAATTTCGATTCGAGTCAAATGCGACGATTATGCCCCAGGCATCGGAAAACGTGTTTTTTTTTTGCATTAAAAAGTAATATCTTTAGAAGTAGAAAATATGTTTCCTTTATTGTTCGGGAAATAATACATTTCGTATAATTTTCTTGCTTATATAGCGGTTTTGCTGATCGGTTTACTATGGGCCGAAATATAAAAAAAAAACTTAAGAGTACCAGGTTTTTAAGACAAAACCTATGTGTGCATATACAAGGTGGCAGATGAAAAAAAACGTAATAACTTTTGTTCTGTGTAACCAACCTGCAGAGGAAAAGCTTTTACCCCTTTTGCGCTATTTTACGCATTTTAGCCCTGTTCTCATACCTATCAAATACATGTACTACATTTTATAAAAATCGGTCAAACCGTTTTGGAAGAGTTAGTGATATTGTTAACACCGTAACACGAGTATTTCATATAAATAGAAAAAAAAAAAGAAAATTACCGGGGCTTTACAAATAATTTACATTTTTAGCATTAGAAAAATCAACTCTGTAACTATAATAAATGTTTCCATCACTAATGATATAAATATTATTCAAAAATGACAACAATTGCCGTAATAGTTTTTATTATAAATTTTTTGTAGGAGCATTTGTATATAAAAAAAATGACAGCCACAATATATACGAATGAGCTGTTAGCACAATCTTTTACAAAAACACATCGTTATTTATTTTTATTATTGATAAGAATGAAATTGCGTGAGCACAACAAAGAGAAAAAACCATGTAGAAATAAAGATACAAAAACCTACGAATAAGAGTGGAGAGTAAAGTAAATACCAGGGTACACCTAATTAAAAAAAGTCACAACTTAAAATCGAAAACATGGTTCCAATTGAATAACAAAATTAATTTTAATAGTTAAAGAACCGCTTAGAACGAAGTTTACTAAAATGTAAACGAAATTTTTGTGGTTGTTGAATATTTAATCTGGAAACTGTTCTAAAAAAGCATAAATGGTTCTGATGAATCTTATTAATTTGTGACTGTTTTTGATTTAGTGTGCGATATGGATTCAGTTAAACCGAAAGTAACTTAAAATTTAATACAAAACATACACATATAGATATGTACGTATGTATTGATAAAAAGGTACGGCAAACAAACAAAAACTGCTGAAATAATTTAAAATTCAATGCCGACATTAGTTGAGTAGCAGTAGAGAACAGTGATTGTGCATTAAGAAAACGGTGGTGTTATAGTTGGAAATTTATACATAATAATGTAAAAATTATGTAGAAAAGATTCACAAAACTGACTCATAAAAACCCGCTTTTAGAATTTTTGTGTTATAAAGATATAAGTAAAAAACAGTTTAAATAAATACCTAAAAGAAATATGTTTATTTTAAGAAAAATCATTGAAAACTAAAGGTGTTTTTACTAATGTATCAAATGAACTAAACAAAATTTAAAAAAAAAATGCATTATACCAAACACATTAAGAAAACAAACGTTATTACAAATTTTTTAAAGAAAAAAGTTGATTTAAGAAAGTATCTAAGTATCTTAACACAATTTTCTAAAGGAAAAGGAGAACAAACATCTAAAAACCAAACATTTATGTATGTATGTAGTTTGTTGTGCATCAATCGAAACAACCTAAAATAGCCAACAGAGAGATTTTTTATTTTGTTTTGTTTCAATTGTTTTTGTTGCTGTGCAGAGTTTACTTGACAATAAATTTTGCAGCTGTTGCTGCTTCTTAATATAATTAAAATTACACATAATGACTTTTTTTGTATGTACTTAATATATTAGTACAATAAAATTCACTTAATGTTATCATCTGTCATTTTTTTACAAGAGAATTAGGATAACGTGGCAATTTAATCTGCTAACAAAAACAGCCAGCCTAAGGTAAATATTACACAAATAAAAGTTATTAAAAAGAATGCCATTTCTAAATAGTAGTAATAGTATATCATACTTTTTTAAAGTTTTTGGAACATTGTGTAACTATAGAAGAAGACTATTAATATTCATACGTAAAATTATTTTTTTTGTTAAATTTTATAAATATATAAAGCTTAGCAACAATTTAAAACATTAAAAGAAAGAATGTATAAGACTCCGGCGTTTAAAAAGTATCAGCTGATGTTCAACTGCTCTAGTGAATGCACAATGGCACGTGAAGAAGAACCCAAAATAGCACTAAATAAACTTGCTACTTAAACTTTGTTAAACAAAAACAATCATTTGAAAAAAAAATCTATCTATTTACGTCTAAAGGGAACAAAGATAGAAAAATGATTATTTTTTTTCTTTTGTCAAAAATAATTATTTTTAAATGTCTACAAATCAGCAATATATGGTGTCCGACGGCAAGGTATACGTATATGCTTTCTATGTTTATAATTTTAATAAATGTTTTATTTAATGTCGGCAAGTATGTATGAAATACAATATTAGATAAATGTCCGTCTCGGTTAGTCTCACAAATACGAGCCCTTTTAAGCACATTTTTCATTACATTCTCACCCATATCACACGGTATTTAATTAATTTAATCACGAATATTTTGTTTAAACTGCTCCAGCCTTTCTAGTTTGTTTGCATTAACCTTGCTTTTTAATTATGCCCACGAAATGAAGTCCGGAGCAGTCGAATTAGGCGACCGAACATGCAGTTGTGGCATTAAAAAGTTTTCAATCATATTACAATATCGATCCCCATTGAGTTACCGATACGCCGTTTTCAGTTTCAAAAATGTAAGGTCCAATGATTTCTCCTGGCCAAATTGCACACCAGACTGACACTTCTCATTGATGCAAAGGTGACTGATGAATAATTTGAGGGTTTTCCATTGACCATAACCGACTATTTGGTTTATTTACAAATCCGTTCAAATGAAAATGCGCCTCGTCACTCATTATGATTTTTTCATGAAAATCGGGGTTGTCATGTATGTTTTGACAATTAAAACACGTCGGTTTACTGAATATTTTATCATAAAAATTTTTCTACGTCTCTACTTCACGACTGTTAAGCATGAACCGTCAAAACTAATATTTACCAAAATGGCGCCCAAACAATGCAGTATATATTGCGGGCGGACACTCTGTTTATTACTTTTTTTGATTTTGGTATTTAATAAAGATATACAAGTGCCAGACTCGGGTCCGTTAATTTTTTTGAGAAAAATACTTTACTAATACTGGGATATGCATTTTTTTTAAATTTGTTTCTATTGTGTATAGAGTAGGACATGGTAAAATCAATACCAGGTGGTCTCGTCCGGGAGGAGAATTTTTGACTCTTTTGGTTCAAATTATTTTCCCACCCTGTTGTCAAACTACATATATAAAAAGAAAAAAGTAGGGGAGTCAAAAGTTCTCCTCCCGGACGAGACCACCTGGTATTGGTTTCACCATGGATTAGGAGATATCAACATAACAATTTTTCTTTTCTATTTGGTAAATTTTTATCCCCTTAGGATCCGATTTTCTCGAAACCCCATCTAGGTGGTTCTATACATCGATAGCCCTAGCTTTATGCGCTTGAATCAGTCAAGTCAGTCAGTCACTTAGTTAGTCGTTAACGCTGTTCCTTTATGTACTATTTAGAATAATTGAATTTAATTCCGATTTTGATATTCAGTTTAACTCCTTATTAGGACAATGACATTAATGTTTAATTACTGGAAAGTGTTAACAATTAAATTAATTTTTTTTCAAAATGTCTTTCAATTATTTGGTTTAAAAAATCATACATTGTAGTATATGCACATGCACGTGCATGATCAATGATAAAAGAAATGAATTTGTTAAACTTAATGCAATTGTAATTATTTTGAGCTTTATCAGGAGTAGTAATTAAGATTTTGTTCAAAAGTAAATCTCAAGTGAAACTTGGTTTTTAATGTGTTGTGTTCGGTTTAGGTTTAAAAGCAAGATTTTGTACTGAAATCTTTTGCAAAATTTCAGAAGAAGTAATTACAGAAAGCATTCTTTTAAATAACTTGTTTAAAAACAATATCATCATTGCCTTATAAAAAAAATTATTAAAATTTGTTAATTTTTTTTTTCTTTTTAGATAAACTCGTTAAGTGCTTTATCGTTTTGTTATTAGCTAAAATAGAAATTTTTATCAACAAAACAACAAACTGCAACTAAAAAAAAGGAAGAAAATATTATATAGTTAAAACAGACACAAAATGATTGCTGGTTACGGTCCTGTGACTCAAGCTTTATTGGGCACTTTACTAACATGGGGCCTGACAGCGGCTGGTGCAGCTTGCGTAATATTTTTACGCGGAAATCAACGCAAATCTTTAGATGCCGCTTTGGGTTTTGCTGCAGGCGTAATGGTTGCCGCGTCATTTTGGTCTCTTTTAGCGCCAGCCATTGAAATGGCAGAAAATTCGGATTTATATGGTGTTTATGCTTTTCTACCCGTCTCGGGGGGTTTTCTATTAGGTGCCATATTTGTTTATGGCTGCGATAAGCTTATGTCTTATTTAGGCTTAAACTCTTCAAATATGATGATACAAATGACGCAGGGTAATAAAGATAAGGCCGATATAGCCTTGGATGATATTAAACACAGTCAGAATAGTGTATGTGGAGGCGGTGTAATGGATGCGGGCAAAAGTATGGACAGTTTTTCAGATTGTTTAAGCGTCCAACATGGTCACAATGAAGCCAGACGTCGCAAAAAGCCCAGCTTTGACGTTGAATGTACCAATCACACTTATGTGGCAACAGAAATAGAAAGAGAAAAGGCCGAAAGTGCTTTGGCTCAATGGAAGCGTATTATGTTATTGGTAGTGGCAATTACCGTTCACAACATTCCCGAAGGCTTGGCGGTGGGAGTTAGTTTTGGTGCCATTGGCTCATCCAACTCATCGACATTTGAAGCTGCACGCAACTTAGCTATTGGTATAGGCATACAGAATTTCCCCGAGGGTCTAGCCGTTAGTTTACCTCTACACGCTGCCGGTTTTAGTGTTTTAAGGTCTCTTTGGTATGGCCAATTATCGGGCATGGTCGAACCTATTTTTGGTATTTTGGGTGCAGTGGCTGTAACATTTGCCAGTCTTATATTACCCTATGCTCTATCATTTGCTGCTGGTGCCATGATTTACATAGTAGCCGATGATATATTGCCCGAAGCTCATGCCAGCGGTAATGGCACCATAGCTACATGGGGCACAATTGCTGGCTTCCTAATAATGATGTGTTTGGAGGTAACGTTATCGTGATGTTTGTTTAATTGGAATTGCCCAAAGGACGTTACGTTAGTCTTATTAAGAAAATAATATGCTACTTAAGGCTACTTAATCATTCTTAAATAAGTATTTTTTTAAGCATTTTTAGTTTAAGTTTAAATATGTTTAAACTTGACTTTAAAAGGTGATAAACAAAAGTGTAGAAAACTAATTTTATAATGTTATATAAGATTTTTTAAACAATAATTGTTTTAAAAAAACAAAATGTTAATTAAACATTTAATTTTATCTTTTAAGATAATTTAATTTTATTTAAATTTATAAATTTAATAATAATTTAATAATCAGTTTTACCAATTTACTTTTCCCCTAATTTTGTAAATCACTCAACTGAACTATAAAAACATTTCCATAAAATTACTTTCCATATAAAAATGCTTTAAAGTCTCTTTATTTTACAAGACTGCAAAGTATTTATTTTGTTTATTTTGCAAATAATGTAATTCACCTTGTAAAATATATAAGTTTTGGCATTAATTTTTAGGGAGATACTTTTAGTATTAAGTTTCCAAAGAATTTTTGAGTCTGGGTACTTTAGTTAACTTAACTTTGATACAATAACTAATTTTAATAGTTAAAAATTTAAAAGTCCATTTTACATAACAATCCAACAAAACTCAATATTATATTTTACAAAATAATTTGTATGTCAAATATATTTTAAAGCGCAATTTTTGTATTAATTTTATACGTTTTTATTTCTTTGAACAAAAAAAAAAATTATTTTGAAGAAAAAAAAAATTTAGAAATTTAGAAAAAAATTGAAAATTGAAATGGTATTTGATAGATTAAATTACGAAAACAAATCTTATTTAAACTTAATTTATTTTAAACTCTACTTAAAACAAATAAAAAAGACACAACAAAGATTTATGAAATCTGCATAAGAAAGTTTTTGTTTCTTCAAGGAAGCAATATTTAAAGAGAAGGTAGGATTAATAGTTTTTATTTCGAACTTGAAATCCCTAAAAATTTTAAAAAAGTTATCAATAAAACACACCTCTTAAAACTTTTATCAGCTTGTTGAAATTATTAATGATAAAATCAGGAAATTAAAATGAAACAATTACGAGAACAGAATTGCTTCCGAAAACATTTACTAAAACTTAAGTGGCAAGCGAATGTTAAAAAAAATTGTAGAAGTCTTATCATCAAACATGAAACCAACAAATTGTTTTTACCATCATATTTGTCATACCCTTTACATTAGTGGTAAGGGTATAAATAAGTTTGTCATTCCGTTTGCAATTTCTTTATTATCCATCTGCGACCCTATAAAGTATATATTGTCTTGGTCCTTATAGAAGTCGATTTAGCGATGTTTGTCTGTCCGTGTTATGGGTGAAATCAACTTTTTAAAGCCTCCCGATGTCGCATAGACCCGTTAGTGGTATTAAAATATTAGAAATATCTGCGTGAAAATCGCTTTTGAAATCCAGCATTATCTTCCGATAACTAGCCGAGATACAAGCCAAAAACTATGACTACCTGTGTATATTTCTCTAAAATTTGTATATAAAAATTTCTACAACTGACTTAGTGTGACCGAATCCCATTCATTTTTCCTCACGAATATTTTTGTGGAACGTACTTACACCCTATCTCCGCCAACTAACAGGGTAACCATACAAGATTAAAAAAAAAATAGGGGAAAAATCTCTACAACTTCCCCGTTTGCCCCCTAAAGGAGTACAATGTATTACAATCCCCCATTTGGTGTCCCTCTCAAACATATTCCTCCATTATCTCTATCACCTTAGGGGGTTGCCATACAAAATTTACAAAAATGATGTAAAAACGCCCATAACTTTCCCAGATTGGCCTTAAGAGAAATAAAATGTAAGACCGACCGCCATTAGTTATCCCTACTAAATATATTGCTACCCTGGACAGCATCCAACGCGAAGACGGCTCATGGACCGAGACGAGCTCGGAAACATTGGATCTACTTGCTGCAACTCACTTTCCTGGATGCATGGAAATGGATGAGGCACAAACCATGACGGAGGACGTTTTTATGGTCGACCCGAGCATGGAGGTGCCTCTAGTTGACTGTATAGTGGATGATGAGAAGATTGCGTGGGCGCTGGATTCCTTCCAACCCTTCAAATCACCTGGGCCGGATGGTATCATCCCAGCAATGCTGCAAATGGCAGGGCCAATGCTGTTACCATCACTGGCAAAAATTTTTAGGGCCTGCCTGCAACTATCGTGCATTCCCTTGGCCTGGCGAGAGGTCAGCGTTGTCTTCATTCCGAAGGCAGGGAAGACGTCTCACTCCAAGCCGAAGGACTTTAGACCTATCAGCCTGTCTTCCTTTCTGCTGAAGACGGTGGAGAGACTCATAGATCTGCATATCAGGAGTTCGATGAACACTACGTCACTAAGCGCCTGTCAGCATGCATACCGTAAGGGTAGATCGGTGGAGAGTGCGCTTCACGATGTAGTTGGGACTATCGAGCACAATATGGCGAATTCCAACTTTACGATTGCGGCCTTTCTGGACATTGAGGGGGCTTTCAATAATGTGAAGCTGGAATCGATACATGAATCCCTCGTTTCGACTGGTGTTTCCCCTTTCCTGATAGGCTGGATTGATAAGATGCTAAAGGGCCGAATTATCAGTGCACGAATGGGAGAAGGCTCCATACGGAGAATTGTTACCAGGGGCACACCACAGGGCGGGGTCCTTTCACCTCTATTGTGGCTTCTGGTGATAAATGGAATACTGGAAAAATTCGAGAGGGATGGAACGAAAGTCGTGGCATACGCAGATGATGTGGTCATACTTATTGGAGGGAAGTTCTTGTCTACATTAACTGATTTGATGCAAGGGGCATTGAGATCACTGTCTGACTGGGCCAAGTCCAATGGACTCGGAGTAAATCCTACGAAGACCGAAATAGTTCTCTTTACTCGCAAGCGGAAGATCGGGGATTTCTGTGGACCGGTACTTGATGGAGTAGAGCTACAACTGTCTCCGGAAGCTAAATACCTTGGCGTTATCCTGGACCAGAAACTCAACTGGAAAAGGAACATCGAGGAAAGAGCTAAGAAGGGGCTGAATGCTCTATATGCGTGCAGGAACTCAATAGGGAAGAGTTGGGGACTAAGGCCGGGTACTGTCCATTGGTTGTACACGGCAATTGTCCGACCGATTGTCACCTATGGTTGTCTGGTTTGGCAAACCGCCACAACGAAAACCTCTCTCCTCAAAGCGCTGAACAAGGTGCAAAGGGCTGCTTCTATTTGCATCACGGGAGCGCGTGGGAGCACCCCACAGGCTGCACTGGATACAATGCTGAATCTTTTACCTTTGGAACTTTTTGTGAAGCGGTTTGCGGTTAAAGGAGCTTTGAGACTTCGAGAATCAGGAACTTGGCGCGACTCTCAGTCGGGACATGCCAGCATTTTGATCGAGATGGGGAGGCTTGAGCAGCTAAGAGACTTAGTCGGGAGTACGGATTACTTGCCATCCTACCTGGACTTCAACTCTGCCGCTGTGATAACCATTCCTGAAAGGTCGGTATGGGATGATGGCCACGTTCCGTACGGAGGAGTAGTCGTTTATACTGATGGATCGAAGACTGATCATGGTACTGGAGCTGGTATTTTTAGCGAAGCACTCGACATTGCGGAGTCGTTTAGGCTAGGCGATCACTGCAGTGTCTTCCAAACGGAAATATTTGCGATACAGGAGGCCGCAAGATTGATTGGACGCACTAATCAAGGCCATAATGAATGGGTCACCATTTACGTGGACAGTCAAGCCGCCCTAAAGGCTTTGGGTTCGTACTCTGTAAGGTCAAAGGCGGTAAGAGATTGCAGGAAGGCGCTTAGGGAGCTTGGTGGGGCCGTAAGGCTGTGCTGGGTTCCCGGTCACTCCGAGATACCCGGTAACGAATATGCCGACGAATTGGCACGGAAAGGAAGCGAACTACCGGCCACTGGGGCGGTCACATCGATCCTTCCCCCTCTGTGCGAACTCTACGGAATAATCGATGGGCACTTTAGAGTCCTGGCGAACCAGAAATGGACGAATACTGCTGGATGTTGGGTATCAAAATCCCTATGGAAAGCAGCTTCGGAAAACCGGACGAAAACCCTATTATCTTTGGGTAAGAGGGACCTTAAGCTGATCACCGGTCTTCTGACCGGTCACTGCAGTATAAGATCGCTGGAGGCACACTGGAAGCCAAACTCGGTCGACTTCTGTCGACTATGCGAAGACGAAGAGGAGATCGAGACTGTGGAACACCTGTTGTGTCGATGCCCGGCGATCGCTAGGAGGAGGAACCGGTACTTTGGTGTACCCTACCATGACCACCTCTCTGCGCTCGCCAACTGTGACCCAATGGTCTTACTGGGATTCGCGAGAGGGATGACATGGCTGGCGAGAGGTTGCGACTAGTGCCAAATGGACAACCGGCAACGACTCGTGACGGACACTGCCACTCTCTCACGTACTTACTCTACCACTACTACTCTAACCTCTGTCCTTTCTACCTTTATTTTTCATGTTCCGAATCTGAGCACACCTTTTTCTATTTTACTCTTTCCTTATTTTTCCTTCTCATAGGACAATCACAATGGGCAAATTGTCTCTGGGTGATGCGGTGAGCTTTCTCACTGCATGTCCTTCTAACCTAACCTAACCTAAATATATTGCTAAAACATACTTGCCCCCTGTCACTATCGCCTAAGGGGGCTCCCATACAATGTTTAGGAAATTGTAATAAATCCCCCCTACAGCTTCCAGGGTGTGCCCGTGGATAAGTCAAATGTTGGACTGACTTCAACTCATTTTTCATTGCAAATATTTTCGTAAAACAAACTTACCCCTTATCTCCAGCCCCTAACAAGATTGTCATACAAAATTTGAAAAAGTTAGGTTAAAAAGCCCTACACGTTGTAAAGGGTATATAAGATTCGGCACAGCCGGATACAGCGCTCTTACTTGTTTTTATATTGTAAATATTGCCTAAATATATACTTTATAAACAATAATATAATGAAAAAAAGTGTGCTGTTAGTTTATCTTGATGATAAATAAATCAAATTAGCAGCAATCTAAGTATAACAATATGTTACTGATAAAGAAACTGCAGAGAAATATAAAGTGGTGTTTCTCAATCTTAATAATATTTAAATCAAATAAATATTTTTTTTAATTAATCCTGCTTGTTCTGTTATCGAAATCGATTTTAGGCAGCCATTGAAGGAAAGGATACAGCTCACTTGGGTCCGCTTAATTCGGAAGGATTAGAAAGAAAGTAAGAACAGAAAAATTAAGCAGACTTACCAGGATCTCTGGTGGGAATCGAACCCACAACCCCCAGACTGGTAGACTCGTGCACTTACCACTGATCTACCGGTCTGCCCCATTTAAACAAGTTAGCAAGCTTGACTTAAAATTGAGTGAAACTTTTAAGTTCGGTTTAAAATCGAGAAATTTATTTCAATAATTTTATAAAAAAATTGGGAGGCACTGGTTGTCGTCAGCACAATAGGTTCTGAGCTAAACAACAAAACACGCGTAAAATTCTGGACACGTTGTAAGGTATTTAAATAAAATTTAACAAGCAACGGCCAGATAAACAAAAAAAAAAGGATTTAAAAAACACTTTTTAATATCGTAATAGATGTATTAAGGTATCGTTAAATTATTCATACATACGACTCAGTTGAGTCTTAATTGTGAAACTTGATATTATGATTACAACTAAACCTGCGAAAAATATTATTATCTTTTACAAATTTTTGTAAAAAATGTAACAAAAAATGATTCCTACGTCTGCTTATTGTAGTATTGGTAGTTTTATCTGAAGACCTTTCTAAGCATAATCAATGTTGAATGACACCAGCGGGTGAGGTCTTCATAAGACAAAAATCCAATTTTGCTACATATTTGGAATGTGATTTTAATATTTATATAAAAAATACAAATTTGTTTTTAATTAAGTTACAATTTTATTTTTGGTGCACAGTTTTGTTAATTCCGGAATTCCCTGGGAGTTTTCGAGACGGGAGCTCCCGGGATAAAAACCTAGCTAAAACACTTTTGACGCAGAGTTTAAAGCGTTGAGCAGCAGCAAAAAAGCTTTTTTACAATCTCCATCAACTTGTAGAAGTCTGGAATATTTCTATTCCATTTACTGGTTATATATGTTAAATTGCAGTTCCCCGTGAGAGTCTCAACTATGACCCTTAGATCCCTACTGGTAAAAAGCTATAGATTCCACAATCAGCACTGCCCCTTTCGTCGTGCTCCATCCTTTTTTAGGATTCATGCCTCTTTTAAGCCCGAATAAAACCTCAACAGTTGCCTTACCTATTCCCAACCTAGACCAATTTTCTGGGCTGATTATCTGCTTGCAAGCTCATCTGCAACTTTCTTCCCGGTAAAATTACAGCGACCCGGTACCTAGCAGATCCCTTCCACGTTTGTTGCCACAATAACCCCAAATAAAGTTTACAGGCGTTCACAAGTTTAGATTTGACGCAGTGTTCGTCTAGAGCTTCGAGCGCGGCCTGACTGTCAACATAGATTGTCACATAATTTTCCAAAAAAATTTTTTTTTATTATTAATTGTTGAAACTTCAGGTTTAATTTTTGAAAAGAATTTTTTATGGAGATAAATTTAAAACTATAATATATATTTATATTTAAAAGTGTTGACAAAACCAAAAAAAAACCTTTTAAAGTTTTATAGAAGACCACAAAAAAGATTTTTATACATAACTATTAACAGCATGGCGGACCAAACCCCATAAATTCAATCAACAAAGGTTAGGTAAGATTAGGTTGCCAACAGTAACGACGCAAGACACTCGCCACACTTAACCTCTTCTCCGCATTTGCCCTCCAAGATGACTTTAGGCCTATAGAGAAATTTGTTCCAAAGAAAACAAGACACACATTTTGATTTTATCAATAATTAAATGAGTCTTCACTTTGACAAATATTGCGACAAATGTGGGATAGGGGTATCAAGTCAAAAGTTGTTGCATCTTCCAATAAACCCCCAGAGGGGTAAAGTATATTGAGTATATTACTGACTCGCATTACTTTTTTGACGTCAACACTTTTTTCAAACTTTCCTACCTACTTTTGGTCTTTACATTCTTGGTTTGTAATATAAGTCGTGTATGTAAGCTCTTTAGGAAGTGAAAATTAGCAAAACTCAGTTCAATTACAATCGCAAAAAATACATGGACACTGCAACCTAATTTTGCTTCAGCTCTTTAAAGAATCTGAAAACAAACACATCTGCATAAGTTCTTAAGATGAAAGTAAAGTGTGCATGTTAAATGCAAGTAAAACATCAGTGATCCTATACGAACATTGAACTTGGTATTCATTACAGAAAAGGCAGTTGAAGCATAAGCATTTATCAACTAGGACATCCCTACCCTAAGGCCACACACGTAGTCTTTGGTGAGAATCCGTAGTAAAGTCATCGAATAAAAAGACCGTTAAGTTTGTAAGGCCACTGTTAACTGTTTTTCGATTTCACATTTTTGTCATAAATCCTAGCAGAGCTAATGAGATTTTTCTATAAATACACCAAAACGCTAAAACCCCCTATATTTTGTGATAACCCTGACTGGCGCTTTAAATGTTTGAATAGTTTTATATATTCACATTAGAGATGAGCAATATTTCTGTACCTGTGATTTTATACCTGTGACGTGAAAACCACTGGAAACGACAGTGACATAAACTGTGAAGTAACTATTTACTGCGATGCTGTTACCAGACTAAGTTAATTTTTGTCAACAACCATGTTCATTCAATCTTTAAGCCCTATATACTTAAATTACATTGTGGTTCGTGGAAAAAATAAGAAATGTTCCTGAGTGGCATAGTGGAATAAGGTGAGAACGACCCTAAAACAAAAACTTCCTGTAAAATTTCAGCATGTATTTTGTTGTTGCTAATTCCAGCTTGGTTTTTGTTTTTGTACTTAAACAGTACCGTTTATAATAGTGTGGTTTCTACAACCAAAAATATTGAAAAATTAGTTTTCTTTAAAAGTATTGGCGTTTGCTCTTCTATTATTGCCTAAAGGCGGCAAAAGTACTACAAGTGCTGACATACAATACGTCCTTATTGACAGACTTAAATAAGAAAAAAAAATTTAAAAAGACTTACCTTCATTTTTGTATATAATTCAGGATTTTCATAACGATCCAAATTGGAGATTGGATAATCTTTGGGATTACATATACGACGTTGATCCTTGCATGCTTCAATCCACAAAATCGAAACAATTGGTATGTTCATTTGTTTAGCTTTTTTGAATGTGGATAAAAGACCATCTTTAAAAACCACGTGCGTGGTGTCACTAAGAAAATCACAAAAAAAATTAAGTAAAGAAAATAAAGGCAAATAAAAAAAATGCCTACCGAGTTAAACTTAAGTTAACACGGGCGCCCAGCGCTTCAATAACTTTACGTACTCCAGCTGAGCGATTATCTTCTCCTGAACGTACTTCAACATAAACAATAATATTGCGCATAATTTCTTGCAGACTAGGAGGTTCCGGCAGATGAAGACTTTGTTCTGCCTCAGGAATGTCAAAATGGGAATAAGCAGATTTAGTAGGTGATCTAAGCAGGTATGAAAAAATGTATAAATTAAATATACTCACATAGACTTGATAATAAAAACTTTAATGTTAACTTACTTCATTGCCTTAATGGCTTTAATTCTGGCGGCAGCTGAGGGACTATTCAGGTCCCTTTGTATACGTGCCATAATCATACTGCTCGCAGTAGGCAGTGGTCTATCTGGGGTTCCCTGAACTTTTGTTTGTAATATTTTATTGCTTTTCAAGGACTTTAGAATTTGTTCACCAGATTCTGCAGTCTTATGAGATCTTGGAGTTATTGTCACATACGTATCATTTTCCTTTTCTACAGGACAATCGATATAGTCCGCTAGAGTACCTTAAATGCAGAAAATATTTGCATATATTATACTTTTTGTTTATAATTTACAAAAAATTGAAGGAAAAAAACAAAGAAATGAAAATTTTTTATTTGGAAATGTTCATTGCACTGAGTAAAAGTGACAACTCAACGGATTTGACAGTTTTGTTTTGTGATGACTTTCTTATGCTTCGCTCTCTTTTTAATTTAAAAGCTTTCCTTTAAAAAATAATTGAAGGGGAAATGTTGCCATTTGCCGAAAATATTTAAAACAAACCCGTAAAAACAACAAATTTTGTACACATATTTAAAAACTATACAATTTTACAAACACACAAGCCCAATTCTTTCAACAAAATGCATTACATTTTAAAAATAAAAATACGGCTTACTTTGTGACAACTTACATAAATACTTTTTTGTTGGAGTATGAAGTTTTTGGAAAGGACTGGGATTGTAGTCTTTCACCACTTCCTTGTCATCGGCCGGTTGCGGTGATATACTTGAAGCACTGCTTAAGCCACTGTCATTGCTGTTTCCATTACAATTTTCAGTGTTTGATTGTTTGGAGAAGGGTGGCATTAAATCAACAGGGCGTTTGTTCAAATAAGATGGAGGAGTAAATGCTTCACTTAATTGTCTTTGTTGTAGGGGCTTCTTTTTATTATCCACTGGTGCCTTTTTTGTTGTTGGGTGAGGTTTTTTCTGTTGAGTGGATTTTGCCGCCACCGATGAATAATTTAAAGTTTTCCATGTTGGCGTTCGTGTTACAAATCGATCCATTATTGATTAATAGTTTTACTTCATAACAACAAAAATTTTAATAAGACTTTTGCCTTAATTTAATCATAAATTATTAAAGAGCTAAAAGATACGTTTGGCGAAAAATGAAAATAAGTTTTTGAAAATACTATGCGTCTCTGGGTTGCTTATAATGGTAGTAAACGTTTTAGGAGTATCGGTTATATAATGAATTAGGTATAGAACGTTTCCGAAGTTAGTTATACCATGCTTAAATTTACGCATTTATAAAACATTTGATTGAAATAACTTAAAAAAATATTTATATTGATAAAATATTTATTTACGTTAAGTAGATAATAAACATGTTTTCTATTAGCGTCCGTTAGTACGATGAGTTGCAACACTGTTTTTTTGCTAGTGCTGCCAAGTTAAGGTAAATAGGGTTTCTTTGTAAAGCTACAATCCATCAATGCTTCACAACTAAGACTCTTTTATATACTGTAATAACATGTCTGTTTTTATTTGTTGTCAGTTGAAAATAGAACGTATTCTATTTCAAAATATTTAACGTCTGAGTTTTAACTGTAAGTTTTTAAAAGTCAACGGATTAAACGCTTGTTGTTGTTTTGCCATAGACTTTATACCAGCTTGAAACTTTTATAATTAGCCAACTAAAACTAATACCTTAGACGTAACTTAAAACTAAAAATGAAAGTCACAGTTTTTTTACACTCAAAAAATTTAAACTTATTTCTTTGACATTGAACTCAGATGAAAGCTAAGGTGGTGTAAAAGCTAAAAAACATTATAACCAAAGGAGATGGAAAAGGTGGGAGCAAAGACTATATATTTATATAGTTTTATATAGTCTATAGTCTTTGGTGGGAGCAAGGTATTTTGCATGGCCTCAGCTAATCAGCTGAGTAACGGTTTTTCGTTATTTAAATGCCAGATTTTGTTTATGCTTATGTATTTTTTCTTTTATACAAAAAAAACTGTATTATTTTAAGAAAAGCTCAAAAATAACAAACAAATTTTATGAGTTTTTGTTATCTGTTCTTGACATTCTTATGACGATTTAGTTGTTGTAGGAGCAACTGATCACCTGACTTTATATTTGGTTGATGGATTTTGGTTAGCTTGTCAGGTTTATATAGAGAATTTTTTACAAGAAAGTATTAAATATACAGCATATACAATACTACAAAAACACATATATGACGATGTTTAGTTCTGAATGCATGCTGCGTATGTCTAAAAGTTGTTGTTGTAGGAGTAAGGTCAACTTTATAATACATCTGGGTTACAGCTACTGCTAACTTAATTTTGTGTCCGGCAAATGGTAACTTATCATCTGAGCTATTTCTCATGGGGACAGGGTTTCACCTCGAATATAAATGAACGTTTCTTACAAAATGTTTAGGGGATTCACAAGGTGTCCTATTATGTCCTATCATCATTATATATGTATATACATATGTTATAAATTTCACAATGTTTTTTTTTGTCTTTTATACAAAAATAGTTCTTAAAAAATACTACGTCGTTTAATATGCTTATTAAATTGTCACAACAACTCCAAATACACCTGCGCCGAGTGTCATATAGTTGGCAAATGTTTTTAAACCATTGAGGAAATTTTATGACAATATGACAATAAGACAAATATAACACCTTGTGAATCCCCTAATTTACTACGCTATATCTCGCAAACTGTAATAGCTATCGACTTCAAATGTTTTGTAGAATGTGATGACACAGTAATGCTTGTAAAAAAGCGGTTGGATAGGCACCCTTACAATTAAACATTCTATATCGAAAACTGTTAAATCTCTCGATCTCAAACATGGTATATATTTCTATTACACATACCTAAAAACGTTTAAATGTTACGGCAAGCTTTCATTCTAAATCAAAAGTATAGTTTAAGGCGCACCTAATATTAATTCGCTTTGGTATAGCATTTACTTGCATTTATTTGTTTTTATGACTACATATTAAAACAAAAACATTTATTATTTTAATGATCCTTTTTATTTTCCATATAAATTATTTTATTCTAATTTCTTTATTCATCAATCTATCAATATTAGCTTTTGTTTAATATATAATATTATTACATTGATATCAATTTTTAATATTTACACCTAAAACAATTTAAGTTACATTTTTTATTTATTTGTTTTTTTCTCATACTATATAATGAAATTATTTTATTAAAAAGGACATGTTTCAGTCTTTCAAAAATTAATTATATGCGAAAAATATCTATGGCAAAATAGAAAATTTTCTTAAAAAAATATGTATGACTAAAACATATTATATATAATGGAAAATATAATAATGACGAGTATTTTTTTTGCTTAGTTTTCTTTTGTATAAGTAAGTTTGTTTAGTATTTCAAATAGGACATAGCACACTCTATCAGTTAAAGGTGGCTTTAAGTTCTTTTTTTTTTTACTAGATTCTTAAAGTAATATTTAAATCACATAAAAATAAAGCTGCGCTCAAGCAACATTTTGCTAAAAAGAAATACAAATGCAAAATAATTTCTAAAATCATAATAATGTTGAGTAAAAGAAAATTAAAATCTTTAAAGTATTTTTAAAATTGCAAATGTACAAATGTAAAAACATAAAACAATTAAAAAGAGACAAAAGGTTCCCCAAAATGCATACATATGCACATAATTATAAGAAACAACTGCAGTAAATTAATTTGTTTATTCTGAAATTAAAAAAAAAAAATATTATTTAAATATATTAAAACTATTTAAAATTAGTTTTATTATGTATTTACCATGTGCACTTATTAAACTGCGAGCATCCCAAAGTGACAATTGCGATTGTGACAGTCGATGATTTTGTGAGTATAATTTATAGGGATAATAAGCATGAAATGGTTGATATTGTTGATGAAATGTAGCAATTGGTAAAGGCTGGGCTGGTTGTGGTATCACTTGCAAAAGCTGTTGCTGTGAAGCTGATATTTTACGTGCAATTTTAGCTTCCTTCTTATTAATTTTTTTACATTCATTGTGCTTTGAAGTTTTAATGAAGTTGGGTATACGCGCCAAAAGTCCACAATAATATGGATCATCTTGTTTTTTGCGATTTTGCAAAGATTTATTCTTTTTGCTGGTCAAAATTGGTCCAGATTGATTGTAACTATTATAGTCAGGCTTAAAATATAGGTAAAAGTTTAAAAGTTTCAGGTTAAAAATAAGTTTTTTTTATTAAATAATAAAAATGTTTAACTGTTAAGCTGCTGAGTCTAAATTAGTAAAAAAAATAAATAATAATAAACAAATAATTGGCTAGTGCTTATTTAACGCGTTTTGTCCTAGATATACCGATTTTGAGCAACCCAAAAGTCGCATTTTTTTTCCTTTTTTGAAAACTCGCTAGATTGGAATTTTTCTATTCTTTATAACTATTGCAAATAGATATTTTTACCAGGGACCTTAATTATTATGCCAAATAATAAAAATCAAAAGATAATAATTATTTTTTGATTTTTATATTTTGGGCAGATATAATTATTAATTTAAAATTATAATAAAAATCAGTTATGATAAAAATAATCGTTAAATTTTGATTTTTATATTAATTAAAAAAATAACAGTTATTTCCGCAAAAAAAAAAAAAAAATAAAAAAATTATTATTTTTTGACACAAATTTTGGAAATCAAGAATTTGAAAAGCCCTTGATTTTCCAAAAATCTAGTTTTATATAATAAAAATGGTGTACTACTCCACTTGACTTTCCGATGTTTCCTTGTGCCTGATTTTTTTTATTTAAAATTCATAAACAATTATTATTTAAATTAATTTTTTATTATTATTTTTTGTCAAAAAAAATATATAAATAATTTTTGATTTGTATTTTTTTGACAGAAATAATTGTTATATTTTAAATTGATATAAATATAAAAACAGTAACGATATTTGTTACCATAATTCATTTTAATAAAAAAAAAATATTTCTGCAAAAAAAAAATACGAATTGAAGAAATAATTATTTCTTCTTGAGAAAAAATATTAAAAAGTATCAAAAAATAATTTTTAATTTTTGGGATTTATTTTTTTTTGCATCATCATTACGGTTTTTGGAATATCAAATGTCGATTTAGTTTTCAGGTATTTCAGTAAACAGAGTTATCTTTACTTTAACATTTTTTTTATTTTAATTTAATAATATTTAAAATTCAAAATATTAATTTATTATAAAACTATTTTTAATCATCACAATATCAGTAAACAAACTTTATCTGCTGTTATTTTTTCGTCGTTATTGTGTTTCATACGACGAATTTAAGCATTGATTTTTTGGAGCCGAAATTGTCATGGCGGACGAAGTGTGTTGTACGCCCGAGTTGTGCTCCTAGCATCTTAATACCCCTACCGCGTTATACATATGTATATCGTGTTGCTATAATTATTTAAAAATTTCTTTACCTTTGGCATATATGGACTTTCCTCAATATAGTTTTGAATATTGTGAACACTGCGTCTTCCCTTACTGGACGAATTTGATGAGTTATTTGAATCATCTGAAGCAGCTGGCGTTGGATATATTAAACCAACTTGACTTTCAATAGTTGAATATGGATCCTCACTGCCAGCCGCAGTACCACCATTCAATGGCAAACGTGTACCTATGGCATCTATAGATTTTGGCAATGTTTGTAAACGATTTTTCAGCATATCAATGGCTACAACATTTATAACCATAATCCAAAGGGGACAGTTAAGTAAATTGTTATTAGACTTCACTAATGTTATGGCTGAAAGACATTGGCGCTCTAGGCGCGTATTCTCCGGATGTGTACGGGAAAATTCCCGGTTTATATTTGCCGTAAATTTGCGCATATCAAAGAGCTAAGCAAACAAAAATAAATAAAAAAATGTATAAAAAGGATAAAAAAAGATAAAAAAAGGATAAAAAATTTTAAATAAATATTTTCAAAGGGGTTTCATACATACCTTTGCCGATGTTCCCGTTGTCAGGGCCATATTTGGCAATTGTAAAATGTCACCACCAATTACGGTCTCCTCACTCGCTTGACTTGTGTTGTGTACAAATACCCCACTTTTACCATAACGCTTTACAAATATATTTCCAATATCATCCATTTTGATTTTGAAACCATCGCCAATGGATTTTTTTATGACTTTAATTTCTGAGTCGCGCATAGGATTATCAAAACCATTTAAACCAATTCTTTAAAGAAAAAAAAGAAAAGAAAAAAAATAGTTATATCAAAGTAAAAACGTAAAGTTTTTTATAAATTTATATAAATATTCTATGCGGATAATCAACAAAAAATTGTTTATGATGGCTTATAGCATGTTAACACATGAACACCAATTACCTGCTTCGCTCTCCAAATTACCAACATAATTCGAAATGTTTACATTACGAATTCCTAATTGGGTTTGGCAATTGTTTGTTTTTTCTCCTGCATAGAAAATATGTTCACACATATACAGACACATACAAGCGCACTCATGCAGTCTTTTTTTGCACCACATATTTGTAGTTTGTTTAATTTTTGACTACTGTGCATAAAAGCTATCGATTAAAGTTAGAGATGACATTTTTTTACTCAAATGTTTTTGGTAATCCAAACTTAATTAGCTGTCAAACTCATTATTCACTCTGAAAAGTTTGTATTAAAAACATCGTAATTGCATTGATAATTGGGTTGCAAATTACGAACGAGGGAGCGAAGCAAGTTATTGGGCTTAAATGAAAACAGTCTTTTAGGTTTCATAGTCAATTCCAAAACAAATTCTTTTATTGTAAACCGGAGTCAACTCAAAACATGTAAGTTACGGGTACTTGAGTACCGAATATATTTAAACTGACTATGAAAACTAAGCCATCACAAACATTTTTTTTTATTTTGTTAGCTTGTGTTATTCGAAAGCTTAATTTAAACCTACCTTACGCCATCAAAACCCTGTTTTGAACCATTTATTGATATAACCGATGATCTGGCATAAGCCTTAGCCACACGACGATTCTTTTCAAAGACAATAATTTTAGCCCAAATTTCATCATCAATTTGTTCCCATTTAGCCATAACTTCTTCCAAATGATCTCGAAATAATTTTTCTTTGTCATACCAAACATCTTCCTCCTCTTCGGTATTTGGGCCAATGGCATCCAAATTATCTAAAGAACGTGAAATGATTTTGCGTCGTGAAATCATTATTGTTGTTTTTATTTTACTAAAATAAAAGAAATTATGATTATTAATGACATACATTCATGAAAGAAAAATTATTTTTAAGTTTTAAATAAACAATTAATAAAACTGTTTTAAAACATTATTGATTATATGTAGTGAAATATTAAATCGCGATATTAGGATTAAATAAATCTGGCAACGCGCTTAGAAGATATTTGAATATAAAAGAGGGTCAAGGCCAATTATAAAATGTCCGACACCATTATTATTATTTTTTTACTTCAGTATCAAAATCTAATATGCAGATTAAGGTAGCTTTAAATTTTGAAAATCCTAACTGGTCACAATGGTAGTCTGGCAAAAGAGACTACAAAATCTATTTTTTTATTCTTACTTTCTTCAATGCTCAGAGAGCACGTACACGCGTGTGGGATTTTGCCAATTACCGCTTTAAGGTGAATTACCTCAACTTTATACTGAACCGGAGATTTTACTGGAAAAGAAATATCAAGGGAAAAGGAACATCGTTGGGGGCCAAAGCCTAGTTTTGTCAAATGGGTATGCCCAGCGATAGTTTTGGTTGTAATTATCTCTAGATAATTAATTTGGCGAGAGGCTGCACGTTGGTTTGAAATGGTTCGAAAGTGACGCTTAATTGAATTTTTAAAATTAAGTTTTTGTATTATATTATATTTTTATTATATTATATTTTGCATCGGATAAAATTATATAAAATTCTACATCACTATGTTAATTTTCAAGCATCTATCTTTTCAGCTGAGTCCGTAGTGACATGTCAAAGTACAAAATTTTTTGCAATTTTTTTAAAAAGCGAAAAAAGTTAAATTTTGCATTGAACGAGTCCGTAGTTTCCAAATTTAACGATAACAAAGTGTTATTTAAAGAACGGAACCTTCAATTTCAGGTATTTAAGTGTACAAAAATGATGTAGTGTTTTTGAAAATATGTGTGAAAATATTTTTGACGATTTTTATAAAAAAGGTCTAAAATTGGCCTATTTTTGATGTTTCGTGAACCATAACTTCTAAGTTAGTTCAGGTTGGGTTTTGAGTCTTAAATTTTCCAAAAGTTTTAAATCTTAGCTTGATATTTCAAAAAAAAAAATTTGCGGTTTTGTTGCTCAATTTTTTGCTATTAACATTTTTCTGTTTGAAGTCGTGTTTTTTCAAAGTCATGTATTTAACAAAACTAACGTTCGTTCAATGCTTACTATTGTTGTTATTGTTGTCGGAGATAGGTGCGTGAACAAGTTTCAGTCATCTTTATTCACGAGAGTGTTAAAATGGTTTTGTATGGCTCCTACAATACATAAGTTTTTAAATCATGGTCCCAAAATCATAAAATATGCCCTTTTACCGATTGGAGAACTTTCAGAAGAAGGTCAGGAAGCCAGAAATAAGGATTTTAAAAATTATAGGGAGCACTTTGCTCGCAAATGCAGCCGAGAAAAGTCAAATGAAGATATTTTAAATAGATTTTTCTCAGTTCAGATCCATTCATATCTAGTATTAATAAACAAAATGAGCGGAAAGAAAAGCAACAATTATCAAATCCCGAACTACAGCTTTTGCTATCGCCTATTATTTTTCAAGAAATACATGATAGTGAGAGTAATGATAGCGAAGATTATGGTGATGAAGGTGAGGATGAATATAATATGGTTTCTTTTAAAGTGTATGATAATTATTGATAAATAAAAAAAATATAAAAATTAATTTCGTTACTTTTTTAAAAAAGTTATAAAATTCTCGAAATCCTTCAAAACCCAAATTCAGACTTTACATTAAACTTATATTCATATTTATGCAAAATATATATTTATTTTTTATTTTTTAGAAAGAGGACAATATAAGCTTTTGTTTGCTTCTCATTTTTTAAAAAAATCACTTTCCATTTTAAAATTACGGCGAAAATTCTGAAACAAACTATAATTTTCCGAAAAATAAAAATGGCTATGAAATCGTAAAAAAAATTTTTTTTCTGTGTATTTTTTTTCAGAATATGCCTTTTTATGCATATTCAACGATTGGAGAAAAAATTTCAAAAAAATTTAAATTACGGCTCCCATGAATTAATCGCCACTTTCGGTGTCATCGAACCCACTGTGGGCTGTCCCAAATGACTATTAACTTTAAATTTGGTTTAAATAGTGGACATCCTTATACACTGATTGGCTTAAAATTGAGACTAGAAGTGGAGCGGGTATCTTCAGAAAATAACCTAAACCGTCCTTTCGACTCAAAGAATGCTGAAGAGATATAGGCACAAAGCGGATCTGGGGCAGTTGCCAGTATGGTAACTTACATGGGGTTTCTCACACTGTGTGAAATCTAAAGAAGTACTGAGGGTCATTTTGGGAATAAGGATAAGCGGGTCCAACCACAACCACACACATCTAGTGACAAATGCACATGGAATGAGAATAAGAGTACCTAAGGTTATATGTGGACTTAGTTCGGTCTCAGTTTCCGTGTTCAAATTTTAGTAAAGCTCATTAAAATAAAACGAATTTATATTTTACCTACAGTAGTTCCGAATAGAAAGAGAGCTGACAAGAAATCGTAGTTGGTTTCAGAAATGCAATACACTCGGCTAATATTGGAACCACACACTTTTTTAAATAAAAATTTTAATTTTTAGCTTTCTGTAAGTCAATACCTTAATCTAATATTTTAATATACATATGTACATACTCATGTTCATATGTAAATGCAGATATAAATTTATGTATACATGAACACATTTGGGGGATTTCATGTCAAGTGACCCAACTTTTTTTTTCGATTCGAAAGAAATTTGGACCAAAGTAAGTTCTTGCAGAGAATAGCTTAGACACAATTTTTTACCACGATCGGTCAAGAACTCTCTGAGCTAGAGGGGTTCAAAATTTGACGTTTTCGGCAAATAGGAGTTTTTTCTCATACATGTAGTTTATTACCTTTTGCTTTTAACAAAATTCGTCCCAAATACTTTCGATAGCTTTTTCTTTAATCTTCCAGAAAAAAATATTTTTAAAATTAAAAAAAAAATTTTTTTTATTCTTTTTATAAAATAATTAGAAAAAAAATTTTTTTTTTCCATATATGCCCATTTTTTTTTTGCTCAAAATAAAGCTTAGGTCTTTTCTTTGAAGAGCTTGGAAGTCACTTAATGGGATGCGAGTGGGATATCTATAAAAAATAATGTTTTGTAACTCAAGGCAAAGGATTTACAATTTTCGCGTATATTCTACTTTAATTTTTTTTCCTATTTATGTAAAATTATCTCTTAAGCAAAAAAAAATTATTTTATGCTAAGAAACAAAATAATTTAACCTTTCCGACGGTATGCATTGAAAATATTAACAAAATGTGTTCAGACATTGCCATATAAAAGTGATTTTATTCCAGAAGCCTACCATTTTGTTGGTAATACAGTGTCGAGTGCATGAAACTTTATTTGGTATTGCATACCGTCGGAAAGGTTAAATTATTTTGTTTCTTAGCATAAAAATTTTTTTTTTTTTTTTGCTTAATTTTTTTTTAATTTTAAAAATATTTTTTTCTGGAAGATTAAAGAAAAAGCTATCGAAAGTATTTGGGACGAATTTTGTTAAAAGCAAAAGGTAATAAACTACATCTATGAGAACAAACACCTATTTGCCGAAAACGTCAAATTTTGAACCCCTATAGCTCAGAGAGTTCTTGACCGATCTTGTTAAAAAATTGTGTCTAAGCTACTCTCTGCAAGAACTCACTTTGCTCCAAATTACTTTCCAATCGAAAGACATCGGCTTTAAAAGTTGGGTCACTTGACATGAAATCCCCCATATATGTGTAGTTATTTTTAATCTTGTGCACCGTTTCCATTAATTTGAAAATAAATTTAATGCTTTACGCTCAAAAAACCCACCAAAGAATTAAAAATATCTTTATTGGAGTCAAGATATCAGTTTATTAACCCAAAATTGGAATATTAATCAGTAGTTTTATAAACCATTTTTGGTAATAGCAAATAAAACCACTTGTGGCATTAATACAATTAAGATTTTTGTTTTAGGAATTTGTAATTGTAACCAAAAGCAAATTTAGTAAAACAAGTCTTTCAATACTTACAACCTACTAACAGATGAAAAATTAAATTAACTTGTTTAAGTAAGTAAGAAAACACTAAAACAGGAAATGGAAATAATAAAGAAATATTTTATTTTTAAAAAACAAATTGATACAAAAAATAGAATAAAAAAAAGTAATTAGTAGAAGAAAATTGTTTTTAATCAGGTTTAATCTTTTCACGTCATCTTCTATGAAAAACTGTAAAGTAAGCAGCTACAGAAGTTAATCATATCACGATGTGACGCATCTTATTTAATATTCTAAAGTACATATGAGCCGTTTATTTTGAAAGTGGCATAAGTCGCTTTCTAAAAAATCGATTAAATGGCAACACTACATACAATTGATCTGAATTTTTTATATCTTTATATATCTTGACTTTAAAAGTTCATCCATGCACTGTTGCTGAGTTAATCCACGTCGAAAGTTGTAAAAAATAATCGCGCGAAAATGTTCACGATTTAATGTCAAACTTTACGATGGAGCTGTCAGTTGTCAAATCGCAACACTAGTGTTGCTAAATCCCGAAACATAAAAGGCAAACCTCGTATCACAATCGTCATGTCTTTCAGCGATAAAATGCAATGTTTCAAATCAATTAAATTAAAAAAATAACATTCTTACTCTTTTAAACCATTTTACATAAAAATGATTTGAACTTATTAATAAAACATGCACGATTTTTTGTGTTCTTGTTTTCTTATTATGACGTATGAGAGTGTACTTGATTGTATTTATTTAGTTTTAGAATTTTCACTATTGACATACTTTTGAGAAGTTTAAAAACCTTATAAATGTCTTTTCCATATTTCAGCACTTTGAATTTTATATTTACTTTTGCTTGGGATTTTCAACAGTTTATGCTGCAAGTATGTTTAATCTAAATAAATGATTAATTCAAATCACGTTACTTTTATTTATTTGCTTTTCAATACTGTAACAACAGCTAGAGACAAAAAATACTAAAAGACCTCATATTTCAAATAAGTAAGTATTTCAAAAACTTTAAAATACTTTTGTGCATACCCAGTCAGCCAAATTGGCTGACAAAATTTGTACCAAACAAGTTTGGAATATATCTAAATTGATTTGTACAGATATTTTACAGATTCCTGTCAGACATGTCTGCACGACTTGTCTTTAAGATTTCTGATTTGATTTGTACAGATATTTTACAGATTTCTGTCAGACATGTCTGCACGACTTGTCTTTAAGATTTCTGATTATTTTCTGACCGATTATGGGATTTTATCCCTTTTGGTTTAGTATAGAATGTGCAGCGCGATATTTTGTCTTTGCTCAAGGCGCATGTATATCAGGTGACCTCGGTTTATCAGCTGAGTAACGGTATTTGATTATTTAAATGTCAAATTTTTTTTATATATTTTTTTCTCGTTTTACAAACAACAACTGTGGTATTCTAAGGAAAGCTCAAAAAGAAGAAGAAAGAGTTCATGAGTTTTTCTTATTTGTTTTTGACATTCGTATGATGATTTAGTTGATATAAGTGCGCCTTGTCTTTGCTTATTTGAAACAAGTTTTTATTCAATAAAGAAAAAAATTTAAAAAACTAATTTTTTATTTAGATTTTTGTATCATTCTATCAGATATTTTAAAACAATCTGTTAGTTTCCTGCTAGATATATCGACCAGAAATTTCTCACGACACCTCTGATAAATTTCGTGACAACCACTTTATATATTTCGCATCAGAAATCTAATCGAATTCTGTCAGTTTGGCCGACATTTATGTTAGATATCCTACAGATGTCGGTCAGTTTTGTTGGCTGGTTACATACGTACATACATACATATGTAAATAAATCAAACAGCTGGTGATAGTTAAATGAGTTCTTGTTTGCTTCAATAAATTTTTTTTAAATTTAGACGTTTGACTGGAATTACTTTCTAGCAGGCAGGTTTAAAGTCTGAGAATTTTCTGATAGTATTAAAAATCTTACAAAAGTGGCCCATTTATATAAGCGCTACCATATCCTTTGCTTCTATTTTTTTCGTTAAAGATTACATTCTTTCATCGGGGCCGTATAAATAAGGTCTCGTAAGACAAAATGTTGCCTTTTGATACAAAAATGCATAATAGGTTATGCTGCATCGTCTTCATTAATGGATAATATGAATGTTGGGGATACGAAAACTCTTAATGTGCTGAGCATAAAGTTCCAGTGCGATGCACGCTGGACGAAAAATATTTTTCTTCTTTCAAAAGAAGCACCCAAGTATCTTAGTTACTTGGAACCTTATTCGACTTTCTTTTCACCCCCTGACGTTTTCAATATTTATGCTGCCCATATACGACAAAAAATGGAATACAACTCCTATATATGGGCTGGTGTTCCAAAGTCTATTTTATAATCCCTTGACCACGTATAAGAATGGGCGGTGAGGGGTAAATTGAGCACCGCTATGATGTGGGATACGTTTCACGGTTTTATCGATACAAAAAAAGGAATATAGAGAAATCGGTGAACTTGTTCCTGAAATCCGAAATTTCATGCGTAATACTCGTCCATTTTTTACGACTGACCATTAAATCGCAACAAGCATTACCAAAAGATAAACTTCCTAGATAACTTTTTTGTCACTGTTGATATCGAGAAATTTAATTTAAATGTACCCAAACACTACATCCCCTATCTTCCTTCCCATAACCTATTTTTCTGATACCATCCCAATGCAATGTATATTTTATTTTTCATTCATATTTCAATTGGTCGGTTATATGGGGGCCTACCTACTCAACTGGGCCCTATCCATAATTTTTTTAAAAAAGTTATTGCATTAACATTTTAAGAGTTTGCTTAGAAAAATATTATTTCTATGAGCGTAGGTTATTGACTTTTAAAAAAGTGCAAATTTTGATATAATTAATAGATGAGTTATTTTTCTACATTTTAATTATTTTTTTATTTTCTTTATCGTATATTTAATACATATTTTATGAGTTGATAAACACTTTTGCTTTTAAAATGCGTGTTATTTTTGTTGCTAAAAAAAAAGAAAATGAAGATTAATTTGTAGGAATTAAAAATATCTATTCGCTTTGATAATTTACGAGCGCAAAGTATTAATATTACAAGACAATAAAACCTTTCAAAAGCAAATACAATTAAAATGCAAAATCAGTATTAAAATTGAGGGAATGAATTTTTAATTTATTTATTATTATTTAATTTAGTAGTTTTTTTATTGACTTTATAATATACACTTGAAGCGTTTTAAGTGGACTTGAATTTTTGAATATTTTGCTTATTAGTGGGTGATTTATTTAAGCCATTTAATAGATAAGTTAAAAAATTTAACAAACAAAATTATTAGTAGTTAAATTGTTGAACTGAATGACCCCGTAAGTGATTATTACCTTGTGTTCAAAAAATAATAAGGTGAGCCCCACCCTCAGTTATGGCGAAAGGCTCAGAATCACTCCCTGAGTCAACTAAGTCATGCCTATCCGTCCGTCTTTTTAACTGAATGTCTGTTCAATTCAATAATTATAGCACAGGTCGAATATTTAATAAGAAATAAAAAAAATTTAAACTAGATAAAATCTTTGTTAAGAGGACTAGCCCAAATAAAGATGGCGATAATTGGACTTTAGCTTCCCCAAATATTACTCTTTCTCGATAAAGTTTTGTATATGCTTATGCCTACACCTTTTCATAGTCCTAACATAAGTCATACTCGCAAGAATCATAGTAGCACGATTTAACTGCAAAAATCTATTAGTTTTGGGATAAATTGTCCCACTAAAATTTTTTAAGATCGATCCATTGAGAAACCCTTCTCCCATTGAAGGCCTTCATCCAAAAATTATGTTAACCTTCAAAAAAACAGTAGCAGCAAATTTGAATAACTAATGGCTTAAAAAATAATGGCACTGGTACAGATCATTTTTAAACAGGAAAAGTCCTAGTAAAGTTTCTGGCAAAATACCTATTAGAGACACAACCCCCCACAGAAGGGTTAGCCCGGAAATTGTGTTAACTCTCATAAATACTTGAAGTACTTCTGGCATCTCTTCCGAAGTAAGCATCCACCAAGACAGACAGGATTTTGGAAAATTCGGGGATAAAAATGGAACAAAACAAGGTAAACATTTTACTTTGGTACCGTTTAGATTAATTTTGTAATTTTTAAACCAATAAAAACAGAAACAAAATTCAAATTGCTTTTGGCAGGTCTCGAAAAATATCAACATGTTGTTGGCACTTTTTAAATTTTGAACCCTAAAAAGCAGTACAAATTTTATTTTGGTGGCCAGGTCAATTCGGTAGCTTCTAAACCAATAAAGATAGAAATATAATTAAAATTGTGTTCGACAGATTTAAAAAAAAAAAAAAATGCTTTTTTTTATTATTTTTGTAAAATTTTGACCCAAAGGGGTAAAAACTGGTAAAAATTATAAATTGGAAAATTTTTGTAGCTTCCTAACTAATAATGATCGAAACATAAATTAAATTGCTTCGCCAGGTACTCTTTTTAATTTGGAACCATAAGGGTTAAAAACCATAATTAGTCCTTTTTAAGCCCATTTTTGTTTTTTTAAAACAATGTTGGTACTTTTAAGGCACTTTTTGTAACTTCTGACTAAAAGCAAAATTCAAATTACGTTCGAGAGGTCTCAAAAAAAATATGAGTAAGTTTTGGTATTTTTTGAAAATGGGATAAACATTTGTTTGTACTTTTAAAGCTCTTTTTGTAACCTTTAAACCTCTAGATATAGATATAACGTAACTTAAATATCGAACGACGACTATAGAGCCCAGTTGAGGTTTAAAATGGTAAATGCTGGCAAAGCGTCCTTTTCAAAATTTTTTGTGCTTTTTTGGGCATATGTAATTTGTCATAGTCTTAAGACTTTTTTGCGTTTTTATTTAATTATGGGTTAAATTATGGCTAACTATGGCTTAAAGACGGTCGAGAGTTAACTAAGCTTGAAAATTTTTACGTTAGATACCCTGTGTATGCGTACAAGTTTTCAAAAAAAAGTAATAGTACCAGCATAAAGAGTCAAATTTTTGATGGCGTGGCACCTCCTATTTTTGCCTTGAACATTTTTACTCTGGAACCGGTTTACATGCGGACGAAATTTTATTAAAGTTGGGTAGAAATACCTGTGTTAGCATTATATTTTTTGTGGCCATAATTCCGCGCGCTTTGTTGCTTTAAGAATTTTAACGTTGGAGATCTTTTACATACATATGTAAAAATTAAAAAAAAATAAATGTGAAGTAGAAGTCCCAGAATTACAAATTAATTTTTGCTTTGTATATGCTTAAACATATTCCAAAAAATCGGTTTAGGTGTAAAACTAGTATAAATGAAGACGTGGCATCTCCCACTTTTTTGCTTCAAAAATTTTTACTCTAAAAGCAGTTAAATACAAATGAAATTTAATTAAAATCGGTCAGGCAGAAATAACTTTTTTAAATTTTAGTTTTTGTGGGCATGGCCCACTTTTTGTGGGCGTGGTACAACCCACTATGTTAATATGTATACAAATTATATGTTTTAAGTATATTCGTTCAAATTTTAAGAAAGTCAGTGTAAAAGAATTACATTTTATAAAGATTTTAATATTTTGGGGAGTGGTACAACTCAGTTTGGTACCCTGAGAATTTTACCGTAAGATACCTTGTACATGCGCACAAAGTTTAGAAGCAAATAATTTGAAAAATAATAAATTTTTGTGGGCGTGGCACTGCACACTTTTTTGTCTATAAAATTTTGGCTCCAGAAGCCGTTAATGTGTAAGCAAAGTTTCCAAAAAATCAGTCAGGCAGAAGCACCTTAATTAAGTATTTAGTTTTTGTGGGCGTGGCATCGCCTTATTTGTTGCCTTAAACATTTTTTCGGCAGAGGCTTTATATATGCTTATAAAGTCTAAGGTTATGAGTGGCGGTAAAAGTACCAATATTAAAAAATTTAAATGTTGTGGGCCTGGTACCGCCCTTTTTCTAAAAAGGTAGTCTATTGCACACCCAGGCCTAGAAGTATTTATGTTCTAAATTTCATGAAAATTAGTCTAGCCGCCTAGGCGGGATTGTGGGATTATTTAATTTAAATAAACAGGCGTAAATTATCATTTTTAAAAAAATTGTTTCCAAATAAGTATGCATTTCTTAACAAGTTAATTTTTTTTTTGAGGCGAAGCTTAAAAAACTGGCTTAAATCATTTTAATAAAAAAAATTATTTAGCAACAGTTAAAAGATTAAAATGTTTTTTTTTTGCTTTAAGGCATACAGTATATACATACACATGTTTATTTGAATATGTACATACATACATACATACACACATATATATACATATGCATATTATTAATAATTTACACACATAATAAAATATGCATTTTGTATAATTTTAGCGTACTTTCAAGGTTATTTGGCATAAAACCAGATTATTCTGTTTTTTTTATAGACTTGGGTTCAGTTTTTAATAACATTTATTCTAATTCTTTAGTTCTTTTATTATTTCTTAGCAACTAAAATGGAAAAAAAATTAATAACGAGTTTTTTGTCTCTTGTTTATTACAAACTTCTAAATGACCAGAACATACATAATTTTATTATTGTTTAAATATTTAGAAAAATCAGGCTTAAAGACAATCAGAAAAGCACTTAATTTTAATATTATTTTAGCTTTTTATACGGTTTTTTTGTTTTGCGTTTTGTAAAATTTTTATATCTCTTTTTTAATCTAATTGATTTGTTTAAATTAAAATATATGAAAATATAAAAAATATTTATGATTCATACAATATTTTATTAAAAGTATTTTTTTTTGTCTAAATAAATGTAATTTTACATACTCACATACATCGCACATTTGCAATTAAATAGGTTGAACATAATTTGTTTTTTGCAATTATTTTTGAAAGTATGTCAGTCAATGTTATTATTAAATTTTTTTTAATCAACAAACTATAACAATTTTATAGTTTTAATTGAGTAATTGCCCAAACAAAAGCTTTTTAAGTCTGAACGGGATGTGGATTTAAAACATATTAATAAACATAAAAGCAAATACAGAAAAATATCTAAATTTGTTGCTTGTATAAAAACATTTCAATAAGTTCTAACATGACGTTCATTGTGATTTAAAATCCAATCAATCAATCAAACATTAGTTATTTATTTAATAAAATCTGAAATTGTTTTTAGATTTTTTCTATCTCCGCTTAGATTTAGCCAACAGTAGCAGTTATTGCTTTAAGGCTAATTTTATAATGTTAACCAATTGTTTCTTAAGGTTAAGAGTAGTGGCAAGTTGAATTAAATAACAGTTTTGAAAAATTAATTTGAAAAATACATTAAAAGAAACAAGTAAGTGCGCTTTATTCGGCTGTGCTGAATCTTATATACCCTTCACAACGTCTAGGGATTTTTACCCTATTTTTTTTCAAATTTTGTATGGCAGCCCCCATAGGGGGTAGAGATTGGGGGTAAGTCTGTTCCAAGAAAATGTCACAATATTCCGGCTGGATAATGTTAAAATTAAATAAAGAAATTGGTTGTCATCGTATAAGATTCCCAGTATTTTTTGAGATTGTGGGTTAATGACTAACATACTAAGGGATGTTGGCCCGTTTAGCGGTCGGAAATTAACTTAGCAAGAAAAAATACCTTTTTTTAAATTTTGTAAGTTAAAAAATATAAAGTTAAAGACTATCGAACTATTTACAACTCTAAAGTCAACAACATCGAGGATTTTGTTGTTGGAATGGCGGCCAGGAGCTTCTTAAGACTTAGTAAGTCAGGTATGCGTGGGGTATGTTCGGATGGACATGCCGGCATTTTGGGAAGGGTTGGGGATAGCCGACTCCTGTGGCAGTCAGGTGTGACGGACTACATGGTAGCGAAACTTGACTTTGTGATCCTGCCCCAAGTAGTGTTTCCGGACAGGGAGGCATGGAAGGGATCAGAGAAGCTGTATGAGGGGTGTGCAGTCTTTACAGACGGATCGAAGATGGAGGTAGACACCGGGGCTGGTATCTATATAATATAAACGGGAGAAGGAAGGTCCTATAGACTTCCGGACGAGTGCAGCATTTTCCAGACTGAAATTCTGGCGGTGGTGAAGGCCGCGGAATCGATAGGGAAAGATGCGGATGGGAGAGGGGACGTGACAGTCTACGTTAATAGTCAGGGCGCGCTTAAGGCTCTAGAGGGACATTATGTCAGGTCTAGACTCGTGAGCGACTGCAGACATACTCTTAGGGCAATCATGGGGACACGCTGGGTCAGACTCTGCTGGGTTCCGGGTCATTATGACGTTTCCGGCAACAAGATTACCGATGAACTGGCAAGGAAGGGATCGGCCTGGGATATTGAACTTGGTTGTGAGCCGGTGAGTTTCTGTTATGGACTGATAGGAACTTGGAAAATTGACAAGGTTGGCCAAACCTGCAGGGACAGGGCTAATTGCAGGATCTCAAGACTTTTATGGTCCAGGCTGGACAGGATGGGCACTGGCCTGCTGCTTAAGGAGAGCAGGGGGGCTCTGAGATGCATTATTGGGACTCTCACAGGGCGATGTGAGATATAGGACGAACAAATGGGACAGGAACTCTCTAGATTTCTGCAGGGTATGCGGGGACGAGGAGGAAATAGAGACGGTAGAACATATTGTCTGCCACTGCCCTGGGCTGCGGATTCGCCGACAGAGGTGGTTTGAAGGACGCTTCTAAGATGGACTTAATGAGGTCCCTGGCAGTGGGCTGGTGATCATCAATATTTCGCCCAGGAAACTTTGAAATTAAATAAAAACAATTAACTGTCCCCCAATGAACACCTAGCCAGAGGGACGGACATGCTTAAATCTGAGTCAATCGGTACATTTAAAGGTAGGTGTTACAAACATTTGCACTAATGCATAATACCCCTGTCAAGTATTTTGTATGGATAAAAAAAGTAAGAGCCCCATATATTTCCCTGTACAGAATCTAATAAGCCCTTCACATTGGTTCTTTTATCCAGCTTTATTGGTTTTAAATCGTAAATTTAAAAAAAAATTACTTTGCGGCTGATTTGAAGTCAATAGCAATATTAGATTTTGAAATAGAAAACTTAACAAAACTGTCCCATTTGTATGGGGGATACCACCTCATGTGCCCCTATTTGACAATTTTCTTTCATATAAAAAAACAAAGTTCTAAAAGTTTTCAAGATATGAGTATATCGTATATAAAATTCATAAAAATGGTCTGTTTGTATGGGGGCTACTGCTTTCCCTTGCTCCTATTTTTACAAAATATTTTTTTGTTCGATGTAGTTAATGTAAAGTTAAAAGCTGTTACACTTTTCAATATAAAGCGTATGAAAAATTTTATAAAAATAGTTCGTTTGTATGTGGGCTTCCACCCCCTGCTTCTATTCAATATTTTTTTAAAAAATGTACGCATCATAGTTAAACTTTAAAAGCTTAAATAGTTTTCGATATAAAACTTAATTTCATGAAATTTGAGGGAGGCTACCACTTCTACCACTTTCCCCAATTTAGTTTGCCGTCCTTAGAGTATTCGTGTCAAATTTTGTGGCAAAAGCGGTCATATTTACTGAGATATACAGGGTTATATGCATTGGTTTTATCCAAAATAATGGATTATAAAAAGCTGATTTTAAATAACGTTCTGGCTAGGAATATTTCTCTTAGTTTGACTTGGTGCGTCGTAGTTGACTTATAGTTTGAAACTAAAAAGTGGTTAGACTCATTTGACTTGGTTCCGGAAACTTGATGTCAATAGACGGACATTGAAAAAATAACTGCCCTATCTATATGAATATGATAGAAACTACAAAAGGAATGACAAACTGATACGAATGTCTGGTGTCATATTGTCTTTTTAAACTTAAATATAAAACGTAATAATTGACAAAAAGTTTTATTAAGAGAATTAAATGATAGAATGGAAATGCGGAGTTGAACACACTGTTTACAGTGGAGCCTTGTGTTCTGCGTCACATGCTGCAGTAAACTTGGCTCAATTAAGCTAATTTCCCGACGAATGTTTTCCTTTAAAGTCACAAGTGATTGGGGTTTGTCATTATAAACTCTCTCTTTCAGACGGCCCTATAAAAAACCAATAGGATCGGGGCGGCCTTGCTGGCCATAAGAAGTGCTCAAAACGACTGATCAGTTTTTGGGGAAAATTTTCCCGAAGAAAATAATCGAAACTTTGGCTGTGTGTGCAGTCGCCCTATCCAGTTGAAACCACGTGTGTAAATAGTACGATGGATGAGCTCGCAGGCTTCGCAAAAGCAATTCCATAATCATAAGTCGATAGTTTTTACCATTGACATTCTTCACCTGGCCTCGAAAATTTTCGAAAACAAATATTGTCCAATTATCGCATAAGTGGATAAGACAAACCAAACAGTTACCCTGGGACAATGAAATGGTTTTTAGTGTTTTAATCGAGGGTTGCGGGTTCTTGGAGACCAGTAACGGCATTTTTGCTTGTTGACGTGACCGTTTAAGTAAAAATGAGCCCCGTCGCTCTAAAAATGGGATTTACTGTGCAAAAACGTTCACACATCATTGCAAAAAAATTTCTGGGTAATCAAAGTCACTTCCTTTTACTTTTTTTTTCTTCAAATTTTAAAGGATGAAAATTTAATGTTTTCCAAAATCCGAAAGGATTGACGCCGAAGCAGTGTCGCAGAATCTCTGTACCTACAAACGAATTAAATTAACACACGGTTCATCACGTATTCGCCGCATACCGAACTTTGAATAAAATTGTCGACGAGCAACTACGTAAGAATCATTGCTCTTAAAAGATGTGTACACAGCGAACGCGCGATGCTCACTCAACCACTGCGACATCGTGATTGACAAAATCCGCACAATCGATATTTCCAACGGCGCCAACCTCCCTCCGCATCGTTTATCACTTTTTAAAAAAATCGTATTCAAATATTTAAATTTGCCACCAGACACCCAGTATATACACTACCACTATGTAAAGAGTATAATAATACTATTAATATAAAAATTACGCCAGTAACAACCAATCCAATCGATAAAATCGGTTTTCCGCAAAAAAATTGTTTTGTTTTAGGACTGAGGAAAACCTACCTCAGCAAATTCTCCAGTCTAGACTTTTGGGCTTTTATATCCTGTTTTCTTTCAACTGCCGTCAATAAATGTCTCGTACAGTGTTTGAAAGTCCCAGTTTTAATAATTAAACTTTTTATAATTTGCATTATATTCATCTCACGGGCCAGGATTTTCAGTTTGAGAAAGGAATTACCTGAAATATTTACTCCTCTTTTACCCAGGCCGGAGTCTGATATTTATTGTCAAAGAATATGTCAGATGTGGCTTACTTGAGAGATGTACAATGGGAAACCTTTGTTGGCATTATCGAGTTTCTTTAAAAAATTTTTTGATTTTTTCTAAATTAAAAAACAACTTTTGTTATACTTAAGTAAAACGCCTAAAACCTTTTACATTAAAATATTAAAGAAATTCAAATATGTTATCGTTTTTCCAGTTACCTTTTTATAGGCTTTTATTACAAAATCCTTGAACTCTAAACTATCTGTTTTGTATTGCAAAAAATTGTGAAAATATGTACTTTTTATTTCAATATATTTTTTAAACTCTGATTTTAAATGTAAGTAAGTACCAAGCAACGGCAAAAAACCTTACATTTAATGACCACTCAACGACCTTGCCATACTTGGTGCGTCGTAATACGCAAAACACACATAATATAAACATACATATGTAACTACCACCACTACAAAGGCAGACAAACGTACGCGCAAAAATACCGTAATTTACTCCATATAATCTTGGATACACATTGATATCTTGTGCTTATTGGTACCTTTGTCTTTTATTATTTTGCAAAAAATTAACTTAATTTTTTTAAACATGTTTTAAACAAGTTAATACACATATTAAGTTTAAAAGAGAAAAAAAAATTAATGGTAATCGATCTTACATTGCATCCATATAGGGGCAACTACGGGGCAGTTGTAGAGGTTTTTCTATAAAAATTTTAGGGAAACAAACAGAGGTAGTCGTGGTTGCTGGCTAATATCTCGATCAGTTATCGGGCGATTTTTCTTGATTTTAACACCGATTTTTTTGCAGATATTTCTGATAGTCTGTAACCATTTACCAGTATATGCGGCATTGTGGGGCTTCAAAAAGTTAATTTCATCCATAACATGGACAGGCGAGCAAAGAGACAAACGGACATCGCTAAATCAATTTCCCTATCTATAAGGACCAAGAAAACATATACTTTATGGGATCGCAGATAGATATTGAAGAAATGGCAAATGAAATGACAAACTTATATATACCCTTATCACTTATGTGAAGGGTATAATAATAAATACAATCCATAAAAAATTGTTTAAGTTTTTCTTTGGCATTTTATTCCTTCATTAATATTTACATCAACTTGTATTGCAGTAAGTATTCAATAAACCACTTTTTTTTTAACACAGAAAATATAAAACAAAACTAAATAACACTTTCAGTCGAAAACCAGCTACAAAGGGTTTTTTGTATTAAATAATATGATGAAAAAAATTCTGTGTTAATAATATCATGTCTGTAGGATACGAGGGTAGATTGGCATTTAAGGAAAAATTATAAAAAATAATAATAAATTGTAAAGTTATTTAAAGAAGCTAATATAATATTTTATTATGTTTAAAGGTGTTTCATTGCAATACAAGATAGGGGAAAATGCTAAAAAATAAGTTAGAAAGGAATAAATAGTCAGTCAACCCTAAATTTCACGCCGAGTCACGCCAAAAATATATTTACTCTCATAAATCAGCACTCTGAGTTCTCCTGAGTTCATCTTGCATCATTACCAGACTTATGAGAACCTAGTGTTTGCTGAGCTCAGCTTTGGCCCATAGCTACCCCACTGTCACTCCTGTTCCCATACTAAAAATTCGTCGTGCTAAGCACTTATGCCCTGATCTTCTTATAATAGCGGCCCATTGATGGCTTTACAGTTTGCTCCTTAGAAGTCAACTTAAGAGCCGAACCACTATAAGCGACCTCGACGACAATTTTCCTCTCAACTATGTTGCAGGGACCGAAATTTTTTCTTCTTAAAATTAATTAAGGCTAAAAAGTAGGATCGATGCTGAGCTAAGTAACTGGCTGGATACTGAGATACAATCGAAGAACTTGGGGAAGTCCCCCACACTTCGAATTCAAATATATTTATTTTTATATTTGAAAAAAATAAGAATATTATAGTCAGCTGGGGTCTTGATATTACCTCTATGAGTGTACCCTGGCCTACATAATACTTGATTGAACAATTTAATGTCGTAATAAATTAATGGGAATGTATTTACTAATAAGATGACTGAGAAATTTATGTTAAGAAAATTTTCTTAAAATACCATTGAAGTCCCTTTACCGACATTTTTCAAAACATGAGCAAGAAACTAACTTTATTTAAATGATACATTTGAATTGGAGCTAAAATGTGTACCCAAAAACTTTCTATCGGTAACGAAGCTAATTATCTCCAAGGTCTCCACACCCTTTTTGCTGATAAAAAAGACGCGTAATAAATACTTAAATATATGGATTTTACCCTAGAAACTGTGTTATTTTAGATTTCTTTCCTTACTTTGTCAACCTATTTTGCTGGTTTTGCACAACAATTGCCTTAGAGATATTTTTATTAGTTCGATACTAATACCCGGTTTGTGGGACTTTACTTGGCTCTGAAAACTTTATTAATAACAGAAGGCCAGACGGACAGACCTATTAACATGAGCAAATCTTTCATTAATATACGAATGCCGAATTTATGTTTATTTAAATTTACTTTATGGAGTTCCCTAAAAATTTTGTGGAAAAATCAAAGGACAACAAACTGATGTATGTATGTACAAGGTGGGCCAAATGAAGTCCTTCGATGATGTTTGGCTCTCATTTTTTTCTAAATAAGATACTTCAATGCTGTTTTTGATTACGTTTATCTGAACCTTTAGAATTTTATTGGGCGCCATCACATTTGATTGCTATACGGGCCCGTTTAATGACATTTTTCATTACTTCGGCGGAAAACTCGGACGACAGATTCTCGCACTCGAATGTTGTCCTTGAGGGCTTCCAGGGTCTCGGGCTTGTTCACGTAAACACGGGACTTAAAAAACCCCACAAAAAGTTTGGAACGGTGCAATCGGGCGATCTCGTGGGCCAATGTAAATCGCCAAAACGAGAGATGAGGTGAACCGGGAATGCTGCCTTCAGCAGTGATGCACGTACTGAACTTTTTACGGAAACATGCGCAGGTCTTTGACCAAAATTAGCCTTAGAGACTATTATTCCACGTTTTTTGTGAGTGTATCACTCCATAGCTTGTTTACTTGTTTCCTACATCTGTCTACTTCACAAATGTCGAAAAAAATTTGACATTGGCTGCCATTTGCAAAAATAAGAGCACCTTCCAATAGGGTGATTTCTTTTGGCCAGCCTTGTATGTAAGTTTATCAGTTTGCGAAGGTTATAAAACAATTTCCTTAAGAAATTATCAAACTAATAAAAATTTTGCAATGATCCTCGTATTTATTGCATGAATGTATTCTTGCGTTATTTGCGTCGTTTTTTGTCTTTAAACACGTACGATTGTTAATATTTAGAAGCAAAACCGCTTTATGCTTCATTGCAATGGATTGCGGAAGATTTAAACAGGCTGTTATAATTATTTTTTTTGTTTATATTTTTTTTTTATATACACTGAAAGTACTTAATATTTAAGTTTTGTTGTTTCTTTAATTTAAGGTCAAAAACAAACATACAAAAGACACGTTGCGTTTGTGCCTTCTTGATATTTTATTTATTATTCAGAAGTTTTAAAAACTTTTAATTAATTTTTTTAAGCAAACGCCTACTACAACCCTCTTATCTAAAGGATTTGTAAATATTTATTGCTGCTGTGTAATCCCTACTTTATTATTTATTGCATATTAAAGAGAATTTCTAAGAATGTTATGTTGCATATAAAATTATCAAGTTCTGAAGCGTATTTTTCCCACGAAGAAAATTTGAAGACATAAAATTTCTTAAATAAACTAAAAGCCTTTAAGAATTGATTGGGGTATATGTTACCAAAAATATTGCATAGAGAAGTACTTACACTAATCTCTGTTGAAATATTTGAATACCAATGACTTAATAACACTTAACATAAGAAATAACATTTACTTTGTCAACAAGATTGGGGGAGGGGGTAGTAGGATATGCTTAGAGAACTTGGCAAAAATCGGAGAACGAATAAATGATCACTGCTGCCACTCACTTTCCGAAATGAGCCCAAGACAAATTGGGGAAAAATATAGTTTAAGCCTTAAGCTTAAACAGTTTTTGTAACAAATTTTATATGTTTTTTACAACCACTAAAACGTTAAACATTTAAAACAAATATTACACATTGAAGCCAGTTTAACTGCTTCCACTTTTGTTAAATGTTAAATATTTTTTAAATAAAAGATTCTACATTTTTAGAACAATATATAAATTGAAAAAATTTAAATTCAATTTATATTTTATTACTAATACACACCTTAACCAGTTCTTAAATTAAATGCATAAAAATAAAAAGAAAAAGAATTTTTTGAAAAAAATATTTTTAAAAAATCTATGATAAGGCCATCAAGGTAATTAAATTAAATTTAAATTAAAAAAAAAATCAAGTGATGTGATCATCATCGGCTTATGGTACTTGTATATAAAGTTGAGTTAAATAAAATCTGGAGTTTGTTCAATCTTTGTGTAAGCTGGATGCTTTGGCAACAACAAAAAAAAAAAAGCAGCTTATCAGCAAAAAATTTAATTTAAAAATATTTTAAATAAAAAAAAAATTAAAAACAGGTTCTTTTATGTATTTGCGGTATAGAAAAAAAGTAAAATACTTAACGATATAGAGTAACAATATTTAAGTTAAATTTAATTTAAACGACATTTTTAAAAGCACAGATAGGTTTAAGCCCTGTGAGTTCTTAAAAAACTGAACTGGTTAATATGATGTTGATGAATAATGCGAATATTTTAAAATTTGCTTTATAGTTTATCCTGATATACTATAAATAAATCCTATAGTTGTTGTTGCTATATCGTTGTACACTCTTTTAGAATTGCTAATATGTAACGGCAAAACCTTTAAACAAAGTTTCATACGGTATATGTGCAACAGATTATACAATAAACTTGCTCTGCAATACTCGTTACCTTTTCAGAAATATTAAAAAATTTCTCAGCGATATATTCAAAATTAATATAAAATATACGATTTCATTTGGTTCTAGTAAAAACATGAAAGTAGACAGAGCCAGCTTCAGTTTAAGGAAAACTTTGAACGCTGAATTTTTCAAGACCATATAAGTTCGCTCATATCCTCTGAACGACACATTGTCAGGGGATTTTTGGTTTGCTGCATCTGTAATGTATTTTTATACCCTTCACATAGTGATAGAGGTATATATAAGTTTATCATTCCGTTTGTAATTTCTTTATTATTCATTTGCGACCCCATAAAGTATATATATTCTGGATCCTTATAGATAGAGAAGTTGATATATCCATGTCCGTTTGTCCATCTGTCCGTCTGTTGAAATCAAGTTTCCGGAGTCAAATAAGAAGATATGGACTAGTATTAATGTCAAACTATTAAAAATATTCCGCAGACAATCGGCATTAAAAATCAGCAAAATCGGTTCACTATTGACCGAGATATAAGCGAAACCCCGAAATAACCCATTTTTTTAGGAAAAAATCCGTGCATATATCCCTATATATCTCAGTAAATATAGTCATTCTTGCCACAAAACTTGGCACAGATACTTCTAAAGTAGGGACCTAAATAATATTCAGATAGGATCGGGGGAAGTGGCATTTTTCCTACAATTGCACAAATTTGATGAAATATTTTATGCGCTTTATCTCGGAAACTATAACAGCTATCGACTTTAAATGTTCTACAAAAAGCACGTGGACAACAAGGACTACGCTCCAAAGAAAAAATGTTTTGAGTGGGGGCAAAAAAAGGGGTAGCTCCCATACAAATTAACAATTTTTTATGAAATATTTGATGCGCTATATCTCGGAAACTATAACAGCTATAGACTTCAAATGTTCTACAAAAAGCAATTGGACAACAAAACCTACGCTTTAAAGAAAAAAAATTTTTGGGTGGAGGGTGAAGAAGGAGTAGCTCCCATACAAATTAACAATTTTTTAGAAATTTTCGATTCGCTACATCTCGGAAACTATAACAGATATCGACATCAAATATTCTGTAAAAAGTAATTGGACAATAAAATCTACACTTTGAAGAACACATTTTTTTGGTAAGCCCAGGAGAAGGGGTAGCTTCCATACAAATTAAACTATAACAGTTATCGACTTCGAATATTCTGCACAAAGTAATAATCAAATAATTCATACATTTAGGGAAAAAAAGTTGGGGAGGAGCAGGGGAACTGAAACATCCAATAAAAATTAACAACTTTTATTAACCTTTAAATATGAATAACGCTGAATACTTTTATAACTGTCGACCTCAAACGTTCCTCATCTATTTCTATTATTCATACGAACGTTAAAATTTTGTATCTTTTTCTATGGACTTTAAAACTCGCACAAGGTTTTTTATTATATTGTTTGCAGTACAAAATAATTCGGCTGGAAATATTAAAAGACCAATGTGAAGGGTATATAAGATTCGGCACAGCCGAATATAGCGTTCTTACTTGTTCTATGTTAATGCGGAAAACAAGTTATCACCCGACAATATGCACTTTAAATGACTTTTTGTTTTAGCAGTTAAAATATCTTACAATTATCAGCATTTATATTGTCATCAGTTTTTGTATTATAATATTTAAATGATTTTACTATATGTTTCTAGAGCAATATATATTACATTTAACTTAAACATATAATAAAGGTTTCTCAATGAAACACTTTTCTATTTAATCGCGTTGTTAAATTTTTAAAAGGTAATTGTAAAAAATATCATTGTTCCTACTTTACCCGGGTCACCCCTTTTGAAAGTCACCTTAGCCTGCCTGAAATATTGGCTTTAAATGGGGAAAAATACACAGAAAAATACAAAGTTAATTTCAATTAAGAAATTTGTAATCCCAATTAAACTTGTATTGAATCTAATACTATGTTCACACATAGATCTTAATTGCGTAATTAGCACACTTACGCAATTAAGGCCTTAATTGAGCTCAATTTGTCATTTAAGATTTCAATTAATAAATTGAGCAATTGGTAGTAAATTGCTTCACTAACTGAGTTAAACTCAAAATACAACCCTGCTGATTTAATAAGAACTCTGTTCAGTTTGTATGAAAGTTTGAAAGCTTTTATTATGTATTCTATGGTGGAATAATAAGGTGACCTTGTCCTTACAACAATAACTTTAAGTAAAAATTGTGCATTAATTGTGTTGTTGATAAATTCTAGCTAAGTTGACAAAAATATAGGTATCACATATACGGTATACACAACCCTAATATAACATAAAAAACTTGCTAATCTAAGCTAGAAAACATATGGCGGAAATAAAAGTCAGCTGATCAGCTGCTTCTACCTTGTTCAATGTACCTTAAGAATGAAAATAATATTTTCTTTAGTTTAAAAACTTTGCTTTTATTTGAGGTTTAATTAACAAATTTTATTAAAATGCAAAAAAATTATTAATTAATTCTTTAATTTATTTAATTAAAATATTACTTAAATTTTTAAAAATAAAAAAACAAATTATTTATATTTTTATTTTAATAATTACTAAAATTTACTTCATATATATATCATGTTAATATTTAATTTAGTTTAATTTACAAATAAAACAAGTTTAAGTTTACATTAAAAATAGTTAAATTTAAAATAAAATCTTTCATATATTATTTAAAAAAAAAATGTTTTTTTTTTGTAAAAAAAAATCTGAAAAGGATTAAAAATACTTTAACGCATAAAAAAAAAGAAAATAATTTTGCGCTTTCTTTGTTAAATATTTGTTAAACAATTTTACAATAAAAATTCCGTAAAATTAAAATTTGAAAAGTCACACCCGTCACAGCTTTCTAATGGCTATTAGGAGCAGAAAACCAATTATTTTAATAAAACAGCTACAACCGATACAAAGAAACTGCGAATACGAAAATACTTAAAATTAAATTAATTAAAGTGGTCGGACTCTATCAACTACACTCAAGAAGTAATTAAGGTAAAATCAACTGGAAATCTATTTAAAATAGCTGGATATTCATTTAAAAACCGTCCAACAAGATATTTATTAAAATTAACAAAATATTTCATTTAAATTCAGACATCAAAAACTTAACTTACATATTCGTCTGAAATTAATTAGATTTTCTGTCATTTACAGCAAAACAGAAACTATCAGAAAAATAACAACAAAGTTAAATATTACTGCAAAATAACTGACAAAAATAACTTAAACTGAAAATCAGTTTTTTGTTTAGCTGAAGCTTTAAATAACCCTTCAAATCCGTTTAAAAAAATATTGTATTAAAATTTAACTGCTTTTTCATTTAAAAACAACTTAACGGAATACTTCCTAAATAACTTATTGTCAGTTACTGTAATAATTTTTTGAGTGTATAATTTTCTTACTTTGTTTTCCTTTTAATTTAAAAAATATTTTAAAACTTTTCTTCAAAAACCTGTTACATTTTTTTAACATTAATAAATACAACATATTTTTCACTTCATTTATAGAAATATATGACAACAACTTTTTATTATCTAATAATGTTAACAATGAGGAATTTTTAACCCAGTTTTAGTTGTTGCTACTGGTTGTAAAAAATCATTAATAATTTGTATTTTTACAATACCTTTTTTACTTACACTTTCATTTACAACTTTGTTATAATTAAGAGTTAAAAATAATTAGTTAAACCAAAAAGAAACAAAATTCATTTTAACTTGCTTTTTCATTGTTAGTTTTTGTAAAGTTTTTACTTTTTATAAAAAGGAAATCACAATAATAAATATATTAGCAATAAAGTGTAAACGCTAAATATATTAATAAATTATTAAAAATAGGAAACTAATAGTGATGTTTTATAAAGAAATAAATAAACTTTAATATAATAAAGAAAACTTTAATTAAATATATTTAATTTTAATTTTAGCTTTTAAAATGGTTTCAAACAAACTGTGGCGAGTTGCCTGGTTTTTTGGATGGATGGTTTTATCACACAGTTTTCCAAAGAAAAAAAAAAACAAAAAAAAAATATTATTCAATAAATGTTTTTGTGAAGTCATAAATATTTAACAACCATATAAACCATAATTATAAAATAATTAATTAAAAAAAATGCACGCCAACTTTTTTTTCTCTATTTTTGTAGTAAAAAAAAAAAATAAAACGAAATGCATTTTGTTTAACTATTGAACTTTTTTAAAAGTGATAAAATTTCAAGTCTTTTCATTTCATTAGAAATATTTATATAAAAAAAGACTGAATCTCAAATACTTTTTAAATAAATAAGAACAATTTGTTTTATTTTGTTTGGTAGATTACTTAGCAATTTTTTTCAGGTTTAAAACTTTAAACAAACTCTTAAAATTTTCTTCAAATTAAGAAACTTTAGCTTTTTCCATTTTTCTTTTTGTTTTCCCAATTATTAAATGTTGCAATTGATGTATTGCAGTTAATGGCAACAGCTGTTGTTGTTGTTAACTTTGTTGCACTAATTTGTGTCTGTTGCACTGACACACAACCATAACTAATTTTCTTTAATTTGAGTCAGAGACTTTTAAACAAAAGTGTTCATTTGATTATGCAACGAATTTTATTTGTTTTGGTTTTTATTTTTTGTGCAATTTTAATTGATGTCTTGATTAGTTTTAAGTTGAGGTTTTTTAACAAATAATGATTAAAGCAAATATTACAAGTATATTGAAAGTCTTTAGCCTGATAAAGTAGGAAAGGTTGTGATAAATAAAATTAAGGGTTTTTTGTAAATAAAAAAATCAATTTTTTAAATTTTAATGTAAGTATTAAATATATTCTTTTTTATACAGATTGGATAGTGATGTCCTAAATTTTGTAGTGATAAAATAATATTTAAGGCAGTTATAATAAAAAAACTTATTCCGGGTATTTACCTATATGCCCCAAAAGGAGGCCAATGTTGCCCTCAAAGCAAACCTTTGAAATTTCTGTTAATTTAAAAACTTATATTTACTGTTGCATTGACTGGCCTTAAATATTCAAAAAATAATGATATAATTAATAACTTGAACTACAAAAAAACGATTTTTTATTAATCCCAGTTACTTCACTTGTATTTAAAGCAATTAAAACACACATGATAAAGAAAATTTGATTTGACTTGTTAAAAGACTTAAGACACAAACTTTTTCGTCAACTAGTGGATTGAGAAAAGACTTAAGACAAGAACTTGATTGCAATTCAGCTAATGAGAGTGAAAGAGAAAGACATAGTAAGGCGGTGGGTTTTTGATAAAATTATGATTTGATATTATGAATAATCTATAAATGGGCTATTTAATTGTGACGGGTGTGACCATTTTACTCACTTTTTTGCTTATAATTAAAAAAATTCAAAATTTTAATTAAAACAAGTAAGAGCGCTATATTCGGCTGTGCCGAATCTTATATACCCTTCACATTGTTTTTTTTGTACCCAGCCATCTGTTCTAACCGAGTTATTTTGTGCTCCGAATTTTATAATCAAAAGTCGATAGTTATTCTAGTTATTGAAATAGAAAACTTTAGAAAATTTAAACGCTTATATGTACAATAGAAATACCATGTAGAAGATTTGAGGTCGAGAGTTTTAAAAGTTTTTGACATTATTCGTATTGAAAGTTTAATAAAGGACGCAAGTTTGTATGGGAGGTTCTAGTCTCCATGCTGCTCTGCAACTATGTTTATTTTTTTTTAAAATGTAAGAATTACTTGATCATTACTTTTTGTAGAACATTCGAATTCGATAACTGTTATAGTTTTCCAGATATAGCATATCGCAAGCTTTATAAAAATTATTCATTTGCATGGGGGGTTCCCCTCCCCCTACTTCTAATCAATTTTTTTTTCTAAAATGTAGGCATTGTTATACCATTAATTCTTGTAAAATATTTGAAGTCAGTAGCGGTTACTGTTTTCGAGGTATGGCGTATCGAAAATGTCATAAAAGTTGTTCATTTGTATGGGGGCTGCCTCTTTCCATGTTCCTATTCAAATTTTTTTTTTTTTTAAATTTAGGCATTATTGTAAAATTACTTCTTGTAGAACATTTGAAGGCGATAGCTGTTAGAGATTTCGAGATAGAGCGTTTTAAAAATTTCAGAAAAAGAATTCATTTGTTTGGGGGTTGCATTTCCCTTTGCTCTTTTTCAACTGATTTTTTTAAATGTATGCATTTCTGTACAATTACTTCCTGTAGAATATTTTAGGTCCATAGTTGTTATAATTTCTCCAATTTTACACATGAAGTATTAAATAAAATTTGTGCAATTGAAGAAGGGATACCACTTCCCCTACTCCCATCCAAAAAAAAAAATTCTCTTACTTAAATCCCTTTCTTTAAAATATCCGTCCAAAATTTTTAAAAAGAGTGGCTGTATGGGGCTTTTTGAGTTTTCACATATATCTCGGTCAATAGTGAACCAAAACATTTTTTGTGCGAATTTATTTGGCTCCGGAAACTTGATATCAACCGACACTGATACACACAAATGGACAGATAAGGATGGATATATAAACTTCTTTGTTTAAAAAGAACCAGAATTGTATGGGGTCGAAAGTGAATAATAAAGAAGTTACAAACGTATCACTATGTAAAAGGTATAATTAGTCCAGTGGTTCTTGAAGCTCAAAAAAACCATTCAAACAGCTATGACTTTAATAAATAGTTTTTAAACATTTTTCAAATTGGAGTTTGATGTTCTTTTATTTTTGTATTTGTAACAGACTTTTGTTTTTCATTAAAATATTTTTAAATTTGGCTGAATAAGTAGATTTAGTAACAAAATTAAATTTTTAAATTTTTAATTTACCAAACTTATTAAGAAAGTTGTTTATTATTTTAGCACAAGTCTTTGCATTTAAAGGTTAATGACCATAGAAAGGTCACAAAAATACACTTATAAAGACAATAAAAAGTGAAATTAAACAGCTTTTGTTTGAAAAACCCACCTGCTTACTTATATGCACGTTAAATATCACTTGAAATTAAATTTATAAACACTTATTGATTTTAATTACTAAATTGTAATTAAAAAAACTTGGTTAAAAGAAAAATATTATTATTTTGTTATAACAAAAAATTTGATAAAAAGATCAAAGATTTCTTAAAAATATCTTGGCTTTTTGATTTTTGGCTGGGTATTTACAAAAAAATATTTTGTTTTAAATAACTGCAAGAATTTTTGTAAAATTATATAAATTTATATTTTAGTGACTTGTTATAATGTTTGTTTAGCCAACAATGTTTTTTTAAGCCAACCAATTTTAATTCGATTTTAGAAACAAAGTGGGTTGGTGCTAATGAACTTGTCTTAAATCTTAATACCAAAGTAACATGCTTTAAGCTGAATATAACTTGGTATACTTAAGAATGTAAGCAAGTGCGTGAGTGTCAACTGGCAATTAGAAAATGACAAATAAAAATAATAACAAACAAATAACTTTATAAGACAAACAAAAAAAATCGTAGTTGTAAGTTGTGATTAAAGTAAAAAATAGAAATAATTTTAAAGTTATTTGAACAAGATTATTTTTTATGCTTAAAATTAATGTTTTTTTGCTATTTATAAACAGAAAGTTTATATTTAAAAAATTGAAATAAAAATAATCTAAAAAATATAAGAACTTTCTTTTTTTAATATAAAAAAATCAAACAAAATTTGTAGAGTTTCTATTCGAGAAAACCCTAAAAAAATAAAATTAATTAAGAAAAAACCTGAATATTAAAGTAATAAAACAAATGTTTAAAATTATTTTTACATCACAAAATTAAAATTAAGCAAAAAAGCATTATTCTCCAGAAAAAATATTTACCACCACCTCCAGAGTGCTCGGATTAGGTTGAAGTGTATGATCGACTACCATTAATGTTTGATTCCCAATATTTTGTTGGAACAAACCTGCCACTATCTTCACTCCCAATAAGGGCTCCCACACAAAACTAAATTTTGTATGAAAACAAAATCTTTATCCCCGCTTCTAGAGTACTCCTAGAGCGTTGATATGTATAACTGCCTTCCATTAATTTTTTTATTCCCAAAATTTTTCGGAAAAAATCTATTCCTATCTTTACCCTAAACAGGAGATCCTATACAAAACTTAATTTTGAATGAAATACAAAATCTTTACCACCGTTTTCTAATTGCTCTTAGAGGGTTAAAATGTAGGACCGACTACTATTAACTTTTTACTGTTTACAATTTTTAAGAATCAACCTACCTCCTTCCTACATTGGCTCTCCAAGAAGCCATCCATACAAAAATAAATTAATTTTTAAAATAATACGTCTTTACATACATAAACATATGCACGTGCGTATATGTGTACGTATCATATGTATCAGGCGAATTATAAAAGTTCGTCTCATTTTTTTGCCTCCAAAAAATACTCAAAGAAAACCAATCAGAATTTTTTTTAAAAAATTTGTTTGAATAATATATATTTAAACATTTTTTGTTGAATAAAAAATATTGAACCAATTGTCGAAGCACTTCTGCCACTCTGATTGAGGGATCTCCAAAACATGCATTCTGAATACAGCAACCGCTTCTTCAGGTGTCCAAAAGCGTTGACCTCTTAGTTTGTTTTTTACGAACGGGAATTAAAAGAAGTCATTCGGTGCCACGTCAGGACTATACGGCGGTTGACTCATCAAATCGATGTTCTATGTGCTTAAAAATGCCGTTGTTTGAGTCGATGTGTGAGAGCTCAAATTGTTGTGGGGAAGAGTGATTCATCTTCGGCGGTTGGTTTTCCTGATTTCTTGGAAGACAACTGGCAAACAAATAGTTAAGTACCACTCAGACTTGACTGTTTTGCGTTATTATAGTGATACGGTTGTGACATGTCCAGTTTTTCTGAAAAAACTGGCGATCATTTGCTTAGAAGTGCTTCGGGCCTGAACAAATTTTGTTGGATTTGACTCATCTTGAAACACCCATATAACTAGTCGACTGCTGTTTACTTTTGGGCTCATATGCGTAAATCCACGATTCACCACCTGTCACGATATCACAGACGTAATTTAAAGCACCGTAATCGTATTTTCTGAGCATTTCTTTTGACCAATCGACACGAGCCTTTTTTGGAGCGATTGACAAATTGTGTGTGATCCAACGGGAAAAACTTGTTTTGACAGTCAAATGTTCATGCAATATTGAATGTATGCTATTCTCACTAATGCCTAAGGCTGTCTCAATCTCACGATAGGTCATGTGACGATCTTCCAATATCAGTTCATGCACAGCATCAATGGTTTTCAGAACAACAACTGATTTTGGATGACCTTCACAAAATTCGTAATGGAGTGAACTACGACCACGATTAAATTCACCATACCAGCGATTAACACTGGTTCTTGATGGAGCTTTATTGCCAAAAACAGAACTTGGGTTATTCATGCACTGTTGCTGAGTTAAACTATGTTTTATCTAATCTAAAGTTGTAAAAAAAATCGCACAAAAACGTTTACGATTTAATTTCACTTTTGAGTCGAGTTGAATCTTTTAAGTAACTGTAAGCAACACAAATAGCGCTCGTATATCAAAACATTCTGAGAACGTACTTAGAAAATTCTTAACTTTACGAAAGAGCTGTCAGTTGTCAGATTGAAACACTAGTGTTGCCAAATCCCGAAACATAAAAGGCAACCCTCGTATAAAATTATCTAATAAACAATATTTTAATTTTTAAAAATAGCTTTTTAAGTATTTAATTACTTTCACATCGATTAGAATAACTAAAAAATTTATTTCAAATATTTTGAATAAAATAAAATCTAATAGTATTATATTTTAAAAGTTTTGAAATTGAAAAGTTTTAACAAAAAAAAAAGTAATATTTCAAATTTTTTATTTTAAATAAACAAATGTAAGGTGACATAAAAATTTTGGGGATTTTAAGTATTATTTTATTCAAAAAACATAACTTGAGTTAAAAAAAAATTAATTTTCTGAAAATATTCTGAGTGAAAATATTAACAACTTACAGATATGAAAAAAATTATACAAAAAAAATAACACATGGAAAATTTGAAAAAAATATAAAAATCAAAAATGGGAAATAGTTCATGTTTCTTTTATTTTTTGGCGGAAGTTTATTTAGATTTTTTTTATATAAATATTTCTTTTCATACAATTAATTTTTGCCAATATGTGCCAACAACTTTTTAATGTTAGCGTTATACATATGTACAATATATATCTTAATTAAAACTTATTAATTTATAAAAAAAGCCAAAACAAAACGAAGAGAAAAAAGTTGTTACATGCATAAATATATATAAGTACATGTCTTAGGTGCACACTTCTTGTGTTTTGGTATTGTTACCTACTTACATACATATGTACATACAATGCAAACTAAATACTTATTCATAGAGCAGTGCTGTAGCTGTTAGTTGTTTCCTTTGTCACTGTTACTACCACTGTTTTAGTTTTATTTTTGCCACTACGAAGTAATAGACAGCAAATCCATAACAATATCTTAACTAATAATTACACTTGATGATTTTTGCATAAAGGCAGTCAAAAGTATTAAAGACATTTTTATTTGAGATAGTTAAAATTTTCTTCATAAAGTGTTTAAATTACTAGCAATTAACCTGCTACTTAAATATTTCATAAGTGTAGTTTTTTATTTAAACTAATTTTTTGTTTTTAAAATATATATAAAACTGTACTTAAATGTAAAAAGCCTTCTTTATTCACCTTAATTTTATGTTTCTAACTCTTAGCAATGCACATAGTTACCACCAATGTGGAAAACTAATTTTTGTCCAAAGGGTCTCCCCTTAAACTAAAACGAAATTTCATTTATCAAAAAGCATTATCTCAAAATATACGAAAAAGTATCAGAGATTTGAATAATAATATTTTGTCCATTTATTTGAATTTCGGATTCAATCGTGGCCAATAGACCTTTAACTGATATTTCTTGACCCATAATTTTAAGAAAAAAAAAACAAGTAAGAAGGTTATACTTGGCTGTGCCAAATCTTATATGCACTTTACATTGGCCTTTCGAAACCCCGAACTTTTTTTTATTGTTTATCCATTTTTTTATTTATAGATTTTAAATAGGGACTAATGCATTGGTGTAGTAAGTCCATTATGCCCCCCCCAGAACTAATTTTAAAAATATTCTAAAAACAATGTTTAGGTTCATGCACTTAAGGTTTCTGCTACCCCTTAAGTACGTTTTAGGAAAATGTTTGCAAGGAAAAATGAGTTGGGGTCAGTTCTACATTTGACTGTAGGGGGGATTTATTTCAATTTCCCAAACTTTGCATGGGAGCCCCTTTTGAAGATGGAGAAAGGGGTAAGTATGTTTGGGAGAGAAAACTAATGGGGGTCAGTCGTACACTCTATTTCTCTTAGGCCAACTCTGGGGAAGTTATTGACGTTTTAACATCATTTTTATAAATTTTGTATGGCAACCCCCTTAGGCAATGACGTTATGGGGTGAGTATGCTCAAGGAATATGTTTGGGAAAGAAAACTAATGGGGGCCTGTGGTACATTTTTTTTCTCTAAGAGCGACTTCGGGAAAGTTGAAGGGGTTTTTACCCTAATTTTTTCAAGTTAAGTAGAAACCTTGTTAGTGGGTAAGTTTATTGCACAAAAATATTTGGGACGAACAATTTATTGGAGTCTGTGGGAGCACGCTGAAAACTGTAAAAACGATTTAAAAAATTAAAAAAAAATTAAACTTTGGATGGGAACCCTGTTAGGGAGCGGAGATAGGGTGTAAGTATGTTCCACAAAAACGTTCTTAAGGAAAAAATAATGGGAGTCGGTTAAGGGTATGAATATAATTCCAGTATTCAAATTCTAATTAAAGTTTGTTTAGATAAAACATATTAACATTTAACTTACAGTAGCACTGAATAGAAAGAGTGCTGAAGAGAAATCGTATTTGATTTACAAAAAGCATTACATTCCGCTAGTATCGGAATTACTTAATTTTCAATAAAGTTGTCCATTCATAGTTCTCACAATTTTAATAATGAACTTAAAAGCCAAATAAATAGAAATTATTATAATGTACGTTAGCTTTTAAATTTTGATTCAACTCTGTATAGATAACAACTAAACAAAGATCAAATTTTTTGGCCAATTTTTATCCCCATTAGGTCCGAATTTATCAACATCCTGTCTAAGAAGGTCAAAATATTAGAGATATTCCGCAGTCCAAATATGAAATCTCAAGCTTAACGCGTTTGGGCTGTACGAGAATGAATAAGTTCGTAATAAAGCATATTTTAAGCTTTAATTATTATTATTCGAGTTCGTATCTTAAGTCTTAATTGTTTTGTTTACATTAAAACCAATATGGCGGTTTATATGGAAGTTTGGCTTCTAAGTCTTTAGTATGAACTAAAAACAATACCAATATGGCGCATTTATTAGGTTTATTTCTTAAGTCTTTTTAATTTTAAATTAAATGGAATAACGACCTGATTCGTAAATTAACTTAATTTTTGAAATTAAAAATATATTTACGGAAAATGATACCTAAAAATGATAACATGATTTTTAAAAAATTAAATATAATAAAAAACTAACTAAGCTCAATTAAAAAAATTGAATAAAAAAGAGATATTTTCATTAATTAATTAAACATTGCTTATTATTAAAAGTTAGAAAGTTAAGCATTTTAAAAATAACAAAAAGAGTGAAAAACCAAAGTATATTTGTATGTTTATTTTTAGTTCTTAGTTCATCACTTAAGCACTAAGTTCGGCTAATGAAACAAACGTTCCTTAACAGCCATCTAAGTAAGTAAGGAATTATGAATATTATTTTCAATAAGAAGCGTTATATTTTCTTAAATAAAGTTATTTGAATTATATTTTAAAGTTAAGAAAACATATTGATTTTGGACAAAATTAAATAAAATTTAAATAAAATATTTAAAGTAAAAAAAGTTAATTTTTATTGCGCTTATACAAATTTTCTCGTGTGTTCCTCAAAAATGTGCTTTTGTTTGGGGTTTTGCCTGTATAACAGCTACTCATATTGTTTTTCCTTGTTTGATTTTTGAGAATTTTGTGCCACATAATTTTAATAAATTACATGTGATTTTATTTTTACTACTTTATTTACAATTGTTATTTCTGTCTTTTTCCCTCTATTATATCAAACAATTTATTGAGTTGTATTTGAATGTATAATTTTTTCAAAATGTCGCAATTCAATGTTTACTATTATCAACTTGCGACGTGCGACGAGGTGGCTATATTTGTTTGATGCTCAACATGTCAATGTATGGTCGTGGTATTGCAATTTTTGCTTTTCTACTTCTCTTTTTATTTTTTTTGCAATTTGCTTTTGTTCCAATTAAGACTGTGTTTGCATTTTTTAAATAATTTTTTGGTTTTGAATAGAAAGAAGTAGGCAATGATGGCAAAGAAAGAAAATGCATAAAATAATTGTTAATCCAAAAATGTTTCGTTTATGGTAAGTTGTTGTCACTACATTTTTAAGGTGTTGCTTGTTTCATAAAAATTTTAATTTTTTCTTTATATAATATTTTGCAGTAGTTACTAATTTGTTTGTATAACTGCAAAAGGCAAGAGATTATGTCATAAAGTCTTAAATAAAAAATTTAAATTTAATTAATAAATTTTTAACACAAGTCTTTCAAATGTTTTTTTCATTAATTATCTTTAGTCTAAATATTAACTTTTGCTTAAAAGGTTCAAAACCCCTTTCAAGGTCTTTCAAAATAATTACATTATTGAATTAAATTTGTGAGAAGTTTTATTAAGACAAAAATTATAACAAAGCTTCATGTAAGCTTATACTTATGCATGTCTAAAAATTTAAAAATTTTGTGCAAATATTTTTGTGTATTTTCTTTAGATATTCTTTAAACTTATCCATGCCACTAACAATTAAATCGACATCTTGATTGTTGGTACCCTTGCCTTGGTTGAATATTTAATTTCAAAACTTAAAATATAAAAAATATTAAATAAATAAATAAGTAGTTTAGGTTATTTCAAGGATAGAATATAAACTAAAATTACTTAGAATTTACAAATAAAACGTAAATTTTCATATATATTGGCCAGTTTTTAATTAGCCACTATTAGTTTCTTTCAATGAATGCATTATTTTATAAAATTTTTATAAAGTGGGATATATGCGGCTAAATATTTTTTATATTAAAATGTTAGTTCTGTTAAGTTTTGTAAAATCTAAATTTTTTCAAACCTACTTTACATATTTTGAAGTACTTTTAATAAAGCGCCAGCACAAAGATTTTTTCGCACACAGAGGAAAATTTGTATTTTAAATTTAAAAATAAATTTGATATATTTTTTTGCCATTCAAAATTGAATTTAAATAAATTTGGTTTAAAAAATTAAGGAAATTTATGGCATAAGTAAAGCTAGCACAAAGCAAGATGTTAGTCCTTTAAAGATGGCGTTGAAGGTACCTTTAATTATTTTTGGTGCGCTTATCTTCAATGTATTTTTAAAAATTGATATCTTATGTACATTTAACGAGGTTTGGTTTAGATTAAGGAAACAGTAGAGAATAAAATTTTTGTTTATTCTATGTTTATGTGGTGAACAAGTGGTGGTAATAAGCGACTGCTTTTACATCTAATAAATGTTTATAAAATTGTTTTATGTAAGTAGTTTTCCGTACTGTTATAATTTGTGACTGTGGCTAGAACTGAGGATATTTTAAACCTCATATAATATGGGCCTACAGTCTAATAAAACGCTTTAGACCTGTAGAATTAAAACAAACTACGATTTGGATCATGGAAAGAAAGGACGCCTGTGTAACCAAAAACCAATAATAAAATTAATTTTCAAAATTTCAAAGCAAACGCGCAGGCAGAAAGAAACATCGAAGTATAGTACAACACATTATTAGAATAAAAAAAAGTTTTGAAAATCAAGTGATTTTTTTTGGCAAGAATTAATTGACAAAATTGATTTTAGTTTTTTTTGAGCAAAATTAATTACTATTTTCCGATTAGCAAAAATAATAATAATTATTTTGGGCCGAAACGTAATTTCTCTTGGTTTTAAGTTTGTCTGAGCAGGTAAAATTCTTATTTTATTTTTTCTTTATTTTGAGTGGAAATAACAAAAATTTTTTTTTTGTTTTTTTATTCAGAAATAAATTTCACTTTCTTTCTTTAACTTTTATTTTGAGCAGAAATAGTTATTTGAATTTTTTTCAATTTTTTTAGCAAAAATAGTATTTGTTTTCTGATTTTTGTTTTTTTTTTAACAAATTAATTGTTTAAATTTTAAAACTAAAGCTTTAATATAACTAAATCTAACTGGCTGGTGCCAGGCTAACATTTATGTTCTCAATTTAAGGTATAAGTGATTTTGATTTTGCAGTTAATATTTGTTAACTGGCGTAAGCTACTAAGATCTAGTGTCAAATTTACGGAGAGTAACGCTCACGGCAAAATAACCAGAATGAAAATAAATGTCCCTGAGACAAAAACTCAACCTCCTCTTTTTTAAAATGGTTATGTCTTGGGAGAACTTTATTGACGAATCGATGTGGATACCTTTAATCGCTAGCAGTAAGTATGCCAAACGTTTAGCCGGCTGGAAACTGTTTGAAAAACAATCTTCCTTTACTGTGAATGTAAACTGAAATCTCTGTCTTCTTGGGACAAAGAAACGGGCTGAAAGACGCTTATTCAAGGAAAAGGCAGGTGAATGTATTGATAAAAAGTGAAGAGAGAGATATTTTCACTTAATTTCCTAAGAATTTCGTTTATTTAATATTGACCTTGTTTAATACGAAGATATTGTTATAGTTTAAAAGTTAAACTGAGTGCCATAAGTCGTTTACATTCTTTCAATTTGAGTCCTAAATAACTTTATTAAGTTACATAACATAGTTACACATTTTAAGTTTAAGGTTAGCTACGAGAGTAATTACAATAATTTAACATAAAAAAATGCATCAAAGCCTAGAATTTCGTTTTTTTTTGTTGCTAAGGTTTAATTTAACTTCATTTGTTTGAAAGAAATCAATGTTTCAAATAAAAGCTAAGCTAATTTGCATAAATTTATAATATCCCCGAGTTCAATTATTTAAACCTTAATACATGTGTACATATTTGATCAAGAGTTTTTGAAATTATTTTTAAGGACTTTTCTTGGGCCTTTTGATTGTTTTGTTTTTACTAAAGTATGTGTCTTAAGTCTTTTAACTATATGCAGTTCCAGATTTTCCAATATGGCGGGTTTCTAACAAATGTTTGTGTCTTAAGTCTTTTTATGTTAAAAGAAATGCTAAATTTCGGGTAATTACTCTTTACGATTTAATGTTTGACAAGTTTACCGCACTTTTTACAAATGAAACGATTTCGGTAAGAAATTTTTAGCGTTTTTACATTAGAAAGAGGAAAAAAATTTTTCTTTTTATCCCCACATATCTTTAGTCAAACAATATGTTTATATCTGCTGTTTAACAAGCTCTGTTTTTCTTTGAAAAAAAAACCTTATCAGATGCTTTAAACATTGGTAAAACTCTAAACTTAAATTAAAACATCATTAATTTAGTGATTAAAAATGTTTAATGCAAATACATGTAAGAAATTTTAATTCTTTACGCGTATCTCTAAGAACGAATATCTCTTTAATCAGTTAAAACAAAACTAAACGGTAGTCAACTTCTTTGTAGTCATGATATTATCGCATGGGAAGACATAAGATGTCTATTTTGTTTAAAAATATTTATATGTGGAGTAAAGTTTGGTTTTAAAATTAATCAAAAAAAGATTTACTAATTCTATTCAATAAGCCTTTGATAAATTAAAAAATAAACGATGAAAAATATGATGGTAAGACTTTTAATACTAAATTCTATAAATATTTATAACAAAGCACCCAATAGTCATAATACGACAGGGATTTATTTACTAAATTTTAATAAGGAACTTAATGTTATTGAAAACATATTGACTATTGGCGCTTTGTATTGAAGATCTAAAGCCTAAAAATAATATCAAAATGTTTATTATTTTTTTTAAATAATAAATTTAGAAAAAAAGGCTTTTTAAAAAATCTTTCAATGATGAAACAAATAGGTTTCTTCAAAATAAAATACAAATTAATTGCAACCTTAATATTTTTTAAACCTGGTGTTTTATATATTTTAAATTTGTGCTTAAAATCAAAATAGGAAATGATTAAAAAACTAGAAAAAGTTTAAGCTAAAAACGTTTACGGAATTAAAGAAATCAAACCGCCCCCGCAATCGTATTAAAGAATTTTTTGGTTGAAAAAAAAAACAATAAAACAAAAGTCAGTATTTTTAGAAAATTAAACCTCCTACTATTCATGTTTGGTGGTTTTTTTCTAGGTCATGTATTCCAAATAAGAATTTTTTGGTTCGGCCACAAATCCTGTTATTCTTAAAACACAAGTCTTCGATTTATATATTTTGCCTTCTAAAGTATTTTTTTATTCTTAACAATAACTTATCTATGGGCATGTATGTGTGTACGTTTATGTATAAACATACAAATTTGTTATTTTTTAAGTAATTACAAAAATGTTTTTTAATACAATATAATTTTTGAGTGTGGCTGGGTCTCTGTTTATCTTTATATTCAACAGACTAACTTTACCCGGCTCATTTTGCTGGACCCGACTCTACTGCTTATTCAATTTGAAAGGTTTGATATAACCTTTTGACATTGAAAAAATTATTAAACTTACATAAAAATAACTTTTGCGAATATATATATTATAACTGACATTTTTCATCACTTCGGCAAAAACTTCAGGAAACAGATTCTCGTACTCGTGCCTTGAGACCTTTCAGGGTCTCGTGATTGCTCACATAAGCACGGTACTTGAAAAAACCCCCAAAAAAAGTCTCAAACCGTTAAATCGGGGGATCTTGCGGGCCAATGTAAATCGCCAAAACGAGAGAAAAGGCGACCCAGGAATGTCGCCTTAAGAATATCAGTTGTGGCTCCCGCAGTATGTGCCGTTGCCCGGTGATACCTCCAGCGTGAACAGTGTCAGCATGCAGTCACTTTGAGCGAGTGGAATGGCTTCTCGTGCATCACTCGTAAGTTTCTGGTGTCCTAGAAGCGATAGTTTTGCTTGTTCACGTACCCGCTGAGGTGGAAATGAGCCTCATCGCATTATATGATTTTGGTCGAAAAATCGTCCTCTTCAGCTCGAGATCGAGGATGGCTTGGCCGTAGGCAATACGCGTTTGGCGGTCAACAGCCAGCAGCTGATGCATGGAATAGACTTTGTACGGGAACATGCGCAGGTCTTTGACTAAAATTCACCTCAGGAACGACTGGCTGATGGCTAATTGCGAGCCACGGCGTCTGGTCGATATTTCTAGCAACAGCTCGATATCCTTGCCAAAAGCGGCAATATTCTCGGCAGAAAGGGCGCTCCGGGGCCGGCCACTCTTAAAAGCGCCTCGTTTAGTCCCATACCTTTCAAGGTTAGTGGGCAAACGGCGCAGTATTTGCGGGGTCGGTGCCGGATGATCGAGGAATCGGTGACGGAATTTGCGCTACGCCAACACCACAAACGAATTGTTACGCAAAAAATTAGATACGATTATTCCGCGTTCTTGGAAAGTGTATCGCTCAATGGCTTGTTCATTTGTATACAATATCTGTCTTGTTCACAAATGTCAAAACAAATTTGACATTGACTGGGTGATTTATTTTGGCTCACCTTGTATTTAAAATTTTTTTAATGCCTGATACTCATACAAATATCTGTTTGCAGTCTAAGTAAAGGTCATATTTAACAAAATTAAACCCTATTTTTATAATATATATAGGAATCCTAAGTGATTACAATACAAAAACATTTGCGAAAGTAAGTAGAATTATTTTCCAAGCACATAGAAAAGGAACATACTATTCCTCAAACACCAAAAAAATTACATAAAACACGGTAGGCCAACAGCTTAAATTAGTGGACAAATAAGAAAAATTATCGATGCAACATACAAAGTTTGAAGACTTCAGTTGTTAAAGTTAATAATCGCCAACAATACTCCATGTAGCTAGGCCTAAATTTCAATCGCCCCACAAATCGCCACTTTAGGCGTAAAATCGTCATAACTTGCATAAAAGACGATCAGCAAAATTAGAACAAAAAAAAAAATAAAGGAACGGCAAAGAGATACTTTAAACCCTCGTAAATCATTTTGAGCATTAGAAAAGAGTAAAAACATTAAAAATAAATGTCCAAAATTAAAATGATTCATATGTGTAGGTACACTGGCTCAGAATAGTTCTGAAAAATATGTTTTACTTTTCTGAAAAAAATGAAAAAACCTTACGCGTGTATACGTATCGAGCTGCTGATACTACTAAAAATCAAGTCAAATATTATATACAATAAATATAACTAGGGTATTCACAAGGTAGTCATAAAGTCATGTGTATTAAAAAAATAAAACGAAAAAATACTACTGTTGTGAGCATCCACTCATAATTAAGTGTGCTATTTCAAATTTGAATCAGCTGCTGGAGAAAATAGAAAAATAAGTAATTTTAAAAATATTTTAAAATTAATGACTGCGACTTGATAATTATATAAACGGTTTCACTAAAGAGTTTCGGCCGCCCGGCTCAGGTTTCTACTGTTTATGACAAAATAATAAACACAGTTAAAAAGTCTTATTATTATAGAACTTTTTCTCTTAAGCACAACAATTTTTTTTAAACTTTTGTAAAATATTAAAACTTTAAGACAATATGACTTGATAGCATACCGTTTGAATACCCCAAACATATATTTAAATAAAACACTCTCAATTAACATTTTAATTTGGCAATTAAAAATAAATACAATTTAAAAAAACCTTAAAATGCTTCAATTGGTGCAGTTTTAAAAATATTTTCTTTATTTTCTTTTCTCTAATAACATCAACTTTAAACACCTTTTGGTTTTTTTTATTTATAAAACAATTAAAGTTCACAAAAATTTATTTTGTATTAAAATATTTAAAAAATAATTTTAATTGAAAGACAACCAGAATTTTTTTTGTGTCGTTTGAAATATAAAGAAACATATTAATTAAGAATTTTTTATTTCTAATTATTCTAAAAAAATACAAAGAAAAAACACGCTTCTATTTAAAAGTCAAGGTTGTCAAAAAAAAAATTATAAATAAAAGGTGGGCTATAAAGAATGGCTTGAATTTAATAAAATTCTATAACAAATGTTAAACAAGTAACGACATTCTTTGAGAAATAGAATAAGTAATAAAAAAATAATAACACTTACCTGTTTCAAAGAGATATGAAAAGTTTAATGTTAAATTTAAGTCCTATTTGTAACAAGTGTTTTTCTGTTACCAGGTTAATAAAAATAATTTCAATAATTTTTTTTAATTCCCTTTTTTATGATGAATTAGATTTTTTATCTTGCAATTATAATGTTGTTAGTTTGTTGTTAACATTTTTTTTATTGTCAACAAACACACAATCAATTATTGTTAATTTTTTTTTGTATTAAAAATATATTTTCTTTGATAATTTTATTGTGGGTTTGTTTTAAAAAATTGGTTTTAAATTTTTATTTTTTTTTAATCATAATGAAAAAATTTCTGGTTCTCATTTTTTGATGTTTTTTATTTAATTTTTTTAATTTTCTTTCATACATATGAAAATGTAAATTTATTTACAAATCTTTTTTATATCTAATTTTTTAAAAATATTTTGCGATTTTTATAACCGTTTCTTCTTTAAAAAAAATAACTAAAACAATAGCGTTTTCTGGCTAACCGATCGCCTTAAGGTGCTAAAATTAACTAAACATTTAAAGGCGTTGATCAGCACAAGTTACCAAATTCAATCACTTGCTTACTTACCACTTGCACAAATTCAAACAACAATAATGCCAACAAAATTTAATACAAAAACAACATGTAAAAAAAGACTTTTGCACTTAACTTAGAATAAACGAATAATTTTACGAAATCGGGCTTAAGGCACGAAGTTTTGTTAAGATATAATACCGAACTTAAAAGCTTTAATAAACAATAACAAACAAGTTTTTTAGCAAATAATCATATCAGTTTTTTTTTTAGTTTTTTGTTTCTCACATGCATACACACATGCTTACTAACAATATTAAAGCTTAACATTGTTGTTGCTGTAAAATTAAGTTTGCGTTTTAACTCTCTGCATGGCCAAAATTCAATTAAAAATTCACTTTGAAAATAGGTAAAAATGCAATATTCGGCAATGCGGAATTACAAATACCCTACATAAGTTTAAAAGTATTGGCTTGAAACATTGTTAATCAATAAAGAATGGAATCAAAAAAAGTTTCCGCTCGCTTAAAAAGTTTTTTTTGCTACAGATTAAGGCTTCAAATTTCACTCCTATTAAACACCCAACATGACTTTAAAATATTTAGTTTTTATATAGAAGCGTTTTAAAAACAATAATTTATTCAAAGTATTTGCAACAGCTAGAATCGACCTCTTCTTATTCTTTAGCCAACATATGGATTCCAGAGCTGCTGACCGTTTGAAGCCAAGAAGGTATCAACTTAATTTCGGTTACACTGTTAAGCCTATTTAGAGAGAGAGACTTTTGCATTGATCGAAATAAATGTAAGTCGGACGAAAAAAATGTCTGAGCAATAAAGCGGACTAAACAACACCTTTAAACCACTTCTTTCTGAAAAAAACCGGTACTGAAATGCTTATTGGGTTATAAGAGAAGGTTTCTAAACGGAAAAAAGCTAGCTTTTGGAATATTCTATTGTTTGCTTTTTTTAAATTATTTTTTTCTGAATGTTAAATAGCAACTGGTTTTTTAATCGTTCCTTTTGGTAATTTAATTAAGATTTAAAAATTTTAATATGGAAAAAACACATATAGCTCGTAAGTACAACTGTGAAGACAGTGTCGTGCTTTAAATTATTTATTTTCAAATTATCTGTTTAAAGTTAATACACATCAATAGGAATCCCACAGTTACAATTTAATAACTCTAGTCCTAAATGTTTTAGAAATATACACAAGCATTTCATGTTGAAAATTAGCAACATCGATAAAAATGTAGTTTTAAAATCCAAAATTTTATTTTTGGTAAAAAAAAAACAAAAACCAAAGTTTGTTAGCAAATTTGAAAAGCAAATATTACCTAGTAATAAGTTGAAAAATATAAGGACATTTTTAATGATTATTTATGAAGTTGAAAAAAAAACTCACGGACTAAATTTTGTAGGAAAAATTATAAAAAATAACCCAGTTTTGTTTTAACTAAAAGAAACTGGCATCCCTACTTGTTTGTTTGTTGTCGCATATTTTTTAAATAAATAAAACAAATGTTAGAGGCGAAATTTTTTAAAAGAAATTATTGAAAAAACTTTATTTTTCTAATTTTATTTATTAAAGGCATGATTTATAGAAATAGTGTCCAAAATATTTCATGTCAATTAAATGACTTGTTTTAAGAAAACCAAAGTACAGATCGTACCCAAAAATTTTGAGTACAATTTTAAATAAATTCAAAAATAAAATTCTTGGTTTGGGAATGCATTTTTTCTTTCTGTGTATGGCTTCCTTAAGAACATTATAGTAGAGGAGATAATGTTTATAGACAAACAATAGGTGTATTCCAGATGATGCACAAACTTGCACAAATTTACCTAAAGTTGCACAAAGTTACCCAAAAAGCATTCCAAATAAGAAAAATTATGCATGAGGTAGCGCTCATGAGAGAGTAATTTCAGTTCTCTTCATGCACAAAGTTACACAAACTTTTTATTTGGGTAAGTTTATGCATGAATATTATTATCAGCTGTTTTTTTATTAACATGTATAGAAATTTTGATTCAGACAAATTTAAAAAGTGCTGAACATTTATTTTTAAAAGAAAAAAATGAGAAACTCTTTGTGTTATGTTTCTATAACTTCAAATATAAAAAGTGTTTGCTTTTATAGATTTAAAACGGAAGTATGTGCTACCAGTGATAAACATGTTTTAAATATGTCTTTAAACGACCAAAATCACCTAATTGAGTTAAAAATCAAAAAGTAAGCAACATCAATAACAATATTACATTTTTCTGTTTTAGAAGATTTGGGTCAGTTTAATAGTTAAAGAGAGTAAATTCTGTTTTTACTCTCATATGCACAAACACACCCCAAAAATACTTGGAACACACCTAATGTCTACTGTTTTAAAGAATACTGATGATAAAATCCGTATCCGGTTTATAAAATGTTTTCCAATCGGCCAGTATCCGTAAAGAAATATTCCTTTTCAAATAAAAGTTTCATTGAACAACCATTATTTATAAAAATTTTTAGTTTCTTGAAAGTAAAAAGAAATTAAATAAATATAAACTTAAGCCGAAATTAATAAATCAAAAATTGCCTTAAAAATCTTTTATTTATATATTTTATATCAATAATAAATTTGTTATTAAATAGTTACAAAATTTATAACATATATATGTATTTACTTCACTTATACTTTTATAAAGTCTAAATTAAGACTTATTCACTGTTTAAACTTAAAGCTTAACTTTTGCGACACTTTAATCAAAATTGCATCCAAAGTAAACAAAGCTTTTTTGACCAGTTATTTCATCAAAGGTTTTGTTGCTGGTTGTTGGTGTGTGTATGTATATGTGTGATTGTGCTCACGTGCTAAAAAAAAGACAGAACTTTAAAGCAATTTTAGCTCTGAAACTTGATTTAATGTGAACATTTTTTGTTGCTGATTTGGGTTTCTTTAAATTTAAATTCTAATTTTAACTTTTTTGAATCGTTTTTAATCTTGTTTAAAAATTATAAAAATATTTGGCTTTTTTTTTAATTTGGTGACGCATTTTTAGTCATTTGATATTGTGTATTTCTTTATTTCTAAGTTTTGATTTTTTAAGTAATGACTTCTTTCTATTTGGCATCTTACATCACTTTGGCCAATTTTCTGTATCTGCTTTGTCTATTCTAATGGTGGCATTTAGATGATGTCTCTTGTTGTACATAAGCTTGTTAGCGTTTTTGAATAAAATTATAGTAAAATTATTTTTGTTTTAGCTTATTTGTTTTTTTTTCTGATGTTAGGAGCAGCTTTTAAAGGGAGCGAAAAAATTTTATTGGCGTCATTATCAGGTTTTTTTTTTACTAATTTCTATTAAGATAGTTTTTCAAATTTTTTTGGGGTTTTCAAATAAAGTCTTTTTGATTTAATTTTAATCGATTCTTTTTTTAAAAGAATGACTAAGCTGGAAATTCATCTTACTTGTTTGCTTCAGACAGCGGGCTTGAAATTATTTAATATTGAGAATTAATTACTTTTTAGAATAAGTTTATTAGGGAGTAAATTATATTTTGAATATTTAAAATTAGAAGATAATTAACACTAGAAAATATGCAGTTTTAGAAAATTAAAGTCCGATCGAGCGTTCGGTTTCGAAGTTTGGGTACGGTAAAAAGTGTTGTTTGGTTCTTGCTCGAGGTTCGGCGTTCTCATCGAGCTTTACTGAGCGCTGACTGAACTTTTCATGAAAATCTATTGCTTTCATTTGTTAATCACAAAAAAAATGCAAGAGTGTCCATCGTGGTAAAAAATTATTTAAAACTACAATTACTCAGTACTGCAATCGTGCAAAAAAATATTGTTTTTATTAAATTATCAAATTATCGACTTAGAGGTACCTCATGGCTCTGTCTTTTCTCCTACTCCATTTCAAATCTTTCTTTGTAACCTCTTATGTAGGACATTAAGTCCCATCTTCTCCTTGGCAGACGACAGTCGCATATGCCATTCATACTCATTTGGCTAGAGGCCTAGCACCTTCGAGATTGGGGCTATGGGGCAGAATATGAATGACACCCTTAACCATAATCTGATCCTCTTCTCCGATTGGGGCCGTGCGAATAGGGTCGACTTTAGTGCCGGTAATAAACAATTTTTTGCTTTTGACACACAAAGCATATTGGACTACACTAGATCGTCTATATAAATGGGACGTATAAATATTGGGGAGATACTTATGATGTTCTGGGCATGAAAATTCAGTGCGATGTCTGTTGGACGGAACACGTTTTTTTCTGTGGAAAGAAGCATCCAAGTGTCTAAGTTTATTGAAACGGTGAATGAATTACCTTACGCCACCTGATCTTCTCAATACAATTCTCATGTGACATCGTGGTATCTAAACGTCTTTATTTACTTAAACATCGTCGCAATGTGGGGAACTTGTTTTTGAAACCCGTGCTTTTTTGCATGATACACGTCATTTAGGAAGAACACACCTATTTGTGGTCGATTGGCCAGTGAATCGCACTATGCATTGCAGAGAAAATTTGTTCTTCAGTCGCACAGTCCCTATGTGAAACAATCTTCTTAAATATGTCTTTTCTATCACAGTTAATATCGAGAAATTCAAATATCCACAAACACTCTCTATATCTTCCTTCCTTTAACCTTTTTTTCGCAACGCTTGTATAGGGGCCATCCCCTGAGTTATTATTAAAAAAAATGCTTAGCTCTGGCCACCAGTGCATTTATGGAATTTACTGTATTTGCCCTGAGTGTACTTTTGTACATTTTTGTATTATTTTTTTAAATTTTTTAAGTAAAAATAAACGAATCTATATTGTTTTAATAAAATTTGCTTCACAGAAAGCAAAAACACATTCTAAAGGAATTTTATTCTTGAATTTATTCAAAATTATACTTAAAATTTTTAAGTACGATCCGTTCTTAAATTAAGTCTTTTTGAAGTACTTCAAAAATCAAGCAGAATAAACTTGCTGTTTCTAAATGTACTTTAAAATTAAAAAACAGAGTATCTTTGTCGCCTATTTAATAGAGCGATACTTTTGCAGTTCGGTGAACCTCAGGTTCAAATCCCAGTTACGGTAAGTAAAGAAAAAATTTTTCTTAAAGATTAATATTAAATATGTATAAAACAAAAATTAAATATAAAACGCTTCTTCTTTAATATAGCTACTTGAGGAAAAAAAAATAGGTTTTATTTTTATTTTAATCCCGTTTACGCTCAAATCCATCTTTTAAAATGTACATCAGATAGAGTTTCGAACTTAAATCAATCCATTTTTGGCTTAAATGTGGCTAAAAGTAAGAGATGTTTAATAGATAAATCGTACTTGTTTTAAAAAACATATGTACTTGTATACTTACTAATATTTAATATTTAATTAAGCGCATAATTAAAGAATAAAACATCCAACTAAATAGAAAACATAAAGACAAATTTTCATAAGCAGTTTGATTTAATATTTTTGTTTGATTTTAAGGCGGATCTCATTAGAGACATTTAATATTTCGTTAATATTAAAATATAAATGTCGATTCAAATACATGTTATCAGTGTATATGTGTGCATTTGTATTTGTTTAAACAAATTTAATTTTTTCCCACAACTATTTCAAATCTTTTCTGTCAGTCGTAAATGATTAATATTTAAAGACATAAACAAACAAATTAATCAGATAATAAACATAGTTTGGAAAAAAATTACATAAAAAATAAAGCGTGTAAAACAAGTCGGAAATAAAAATGAAAAAACAAAATAATGAAAAACAAAAACAATTAATTTAAAGATGATAAAAAAGGGGGAAAAAAAGAAAAAACTTTAAGATTGATTTAAATCAAATAAAAAGAAACGATATACATTTAATAAGATATTTTTTATATTTATTTGAATGTGCAGATGCTTGAGAGCAACAAATACAAATTTACTTAAAGGTGGATTTTATGTTAACAACATTTTATGAAAAGATTTAAAAACATGTAAGAGCGCTATACTCGACTGTTCTGAATTTTATATACCCTTCAAACGTGTAGGGGGTTTCATCACAATTTTTTTTAAATTTTGTATGGCAACCCCCTTATGCGATGAAGATAGGGTGTAAGTATTTTCTAGGAATTTGTTTGGGAGCAGCAACTAAGCGGGGTGGGTCGTACACTTTATTTCTTTAGGGCCGACTCTGGGGAAGTTATGGGAGTGTTAACATCATATTTGTAAATTTTGTATGGCAAATTCCTTAGCTGATGGAGGAAAAGGGTAAATATGTTCTAGGAATATGTTTGGAAGGGAAAACTAATGTGATACATTTTATTTCTTTAAAGGCGACTTCGGAGAAGTTGTAATGGTTTTTACCCTAATTTTTTTAAATTTTATATCGAAACCCTGTTAGGGGGTAGAGATAGAAAGTAAAATTTAATTGAAGCCGGTTTTACATTTGACCTTTGAAGGAGATCCCTGGAAGCTCTTGGAGTGATATAAAATATATTAAAACAAATTAAACCCTGTTAGGGGGCGGGGATAGGGTCTAAGTATGTTCCACGAAAATGTTTTCAAAAAAACTAATGTGAGTTAATTTTATATTGCATCCGTGTAGAGGCAATTCCGGGGAAGTTGTTTTTATTATATATTATATGTTTTTATATTCAAGTTTTAGAGATATAAACAGAGATAGTGGAGGTTGCTGGCTTATATCTCAGTCAGTTATCAAACGATTTTGCTAAGTTTCAACAGCGAAATTTTCGCCAGTATACCTGATGTTTTTACACCACAAACAGGTCGGAAAAATGTTTAGGGTGTTTAGAAACTTGATTTTAGCAGTTTAATAGACAGACGGACATTACCGAATCAGCTTTTCTATTTTTAAGGATTAAAAAAATATATGGGGTCACATATGGATAATAAAAAAATTAAAAACGTAATGATAAACTTATAGAAGGTGGGTCAACAGAACTCATCTGATGTTGTTTGGCTCTCATTTTTTTCTAAATGAAAAATTTCGATTCTGTTTTTTCCTTGAACCTTTACAATTTTACTGGTCAAGTCGAGAAGATGATATTGGCAAAACTGGCACCGTTACAATTGGTTTTCATTACTTCGGCAAAAAATTCGGGCAACAGATACTCGCACTCATGTCGGCTTCTAAGGTCTCGGGCTTGTTAACCTAAACACGGGATTTCAAAAACCCCCAGAAGTGATAGTTTTGCTTGTTCACGTTCCCGCTGAGGTGGAAATGAGCCTCATCGCTCATTATGATTTTTGTCGAAAAATCGTCCACTTCGGCCTCGAGATCGATGATGGCATGGAAGTAGGTTTTACTATTTTGGTGGTCGAGCAGCTGGTGCACAAACTGGACTTAGTACGGGCAGGTCTTTGACCAAAATTTGTCTTAGGGACAACCGGCTGATGGCTAATTGCGAGAAACGGCGTATGGTCAATGTTTCTGGTTACAGCTCGACATCCTTTCTAACAGCGGTGATATTCTCGGCAGAACGGGCGCTCCGGAGCCGGCCTTTTTTAACAGCTTCTCGTGTGGTCCCATACTCTTCAAAGATGGTGGCCAAAAGGTGCAGTGCTTGCGCAGTCGGTGCCGGACGACCGGGGAATCGCTCCGTGGCTTGTTTACTTGCATTCTTTATCTGTCTAGTTCACAAATGTCAAAACAGATTTGACATTGGCCACCATTTGCAAAAGTAAAAACATCTTCTAATCGGGTGATTTCTTTTGGCCCACCTTGTATTCAATAACAAACATTGCACTTTCCTTACACATATATAACCGTATTTAATTTAATTTAATTTAAATTATGTCCCCATATATCTTTACTTTTCCAACTGATCATTTTTAAATTGGATTTTAAAAAGTGAAATGCATATTCTGATTAAAATGTAATAAAAACTTTTTTGTAAACAAAGTTAATTTAAGTCTTATTGTTTTTGAAACAAACGTATTGTTCTTTTAACAAAGTGCTACATTTTTATTGATTTCTGACTGTCAGCTGTCAATTTTTTAAAATAGTTGGCAACATTTTAACGAATAATTGAAGGTAAATTGTAATCTTACGTGAATGTTTAAAAGGCATTTTATACAAATATATCAAGGCAATTTGTTAAGAAATTTTTTATTATTTTTAAAAAATTTTTAAAGTAATATTTTTTTGTTCTATTAACAAACAAAACATTTTGTTAATGGACATTTTAAAATGTAGGTCATTTACCAATTGCTTTAATAATTTTGTTATTCTTTAAACTATTTCTCCTTCAATTATATGTTACGGAAGTGATTTCCAGTTAACAAAAGTTATGAAGGAAAAAAGTTACATTAATTTAATTTAATTGGATTAATTGTGTTCAATAAATAAAATAGTTTAAGCAAGTTCATTTTATTTACTGTTGAAATATTTTAAATATTTTATTGAGTTCAAATCAAACTTAAAAGAACGTTTGACGTTATTATGATTCAGAGTTAATTTGTCCTTAAAAAAATATGACTTGACACAAAATTAAATTATTCTTAGTAAATTTAAAAACGAAAATTAACGAAGAAACCACAATATTAAAAAAAAACAACAAAAACAAAAGTATATTTTAGTTGCTGCCCCCTCAGTTTTTAACACACAAAGTTATGCGACATCGAGAAAATTAAAACCCAAAGAGTCAACGAACGTTTTAGTTAGATTTTAATTATTTAATTGCTACAAAAATTTGCTATAATAAAAAAATTATAAAATTTATATTTTATATTGTATTTAATGCTCTTAGAACATGCATATGTATGTTAATGCACAAGCATATATGGTTGGCTTAATATAGAAAGGGCGTCTCTAGATTTTTTTCAAAATAGCGTTTTTTGTTTATAATGGCGAACGGTGCCAAGTTCATCATAAATTTTTGGTTCTTTATGTAAAAATAACATTTTTTGTCTCTTTTAAATAAAAATTGCATTTAAACTTTATTTTGTGCAAAATTTTCAAAATCTTCTAAGGTGTTTTTCTTACTCTGTGCAATTACAAAAAAATCTAGTTACGCCCTTTCTATATTAGACCATCGATATTTAGTGTGTTTATTTGGGGTATTTCCAGTAATATCCAACCACAATATGGACATAAATATTAATGTTTATTATAAAGGGTAACAGTAAAATTGAGAGTTTTTGTTTGTTTGAAAATAGCCTGGTTTGACAATCATGAGCAAACAACGTTAACAAGTTGTATGCAAACACAGTAATAAGTGAGCATATCAATTTGCCATTTCTTTTGTAAATTTTTCAATGTTAATACACAGAAAAAATTATTCCCAAATTTTATTCAATTAACTCACTTAAAAAAAAATTTAAATTTTAAATAAAAATTTTATTGCATCAATTAAAATTTTAATTGTTTGCAAAAAGTAAATGCCAACATTGAAGTTTGCTTACAAATTCTTCAAAAAAGCTGCCTAAAGTTTTTTTTTTTTTGACTTTGCTTATGCAAAGCTCACCTCAAGTTCAGTTGCAAGAGTTGAGCTTTGTTGGCTGAGGGGATAGAGCGTATGTCTCACATTCATATGGCCCACGCTTCGAGTCGCTTTTGAGACTTGTAATGTATACCTAAATGTAAAGTAAAGTATAATGCATACAAATATGATTTAATTTAATTTAATTAAATGAGCATAAATAAATAAAAATATAACAAATAAAAAACAAAAAAATATTCTCTTTATTTATTATTATACTCTAATTTATTTGTATACAATTTCAGATTTGTGTTTTGATTAAATCGATTAACTAATATTTTAATTAAAAATGTTTAATTAAATTATTTAATTGATAGGTTGTAATCTAAACATTTTTTAATCAAGTCAAGAAATTGTTTAATTAAAAATAATTTTTATGTTTATGTGGCCCCACAAAACGCAAACATTTTGAATCTCTATAGACAGGGAAGTCGATTTTCAATGTTAGTCCACATAAGTTAAGTTTCTGAAATCAAACAAATAAATTATCGGCCACTAACTATTTGTTTGGCATTTTTTTTTTGGCATTTTTGTAGAGTATAAATAACTAAAAGTTCAAGTTTATTTGTGGACGATAAAAAGATATGTAAAAAGGTGTAATACCTTTTTCAAGTAGATTGTGTGGGTACAAAAAGTAGATGGGAGATTGAGCAGTCCTATTGTTCTCCAATCTCCACACTAAAGGTTGACTGGAATTGTTTTTAAATTGTAAGCAAAAGCTTGTGTTGCTATTAAGAGCTTTTATTAAATTTATTATATGGGTCAATTTGATCCAAGGAATGCAAAAGGGTTAATTTCTTTAATATTTTTTATATATATTTTTTAACTGAATAACTAAAATTTTGTTTTCTCAAGACTTTTATTACCCACACCACATACGTGGTAGGGATCTAATGCATTTATGTAGATATTTGTAACGTATAAAAATAACGGTAAACCGATCGACTCAGAATCACTTCCTAAAACGATCTGCCCGCCCGGCTGGGTGCCCAAGTATTCTTTTAATCAAGGCACAGGTCGCAATTTTAACGATATTTTAAAAAAATTTGGTACAAATTAGTTTTTTTTATATATGGTTGGGGTATAATATAGTCGTGCTTGACCGATTATAACGTTCTTTAAAAATGTTTTTATCACTTTAGATAGAATTAGATTTGTTTATAACAACTTTTAGTAAATAACAAACCTTTTAATTCCTCTATTTATAAGAGCATAACAAGAGCACAAATTTGAGTTTTCGCACCTTTGAAAAACTATAAATATAAAAAATTCAAAATAAGTTTACAAAAACGCAACCACTAAATCACGTTTATTACAGAAGCACTGAAATCATATGCTTAAATAAAAAAAAAACAATCAAAACTTATCAAAAAATTCAAGAGCGATTGTAATGAATTACGATTTTTACGCATGCTGGGCAATCAATAATGAAAAAAACTACGAAAATAGCAGCAACAAAAACAACAACAAAACACAAAATGAAAACGAAAGCGGAAACACTTAAAGGTCATTCGAAAATAAGGTTTATTGGATTTTGGTCAGGTTGTGTCGTAAAGTGATAAACAAAAAATTTAAAAAAACTCAAACGGGGGGAGCCGCAAACGGCAGTAACCACGTTTCACATAAATGTTTGTTCATAAGCGTACAAGTCTGCAACGATGGTGCGATTATATGCTGGGAACTGTAAGGTAAGCCTTATTAACCTAAGCAGATGAAAAGTGTTTTCAAAACCATAATTTTTGGGAACTTTTTTTTTTATAATTATAAGAAACTTTGAAATGCAAAATGGCATTAACGAAAAATTAAATGTAGCCCCTTTTGGATTCAAACTGCCGGCTTCACTGTAGCCTTCGGCAGGGAGTAAAATTTTGCCCTCAAACAATCATTTAAATAAATTTGCGCTATATTTTGTATTCGTAGACTTAAAAAAAGATGCTTTTTGAACGTGGCTGACATCTATTATGGGTATAGAGCCACATACCTTAAAGAGTATGGGACCAAAAAAGACGTTGAAAAGAGCGGTTGGCCCTGGAGCGCCCGTTCTGCCGAGAATATCGGCGCTGTTGGCGAGGATGTCAAGCTGTTGCCAGAAACATCGACCAGACGCCATACCTCGCAATTAGCCATCAGCCGACCGTCCCTAAGTCGACTTTGGGTCAAGGACCTGCGCATGTTCCCGCACAAAATCCAGTCCATGCATTAATTGCTGCCTGGCGACCACCAAATACGTCTCACATACTCTCAAACCATCCTTAATCTCAAGGGCGAAGTGAACGATTTTTCGACCAAAATCATAATAAGGGATGATGATCATTTCCCCCTCAGCTACAACCGACACTTTGAAGGTGGCGTTTCCAGGTCGCCTCATCTCTCGTTTTGGCGATTTACATTGGCCCGCAAAATCACCCGATTTAAACGTTCCAGACTTTTTTTTGAGGGTTTTTTTAAATCACGTGATTACGTAAACAAGCCCGAGATCCTGGAAGCTCTTAAGGATAACATTCGACACGAGAGCGAAACTCTGTCCCCCGTAGTTCTCGCCGAAGTAATGAAAAATGTCATAAAACAAGCCGGTATAGTAAACAATTGTGATGGCGCCCGTTTGGCCGATATCATCTTCACAACTTAACCCATAAAATTCTTAAGGTTCAAACAAATATAATTTGAACAAACAGAATCAAAGTTTTGCATTTGGAAAAAAACTGAGAGTCAAACAACATCGGAAGACTTATTTTGGCCCACCTTGTGAATACCTGATCGTACTCGTCAATATTGTTTTTTTCATTTTTGTCTTTTTAGCTGCTTGTTGGTATTTTGATGGAACGTGTATGAACTTAAATGCAAGTTTAAATAAAAATTTAACAAAAGCTGAAGTGTGTGAAGACAAAAGTTTCTAAATTCATTTGGCTTCGCGTGCACTCTAAAATTCATTCCCTAAAGTAATCATGCGAGTGTGTGCGTTCTACTTCACTTGTTGTTAAAGGTGCTTTTTAAATTTTTAGGTTTTTTAATTTAAATTGTTTTTTTTCGCGTAAATTTTTAATTTTGGTGAACTTTTGAAATTTTACGTTTTTTCGTGCCTGTTGTTGTTTATGCTCTATATTGTTAAATTAACTTAAGTATTTGTTTACTTGTCTTTTTTTTTTTGTTTTTACTTTTTATAATAACAAATGCAATCGTTTTACTTGTATTTTTGTTATTATTTAGGTAAAACATTTCAAATTTGTTTCTTATAAACGGTTTGGTTCGTTACAAATTATTTTGGGTTTCTTGTTGTTGTTTGGGTATGACAAGGTCATTTATTTTGGCTGTATGTACGTTCACTCACTTAAAAATATTGCAATAATATTTTGGTTTAATAGTTCAAATTTCAAATAACTAAACGTTTTTTAAAGTTTTTTTGTTTAAAAAATTCACATTTAAAATTAAATGATTAAATTTTGGTTAATTGAGTATTTCTGTTTACTTAATTGATAATGTGGAAGAAAGAATTAAAAAAAGTTGGTAAAATGACAATATACCTTAAGGACGGGCCTGGGTAAGGATGATGGTAAAGAACTACTGAAATTAAGAAGTCCTTGGTTAAAATGGATAATAAATAAACGAAGGATCACTTGGAACTTCAAAGCATATCTGATAGGGGTTGACAAGAATTGTAGGGCATGCAGGGATGTAAAATCGATGGAACATTTGCTATGTCACTGTTCAGATTTTTTAAAAGCCAGAGTCCGATGTTTTATGTCTAATGTTTTACCCAAAACGACTCTTTTGAAATGCGTTAAATGGTAAACGTTTAGAGAATTTGTCCACATCACCGAATTTCCATAAACTTACTCCTGCTGAGTTTTTTCCGTTGTGAAGAACGCACAACCTAAGAAACTCCTTCTTTTTTGTAACAACAGATTAATTTATAAAAATTCAGTGCCCAAGAGCTTATATTCAGTTAATATTGCCAGAATAACTTTAAAAACTTGATGATGATCAGCAGCGAATAAAAATCCCATTTTATGTTTAAAGTAAAAATCAGTTAAAAGAGATGATTTCAAAACAAAATAACGAAAGAGTTTTAACTAATTTAAAAGTGAAGTTTTGGTTAGGTTAGGTTAAATTGGGTATCTTGATAAACCCACATAGACCCTCTGCGTCCTTAGTAACACTAGATAAAAAGAAACGGTAACCAGTTTACTTAATTCGATTAAATGACATCTGGGGCACTCCATACCTTCTTGGCTTTCTCTAGGCTTAAGAACAAATAAGATACTAAACAATTTGCTGTAGAGCACACGAGTACTCGGGAGTGAATAAAAATATCTCCTTCTTCTCATATACACCACAAACTCTGCAATAATCGCTGGCATGTCGTCCTGCTCTTTTGGCATGAGCTGTTGTAATATATTGAACTGTTATCATTTTTTCCAGGAGTCTACAATTGCTGTTTTGTGAGAAACAGAAGGAACCTCGTCACCCCTAAGTCCTCACATTATCCTGGAAACTCTACACAAAGTGGCACTTACCCACACCTTCATTGCTCTGACCTTCTACGCAGAACGGAAGTGGAGCACGAACGTTCATTGTTCTTTCCATATGCAAATGAACCCCTTGCTTCACCAGCTCGTCTGCCACTATATTCCACTCAATACCCCTGTGACATTGAATCAAGTATGATTTAACGTTTGTACGGGCCATGCTACTTCCCGGTTATATTCACCATAATAAAAATATCTTGCAGAAAGTTTGAAATATAACATTTTAAAAGATTCATAAAAATTGTATAGGGTCTACTGCTCCACCTGTTCCTATCCAACTATTTTTTTTGTATAATGAAAACTTTTTGTAGGAAACTCGAAGTCAGTAGCTGTTGTAATAGCGAGAGACATAGCGTATCAAAAATATCATAAATAAGGCTAGTGCCCATGCATACTGCTTTCCTTGTTTCAATATAAATAAAAAATAAAGAAAAAAATAAAGAAAAATCTCTCGCTTACAAGGATGCAGTAAATGGAAAGCAGAGATTTTAGATAATATTTATTTTGTCAATAAAAGAGACACGATCTATGCGCATGTGCTGCCAAGTGGAACATTGCAAACAAAAATCATGACTTCCGCAGGCAGCCTGGTAAGTAAGTTTTAAAAAAAACATGCTTTTTCTCCTTGATTTTTTTTAAGGAATTCGAATAGACTTAATTTAAGAATCTGTACTAAATTCACTTTAAAATTTCAAGTAGGATTTTGAATATATTTAAGAATAAAATTCTTCACTTTATAATACGTTGGATAGGAACAAGGTGGTGGAAGGCTTCATACAAGTGAACACTTTTTAAAAATTTTTAATACATAATATCTTGGAAACTTTAAAAGCTATTGACTTAAAATATCGTTCAAAGGGTTATTGTGCGGCAAGCCCTTTAAAAATGAGCCAGTTTAAATTTTTGTGGTTTATGTTTTTAAAACTAGGACAGCTATCGACTTCTAACAAGACACAAAGTATTTTTTTATAATATTTGCGTCTAGATCAGATAGCTGGGTACACAAAAAAACCAATGTGAAAGGTCTATAAGATTCAGCACAACCGAATATAATGCTCGTTTTTGTTCTTTTTGCTAAACTAGTTGTTATCGTAAGAGTTCTCCTTGCAACCATTCTGCTAGCCAAGTCAGTCATGTACGGAAATGATTATAGTTATGTCAAGAGTAAAATTTTTTAAAATTGATTTAGTTACGGTTCTTTATTTCAGTTGTTAATTTTGCAAAAAACTTTGCACTACAAAAGTATTTATCCTGTTAAATTATTAATTAAGATATGATTGTTTCTTAAGTTTTTTCAGCATAATCTTAACGAGAGCATTAAATTTTTTTTAATAAAGAACTAGAATTTTTGGCAAAAAAGTCAATTTTTTTCGGTTCATTTACTTAACATCAGTTAATTAATCATTTTGTGGCCAAAAAATGCAGGTGAGTATTTGATAAATAATTGTTTTGAGGTTTTTTCATAAGAGACTTTAATACAATTGTTTGTTTTTTGTTTTCAAAAAATTTTAAACCCGATTTTTGATGCTTAGTTCTGTTTCAAATTGTTAAGCTCCATCGGCTTAAGTAGATTAATTATCTTTTTAGGTTTTAATATTTAAAATTTTTGGTTTTTTTTTAACAAAAACAACTTTCGATAAGACTAACAGGAAATTTTTTTTTTTGATTAACAATAAGTTTTGAGGTAAAAAAAATTTAGCTCTATTTGATACATAAACATTTTCTTTATGCATAACAATATGTTTACCCAAGCAAAACAAAAGACTTAAGACACAAACCTGACATTATAGAATTTTACTCATAACATCAACATCAAAGTACACATTTACACACTTTAATGTCATTTTCTGTTCTGTCAGGATCATAAGTCATCTAATTAATTAGTTTATTTTGGAAAAAAATATTCAAATTCAAAAATTTTCCAATAAAAAAAATTAATGGCCTTATTTCCTTTGCAAAATCTAAAGTTTTCTTATTGATCTTAAAATTGTTCTAATAATTGTCATAAGAATTGTTATTGTTTTTGTTTAATTTAAACAAAAAAATAAAGTATATTTTTTAACCATGTTTACCTATAAATAATAAAAAAAATTAAATATCTGTGGACTTTTGACAAAACCACTTATTTGAAAAAAGTGAATTTTACAGGAGAGCAAAAAAACTACTTAAACATCGAAAGAAACATCATAATTATTATCTTAAAAGTTTTAAAACCTAAAATTATAAAGCAACTTGATTTGTAAGTTAGTTGAATTATTTTCCAATATTGAATTTTCGCATGTACTTGCGATGTTAAAGTAGTTTTTTTGCTCTCCTGTAAATTTCACTTTTTTCAAATAAGTGGTTTTGTCAAAAGTTCACAGGTATATTCTTGACAACAAACTGCATTTGAAATTGTAACTATAATATAATTTTTTTTTGTAAAATTAACATTTGATCTAGTTATGCGACATTCTTAAACCTGATTTTACTAGTAATTTGCATATCAATATGCAAGATTATATACATTTTCTGTAAAAAATTACAAAAATTTTAAAAATGCTTTAAAGCAGTCATGACAAACTAAGAACAAAGTTGTTTTATAATATTTAAACTCTGTTACGAGACCGGTTATTTTGGCAAAAATAGGTTTTGTGATTTACACAGATTTACGCGTAAATTTTAAATCAAATAAATTTAATTTTTTGTTATGGTTTTTAAGACAATTTTTTTGTTAAACTTTAATAACAATACTATCTGAATTTTATGTCAAACCACAAAAGGAAAAGTCAAAATAAGCATTTGTCCTACAGCACAAAATTTTTAATTAAAAAAAATATTAGGAATTTTTTCCAAATAATTTTTGTGAAATTCTAATAAAGTTTTTTTATAAAGTGGTAAGGGTACAGGGTGTCTGGTGGCAAATTTATACTTTTATTCACGAAAAAGTAATAAACAGTGCGGAGGGTCAGTGGCGCCATTGGAATTATCGATTGTAAGAATTTGTCAGTCACAATGTCGCACTGGTTGAGTGAGCATCGCGCATTTGCTGTGAAGATATTTTTTTTGTAAAGTAATGATTCTTACGTAACTGCATTCGGTGAATACGTTATGGGTTGAGTGAAAATTTAATTCGTTTGTGGGTGCAGAGATTCCACCTAAATGCTTCGGGTATGAATGTTCTACGACCAGGGTCTAGTCGATTTTCTAGCACACCTGAATATTGAGCTGGTAAAAAGCAGTTTACGTAAAAAACCGCGACTTTTAATATGAAAAAGAGCAGCCTCACTAGGACTTCCAAGAGAAATTATTCATGAAATTTTAAAAAAAGATCTAAAGTCCCATCATTTTAAAATTCAAATCGTTTAAGAACAGAAAAAAATTGACTTCGATTTACGACAAAATTTTTGTAAATCGTTATTGGAGCGTTTTCGCACAGTAAATCCCATCAATAAGCAACATTGCCATTACTGGTATCCTTAAAAACCCGCCATCCCTTCTTAAAACATCCATTGTGTTGTCCCAGTGTAATGGTTTGGTGTACCTTATCCACGCATAAGACAACTGGGCCATTTTTTTTTCAAAAATTCTCGAGGTCAGGTGACGAATGTCAACGGTATATACTATAGACGCATGTTAACAAATTTTTTTTACCAAACCAGTGAGCCCATCCATCGTACCTTTAACACACGTGGTTTAAAAAGGACGAGGCGACAGCACATAGAGTTTCGATGAACTGGTTTCAAGATTTACCGGTGACATACTTTTTAAAAAATCAAACTCGCATTTCCATATTAACGTTCATTGCTCTTAATAAAACTTTGTGTCAGTTACTACGTTTTTTTTAAGTTTTAAAATACAAATCTGCTACCAGACACCCTGTATAAATTAGTTTTGCATTTCGTTTGTAGTGTTTAAAGTATACATGTATATTCTGGATCCTTAAGAAAAACGCTATTATTTGTTTTAAAAAAGTAATATTTTGTCTCATAAATATTGTTATACAAAATCTAATAAAAATACACATGCAACTCAGACACTTATACAATGGTTTTGGTTGCACAATAAACTTTGCATAATTTTTTGTGCAGGTAAATTAAAAGTGCTGTTATATGAAGCAATTACCCAAAAAATCTTATTTTAAAAAATACGAGTAAGAGAGCCTTTCTACGAGGGTTGCCTTTTATGTTTTGGAATTTGGCAATACTAGTGTTGCAATCTGACAGCTTTATCGTAAAGTTTGACATTTTCTAAGTTATACGTACTCAGAATGTTTTGACATATGAGCGCTATTTGTTTTATGTACAGTAACTTAAAAGATTCAACTCGACCCAAAATGAAATTAAATTGTGAACATTTTCATACGATTATTTTTTATAACTTTCGATGTGGATTAACTTAGCAACAGTGCATGGATGGACTTAGTTATTTTTTTGGCGATGAAGCTCCATCACGGACCAGTATTTCTTGATGGTATAGTGAATTCAATCGTGGTAGTAGTCCACTCCAAGACGAATTTCGTGAAGGTCGTTCAAAATCAATTGTTGTTCTGAAAACCATTGATGCTGTGCTTGAACTGATATTGAAAGATCGTCATGTGACCTATCGTGAGATTGAGACAACCTTGGGCATTAGTGGGATCGGCATACGTTCAATATGGCATAAACATTTAACTGTCAAAAAAATTTGTTCGCGTTGGATCCCACAAAATTTGTCAATCGCCTGAAAAAAGTCTCGTGTCGATTAGTCGAAAGAAATGCTCAGAAAATACGATCGCGGTGCTACGAAACACGTATATGATATCGTGGCAGGTGATGAATCGTGGATTTATGCGTAAGAGCCCGAAAATAAACAGCAGTCGACTGTATTGGTAGTTCAAGATGAGTTAAGTCCAACAAAAGTTGTTTGCGCACAAAGCACTTCTAAGCAAATGGTCGCCAGGTTTTTTGGAAAAACTGGATATGTCACAATCGTATCACTAGAATAACGAAGAACAGTCAATTCTGAGTAGTAAACAATCATTTGTTTGCCAGTTGTCTTCCAAGAAATCAGGAAAACTAACTGGCGAAGATGAATCACTCTTCACTACGACAATGCGAGCTCTCACACATCGGTTCAAACAACTGCACTTTTAAGCACCCAAAACAACGATTTGATGAGTCATCCGCCGTATAGTCCTGACTGGGCACCGAATGACTTCTTTTGATTCCCGTACGTAAGAAACAACCTAGAGGTCAACGTTTTTCCGACACCTGAAGAATACGAGTAATTTACTCGTATATTAGGAAAACAGTATATAGTTAAGTAGATATAAGCGAATTAAACGGCCTTAAAAACCTCAGGTTCAAATATACGTGACATAACCATAACCCCAGATAACAGCAGTTTGAATCAAACTTATGAGCCACACTGTATTTGACTAAAGGTGACTTACCATTACGCCATAATCATTACCATATAAACCAATTGAGGTTTGGCTTTTATGGCAACGGGTTTGGTTATAGCGTTATGTTAAGGCATGTATAATTGAACCTTTAGTGCCATCTACCTGCCTACCATCTACCATCCTACTAGAAGCAAATGCAGTTTGTATTCTTTAAATATACTAAGCAAAATTTTAACGCATATTAGCGATCACTGCCTCAAGTCAAACCTTTTTGCTTTAATAATTCGGCAGTTATTAACTATAGATTTGGATTGTATGTCAACTTGAGAACTTTGGCTCCCATGAAAAATTTTATGCAAAAAATTGATTTGGTTTGTATGGAAAATCGGTGGTTGATAAGTGTTGAAAACAAGTGCCTAAGTCTACCTCCAAGTGGTATCAACCGGGCAACTTTTGGAATAGTAACCGAAAGGCTAACAGACATGGCTAAGAGAAAACAATCTGTCTTGGGCTAAAAGGGATCAGTTTACTGGTCTGGCTTAAGGCAGGTTATCCTTGTTGCGCTGTGCCATGTACCTTGCCGTCTAGTGGCACAGCAATACAGGGTTTAAAAGGGTACCAATATCTTAACTGTGTAAATTAAATATTGGTAGGAATGAAGTGCAAGTAGATTTCCGAGGCTGACCAGAGTCCTATCTGGTACCACGGGAATTAGTTGGCCCCATGTGCTAACCAGTGCATGAACTGATTGATGGTGAGGTCTCCTTCGGGAGTTCCCGTGGTGGCTGCGGTTATCTCCAAGCGGGGCAACTGTAGAACAAAAGTTGATGTACTGGGGTCCGTCCTGTACGGCCCCAGAGTGACCGTGTAAGCGGTCTTATATGAACTAAAGGTTCAACAAGAAAAAGTTTCTGGTTTTAGCGGATCTACCCAGGCACATGAGCAACTGTTGAAGTAGGCTATTAGCTGAAAAGGTGTAAGTGTGCTTGAAAGAAGGGGACCCTAGGTACTAAAATAAGATCCCGTCAAAGTAGTAGCAGATAAATGAGAAGGCCGGCATGGCACTTCGAAGCATGTGCGTGATTCGGTCCTGACTGGCGGTAAGAATATTATGGAGTGTTGATAATGTCGGATATATTTGACCCAAAGTTTAAATAAGTAAAATAAAAGATCCTTTTAACAGAGCTAGGGGTCGCATCTGTATTGGGAGAATCATAACCTTTCTTGCTTAAGGTTAGAGAGGTGTCTTGCCGGCGCGGATCTGTTTTGAAAATGAAGAAGCGAGGTCAAAACTAGAAACGCAACAAAATCAGGTTTAGATAGCCCAACTCCTCACCAAGGGGTCTGTTGTGGATACACAGAGTCATACCAGAGAATTGGTACCTAGGTGGTTTAGCCGAGCCATTCTAGGAGCGTTGATGGATGCTGTGTATTTACCAGTGTAAGGAGCACCGTGGGTATGCCTCACTGGCCGGTACCACGTAAAACTCTTAACGTCTGTATGGAAAATAGGCAGTGGGCGTAGCGTAAATGTAACAAGTTTTACGTACGTTAAAAATCTTAACTTAGAACCTTAAGCAATCAAATATAGATTTATGTATTTGAATATATTTTAAAGCCTGCAAAAATGTTTTTCATTTATTTTATTAATGTTATTTTAAAAACAATCTGATAAATTCTATCATAATTCTTGTGTCTCAATATTTTTAACTTCCCGTCGATGTTTTAAGTTGTTTGCATCATAAATTATTTGCGAACTTATAGCTTGGCCTTTTAGGGACTTAAAAGATAATATAAAACATTTTAAATTTATCACCTTCAACCCTTTTTGGCAGGTACTTGGCATCTTAATCAGGCAACGAATTACTAGGGCTCTAAGCATAAGCTGCATGTTGACTTTATACATCTTTATATTATTCAACAGTGACAACAATAAATAATTGTTTTTCTAAAATACAATTTTGCCACCTTAGCAGAAGCAGATCATAGCAATATTCAACCCATTATTCATTTTCATTATATACCTCCATATTTACACTTGTAATGGTAAATATTTATGGAATTATTGGGATAACTGGCCGTTTGTTTGGCTTCCTATCATGTCTTTTTGTGTGCTGACCACTTCTTGGCCAGCAGTTAACAATATTATTTGTGTCGTAGTTGCCAGCAACATTGACAACAATAAAAAAATATGTCTTACATACAAATGTAATCTTAAAACAACATTTACATGCGTAAAACACTCGCACTCATAGTCCAACATGATTTGTTAAATAGTTGAACGTCCTTTTGCTTACATGACAATGTAAAACATGTGTGTATGTGTACATGTTGTCAATGTGATAGTGTCAGTTATTGTTAGTTAAAAAATAAATACATTTATATTAAATTTTAATGCCATACATTTATTTTATATGTAAAAAACAAAAAAAATATAAGTTTGTCCTTGAAAATGAATTATTTTTACAATTAATGTTTGAATTTTATGCACCGACAACTGCAATGACACCAGCACACACTTGCCAACGGCCAGCATCAGTGGAAGCAAAAGTGCAAAACAGCAAAAAATCGAATCTAATGGATTAAAAATAAAAAATGATTTAGTACAACTTGTTTATAAATTTTTTAAAGGTGGTGATTGTTATTTAAATTTCAAACAAAAAATTTTTTAATAAATTATGTTACAATGTTTAATAAAATAATCTTAAACATATCGACTTAATGCACTTTATTCATAAAACAGGCATAAAATGAAAACAGAAGTTCTCAATTCGCGATTACTAATGAAAGTTAGGTTAGGTTAGGTAGAACAGGCTCAACGGGTGGATAGGATACAGCTCACTTGGGTCCACTTAATTCGGTCCCTTTGTGTTACCTGGAGAGGCAGATGATGGAAGAAAAGAAGAAATTTAGAGAAGGATAAGAAAGAAAGGAAGGACATAAAATGAAGTAAGCTTAACAGGGTCTCTAGTGGGAATCGAACCCACAACCCCTAGACTGGTAGACTAGTGCACTTACCACCCATCTACCAGGGCACCCATTAATAACGAAAGTTTATTGCAATTTTTTCTTATCGAAAACAAGCAATTAACCTGCTATTTCATACAAGCTTTTTAGAAAATTTGCTACACCAAATAATTAAATATGTACTATGAGCATGAAACGTAACACAGCAAAATTATTTTAAAATTGTGTAATGGGATCTCATTACTTCATAGGTTGCAATGTAATGAGATCACTACTACAAAATAGTTACATTATGGTGATTTATAGTTTCGAATGGAAAAAAAGATTACTGGAAAAGGCTTTGTAAAACATATTTGTTTTAATCCCCCTAAAATTTTAATATTATTTTCAGTTAATGCTTAGTAACTACCCTACGGGGAAGTGAACTAGTCCAAGACTATTGACGTGAGCGGTTCCTTAGCGTAGGGAGTGGTTCTAGTTCTTGCACTTTATATGAAGTCAACCTGTCACTTATACATTGCGTTGTCATTAGAGGGGCAATTGGAGGGGGCAATTGGTTCAAAACAAACACCTCAGAACGGGTTATAAGCCAATCCTATATAAGCGAAGTTTGCGCCAATTGTTTAAGATCCAGTTCAATCTACTTTGTTTGTATTCACGCGTGTGTGTGTTATAAAAACAGATGTTTGGGGACCAATATTTATATTTTTTCCTTTAACCTCTTTAACAGCTTTTAACCAGTTATTTGATGTGTGCCTTTTTAACAGATCACGACCAATAACTTTTTTCCAATTCATGATTTGTACCCGTAACAGGACGAGTACGCCGACCAATTGCACAGATTTCCCACAGGGTAGTTACTTTAATGTTTTTGTAAGCACATTTGTAAGCGAGGGTCGTGAATTTCTGTACAACTTTAGCAAAAATAACTTGTTATTCCGTCAAAAGGTAACTAGTGTTCCTTTATCTCCAATATTACTTGCTAACTTACAAGGGTTGTCGTGGGCGAGCTATAACATTCTATTGGTATATGTATGGTGGCGTTAATGGTCTTCTGGTAAAAGCTCTTGTGTCAGCTGAATCTTAAATGGAAACAAATAAAAATCTTGTGCAAAATTGTGGCCAAAGTTGTTCCTTGAAGACAACGATCCTGAGCACGGCTTCATATTGAGATTGATTGATTATCTTGAACACTTTCTTGAGCAGCAGTAATGTTTTCAGCCGCTTTTGCAGTGCGTTTTGCTCCATGCTTGGGCCTATCAGTTACAGTACCTATTTCTTCGAAATCATTCACTTCATGATAAATAGTGCGTTTTGTTGGCACATTGTTTCTCGAAAAAATTTCACGTTACTTTCTCATCGTCACAGTAATCGATGATTGATTTTGATAAAATGTTCTAACGATTAAAACACGCTGGTTTAACGAATATTTTTCCATAATAAATTTACCACGTCTCTACTTATCGACTGCCAAATATAAACTTTCAAGACTAATGTTTACCAAAATGGTGGCAAAGCCAAGTAGTATACCTTGCCGGCGGACACCCATTATATGGAAATAACTACCAAATATACGAAATAGTACTTTTTGACTACCTTATTAACTTTCAGACCTTTTATGGAAAAATAGTCATTAATTTCATATTTTTAGACCTTAAAATGTTAAACTTTTGGCCTTAATCTGCATTCACAAACTTTTCTGTCATATCTCTATGCTTAAAATTTTTCTACCCCATAGGGTCAAATTTTAAGAAAGTACCAATAATTTATGTTTATACATTTATTGGTTCATAAGTACCTTAAAAGTACTAAAATATACTTTTGAAATTTTTTTCTACCTCTAAGGGTCCAAGATGCCAAAAAAGTACAACAAAAAAAACGTTCATATTTTTTTACAACCTGTCGAAAACAATTTGAGTTATGTTTCTATCTTTATTGACTTAGAAGTTACCAAAAGTACATTTAAAGTACAAATATAGAATTTTTACCCTCTTTTGAACCCTTTTCATACCACTGAAGGGCTACGACATTTTTAAGTTTTTTTTAGGCTTGTCGAATGAAATTTAAATTATATTTCTACACAGAAAGAAAACTCGCTTTCTAAAATCAAGAATTTTATTCATGAATTTATCCAAAATCTTTCTTAAAATTTTTAAGTACGATTCGTACTTACATTTTCTTAAATCAAGCCTATTCAGATTGCTTTAACAAATCAAGCAGAAAAAAGCTTGATAGTTTAATATATTATTTTACATTTGAAAACAAAGTGTCTCGGTGGCCTAGAGGTAACGCGCTTGTACTGCAGTGCAGAAATCCCTGATTCGAATCGCAGCTTCGGTAAGTACAAAAAATGAAATTTTAAAATTATAAATTTTTAGTATCTATAAAATAAAACTAAAATATAAAATTCTTCTTCTTTAATAAAGCTCCATAAGTCAAAAAAATGACATTTCATTTTCGAAACAATCCCGCTTACGGCTTAAATCAATCTTTTTTTCGCTTACATCAAGTACGGTTCCGAACTTAAATCAATCCTTTTTTGGCTTAACTGTGGCTAAAAGTAAGAAATTCGTACTTGAAAAATTTTACTTGGAGTAAGAAATTTCGTACTTGATTTAAGAAAAACCGTACTCACCGTACTTTTGACACCGCTATGGCTTGATTTAAGCAAAGTTTTCTTAGATAATTTTTTGTGTGTAACTTTATCTGTTAAAAAGTTAGAAAGTAAACCAAGGCACTATTAAATTTAGTTTTTGCCCTGTTTTACACGTCTCAATTTTTTCTTTGAGGTTAATATGACACTTAAAATTTTGTTCCTATCTTGTATAGTTAGGAGAACTTGATTTACTATTTTTTTTTGCTAATTTGGACAATTTTTACCCCATAAGATTCTGAACGTTCCAAAATTTCGTCTTAGTGGATTTATTTATATGACGGAAAAGGTAGCCGCATGACCTTATTTTTAAACCTACTTTGGATTGTCAAGAATTTTGTTGATTAAATTTTTAAACTGGTATTTTTCAATCATTTTATAATAGAAAAAAATATTACAATTTTTTTAAAATATTTTTTATATCAAAAAGACAAGATTTTCTCTGGGTTCTCTGGTAGGAGAAATAAAGAATAAAAAGCTTTTAATAATGACCCACAAGAGGCATCATGCACACACAAATAATAAACTAAGTAAACTTAACTTAAATCAAGCAATAGCGATGTCAAAACTACGGTAAGTACGGTTTTTCCTTAATCAAGTACGAAATTTCTTACTCTAAGTAAAATTTTTCTAGTACGAATTTCTTACTTTTAGCCACAATTAAGCCAAAAAAGGATTGATTTAAGTTCGGAGCCGTACTTGATGTAAGCGCGAAAAAGATTGATTTAAGCCGTTAACGGGATTAATTCGAAAATGAAATGTCATTTTTTTGACTTATGGAGCTTAATTAAAGAAGAAGAATTTTATATTTTATTTTTATTTTATAGATACTTAAAATTTATAATCTAAAAACTTCAATTTTTGTACTTACCGAAGCTGTGATTCAAGCCAGGGATTTCTGCACTGCAGCACAAGCGCATTACCTCTAGGCCTCCGAGACACTTTGTTTTCAAATGTAAAATAATATATTAAAACAACAAGCTTTTTTCTGCTTGATTTGTTGAAGCAATCCGAAAAGGTTTGATTTAAGAAAATGTAAGAACGGATCGTACTTAAAAATTTCAAAAGAGATTTTGGATAAACTCAAGAATAAAATTCTTGATTTTAAAAAGCGGGGTTTCTTTCTGTGTAGGGAACAATGCTTAGTGTGGCGTAGCATCAAGGGAAAACAAAACAAACATATTCTAAAACGATAATTTGAAAATATTTACTAAGTATTGAAGATTCTGAAAAAGTCATGTTCAATATACAACCTTCTAGACAACAACAAATTAGTGATATATTTTCTATTAGGATAGGGCAAAATTTTTTTTCAATTTATTTTTTTCATTTTAATCCTTTTCTTTGTTATATAAAATTTTGGCAAGTTTTTCTTATAATTTTCTTTGTTTTCAAATTAATTAAGGTTTCTTCTTGCATCCAAACTAATTTTGTAAACAAAATAGATCTTTTTTTGGCGCCAATAGCAGCTTTAAAATTTTAATAATGCAAATAGTTTTCAAACTAATCATTTATTGCCAATATTAAGCTAGAAAGAAGGCTAAAAACTACAAATTAAAAAAAGATTTATAAAATAAGTTTTTAAAATTTCAGCACTCTTCTTCTTTGTTTTATACATTAATATTAAAATAAAGTCGTAAAGTTTAAATCTCTTTCAAAGCCTATAAAATTAAAAAAAAAATATTTTGCATATAAAATAATCAGCTTTAGTTAAGCTTTATAAATTACTGACGTTGAATTAAAAAACGAGAATAAGAACAAAAACTTTTATGTATTTAAATTGTTCTGCAAAATAGTAAAGAATTAGCCAAGTTATTCAAGGTCATCCAGTCAATTCGGCTTGATGTCCGTCCATAGGTTTTAGTTTGATTAAACATTTAAAGCTTTATTTAAAACAAAAAAAAAAAATGTATGCACATACTACATACATAAAACGATGTCAACTTTTTTAAAGTAAAGCGCGCAGTTTACCATATTAAAACGCACAAAATGTTTTGCAAGCCATTAAAAGTAAAAACGCGCTTAATTAAAAGCGCTTAAATAACAAAATTAAGGAAATGCAACAAAAAGTTTATGCTCAAAATTATATTTTATTCAAAATTTATACATACATACACACATACATATATACATATACAAACAATGTAAATTTTTGGTTAATTTTATAAAATTTATTTTGTTGTTTCACAACATACTTACATACATGTATTCGGCAAAAAAAGCTGTAAGAAAAGAACTTCCAAATCTTATCAAAAAATTGAAAATAGGTTTGCTTTATCATCGACTGTAACCAAAAAATAGTAAAATTAGTTACTGGCCATAGCTAGAAAAAATAGAAAATTTTTTATATTTTTTAGGATCAATTAGACCTAAAAATATAATGTAAAATGCGTTGAAAGTTAAAAATGCGCCTTTTTAAGTCTAAGGCAAAACGCGCTAAATTGGCATCGCGGCAAACACATATATAAGAAATTTACTTGTGATTTAATTTGCATACTAGTGTCTGGTTAAAATTTTAAATAAATATGAATGCATGGATTTACTTATATGTAAGATTTCTATGGCTAGTTTTTAAGTTTAATAATTGTCATCAAGATATATTTAAAAGCAAATTCATTTTTTAGTTAAAATGTGTTTTAAATTAAATTAAGTCTCATATTATTGTACCCCTTGACAAGGCAAGTTCATGACCAGACAAATGTCAAAATCCAAATAAAAAAATACGGCATTTTTATACTAGGTTTATTTGGTACTGAGCATGATACAACTTATCAGGTAATCTCGTCCCTGCAAACACTACAAATTAGTACCAACGTGTCAAACAAAAGCTCATAGAAAAAAAACGATGAGTAATAATTTTTGTTGTTTTATTTTCACAGGGAGAACATAATTTTGACATTTTGACACTAATCAGCTGGACCGACGATACTACCTGGTTCTTTGTATCATGGTACTAGGCATGAATTTGTATCGCTAAGTCGTTTAATTATAAACATATAATTTTGACAGTTTGCTTATGTTTTTAGAACAAAAAGGCCCAGATTTTCCATTTTTTACAGCTATTTTTAAGGGTAAAATTTCTGATTATACTTTGTTTTTTTGTAAAGTTGCTATATTTTTATAGGGAGTAAACATTTTAATTATTAAATGACTGAAGAAATTAAACAATGTTTAAGTCCTATTTATATTTCATGGAAACTAATTAATGTTTGAACACTAAATCAAGAAAGCAGAGGGAAAATGGAGTTCCAAAATGATGCACGACTGGTGTTTCCTTAGAAGAAAATTAGTCTTAGCTTCACCAGAATATCATTCGTTCATAAATATAAAAATGGTGTCAAATTAAGCATAAATAATTAAAAATGCCAAATAAAGTATGAACAATATAAAAAGACGCCTACTGACTGGCCACCACTTGTAGTACATACACAAGAAAATATATTTAAATAATAAAACAAAGAAACTATGCACTTTAAAATAACTTAAAAAACAATTAAAACGGTCCCATAATGTGGTTTTATTCTTTTGAATCCCATAATGTAAGACTTGCAGGATTGCAGGATTACAGGACATTAAAAATATGTATTTGTGTGGGATTTTTTCTCAACAAAACCAAGTTATTAATCAAACACTGAGTTGAGGAGATATACAATTAAACAATAAGAAAATAGTTTACCTCAATTTTAAGCTCCTTCTTTATGACTTAATCATAAATTATAATTCAGAGTTATCCAAACATTTTTTTATATCATGCTAAGTATAAGGGCTCATTCTAAGAATGCAGAAACGTACGTTTGCGTACACACAAGTCTATGTCTTGATTTAACAATATATATATGCTTGCTGCTTACAAACCATTGTTGCCAAATTAAACGTTTTCACTCTCAATTAAGTGACATTTTTTGCGTCTAGGGTTTTTTTTGGGTTTAAAAAAATATTCAGAGAAAATTTAGGAAGATATTTTGCTTCAGTTTTTTAACCTCTTCTAAATTTTTTGGTGACAGCTACGTAAAATTTCTTATGAGGGTTAAATAATGATAAAAAAATTTTAAGGGAATAAAAATATTATTAGAAATATGAAAAGGAAGGAAAAATAAACAATGGTTCAAAAATAAATATTTGTAATATAATTGTGTTCTTATATTAACCATAGCAATTAACCCGCTACTTCGACAGCGCAGTTTTAAATACACAGAAAAAATTATCCGCATATTTTTTTGAAATTAACACATAATTTAAAAAAAATTAAACAATTTTTTATTAAAAAATTAATTGTCCCATTAACCGACTTAATTGTACTTTAAAATTAAATGCCAACAATGATGCTTATCTATGAATTTCTAAAAAAATAACTTTTTTTTGTAAAGAAATTTTGTAATTTAAGGATTTTGTGCAATCGCTTATGTTACTATCCAGAACATTTTAGGAAAAGTATGCAAAAATAAAAAAACAAACATAAGAGCTGATATGAATAAGAAGAGGTAGAGCCTCAGCCTAGCAACCAGATTGTGTCATACTTAGACTGGGTCAATAAATTTTTTAAAAAAATTTTTTTAATTTTGTATTTTTGTTTTTATACCCTTCACATAGTAATAAGGGTGTATATCAGTTTTTCATTTCGTTTGTATTTTTTTAATATCCATTTGCGAGCTCATGAAGTGTATATATTCTGGATTCTTAAAGAAAGGGAAGTCGATACAATTGTTCAAATATTATGAGTTTTCTTTTTTAAAAACTATTTTAGCTATGCATTTTAAGCCCGGTTCGAAAACAACTTGCCTAGATCAGGTGAATGGGTAAACAAAAAAACCAATGAAAGAGTATATAAGATACGACACAGCAGGATATAGCGCTCTTATTTGTTTAGAATGGTATCGCATTAATTTTTTTTTAACGGAACCTGCACCTTGTTTCTATAAGTTGGAAAAATAATTACATTAAGAATAAATTTTAAATTAAAATGGCGTTTCACCGATTAACAGTGTGACTCATATAATTGTCAACAATATGGATTAAAATCAGGGAACGTAAGTTTTATTAAAAAAATAATAGTCCCTTAATATATATTATTTTTTTAAATTTAATTTATACAATTGTTTTAAAAAATATTTTTTTTTTTTTAATTTATTTTGTAAAGAAGTGATAATTATTTTTTGATTTTTATTTTTTTGACAGAAATAATTAGTACTTTTTAATTTTTTTTCAAACAACCATGATGACAATTATTAATTTTTAAAAATTTTTAAACTTATTAGTTAAAAATATAACAATAATTTCTGCAAAAAATTAAAATCAAATAATTATTACTACTTCTTGTTAAAATTTCTCACATACAATTTAGAAACGAGGTAGAATATCTTTTTGGGAAATTAATGTAATCCCTTTGATTTTGTAGCTTAATTGAAATTTTTTAGTTTCTCTGGCTTAAAGCAAAAGAAAAGTGTAAAAACAAGTGTGAGTTATGATATTTATGGGTTGAACACTTCATGGATTTGCACTTGTATTCTAATATAAATAGAGCTGATAACTTTAAACACACACTACCCAACAAACCAAAACTATATAAATAGCTTATAACTTGTTAATTTATATAGGCCTTAAGCTTATAAATTTGTTGTGAAAGCTTTTGTAAAAGGCTTGTTAATAATTATTTAATTAAGAAAATCGATCTCTTGTAAAAATGCTACTAGTCAGTTCTTGTCAAAAGATAAGAAGTCTAATGACAAAATAAGCTTACAAAAAATAGGTTCCTAATTATAAATGAAATAAGCTTTAATTGTTTATCATTTTGTAAGCTTTTGATATAAGAAAAAAAAAGTTGCAAAAATTTCTTTTGTTTCAACTCAAACATTTTGTTAGAATTTGTATGGCGTACTTTTTAACAAAATTTTTTACTTTTTTCATTGAATTTTTCAATTCACTTCTTTAATATAATTTTTTCGTTTTTTTTAATACTTCACTCTCTAAACAAATAAGTCACATTGAAGCATTTTGCAAGCCACAAGAAATTTATGAAGGCGCAATATAACGGGATATCGTTTTTGTATAAAAACACTTATAAAACTTCAGTAGACTTAAAGCTTAAATCATACATGCCTTAACATAACGCCATAACCATAACCGTTGTCATAAAAGTCAACATTCAGTTGGTTTCTATGGTTATGGTTATGGCGTAATGGTAGGTTACCTATAATCAAATAAAGTGTTACCCACAAGTTTGGTAAGAATAGCAGTTTTCTGAGGTTATTTCTATGTCACGCATAATTAGTACTTAAGTCCTATACATTTGTGTAACAATGCATTAGGTGGTGGTGATTTTACAACAACAAAATTTGGTGAATAATATTTTCGTTTTTGTTTGTAGATTTCGTTGGCTCAGGTGTCAAAAAAAGATATGTAAAAGTAAACAACTTTGACAACCCAGCCTCGAGTTATGCATGAAAAATTAGATCAGCTGTGCTCGTAACACCACCTGGTCAAATAATTTCACCATGTTTAGCAAAGTGTGTAGCAAGCATTTTATAAAAACTGAAATTATTTTGTACATAAGCAAGAAAATACGAGGAATGTTTACTAAAAGTCTGATAAAATGTTTAATGACAAGCTTATTCTCCAATACAGTTTTACTTTGTTTTAAAAATAGTTCGTTGGGTCGCATAGAGCTCTGGGTAAATCTATTTATAGGTGAAGGCATTAAAATAGTGTCTTCCTTGCACTGCATTAAAATGTGTAGCGAAAAAGATTTGTTAAACGCAAGTGCAAGTAAAAATTTTTAAATTTATGGTTGCATAAATATAAAATAGAGCAGTAGATTTAAAGGGTTATCTTCATATTTTTACTAGAAGATCCTTAATAATGTGGCAGATATATTGAATTTTTTATTTGTAAATATTTTGATTAATGGGTATAAGTAAGCCGTTGGATTACTTAATGGTAGTGAGGATGAGAGGGAGATTTAAGGTGTTTTGAAAAATCTATTAAAAGCAAAAGTGTTTTTTTTTCAATTTTGAAGATAAGCGTAGAAATGGTGCTGTCGTTTAAATGAATTTTTTAAGCTTTTTTAATGTTGTTTTAGAGAATATTCTTTTTTTTTTGTTTAACAAGAGAAGTTTTTTGCTAGTTTTGTAGCTTGTACTAGTTAAACTTTTTCATAGGTGTTATTGCACGATTGACAGCGTTTCAAACATTTTTATATATTTTTAGTATTTATTTTTTAAATCAAATATCAACCTCCAAATTGTTCTTTAATAACTAGAATTTATAGATATCCAGACGGAAGGACATACATGTTTTAGTCAACTTTGAAAGTGATTTTAATTTGATCGTTATGATTTAGGTGGTTCTTAGACTATAAACTCTAAAAAGAGTTCTGATTTCAACCTTGAAATAAATGGTTCTCCCATGTATTCATAAAAAAGCTTAATTCGTTTTTAGTGGGTGTTATTAGTCAAAAGTTTCTGAATTTTTGTGCGGGTGTGGTGATATATTTTTCTTTTTCCACTTTGCAATGCTGCAGTATGAAACACATTTAGCAAATTAAAATTAAGACCCGAAAGCACCAAATCTTTTAATACGAGTACCTATAATTTTAAATAAAAATTCTTTATTTTTATTTTCATTTTGTTGTCATTTTGTTTGAAATTTCTTTTATATTCATTTGCGACCCCACAAAGTATATATTTTCTTTATCCTTATAGATAGGAAAGTTGATTTAGCGATGTCCGTCTTTTCATCTGCCCGCCTGTCTATTAATTTATTGAAAGAGAGTTTCTAGGACCTGTTTGTGCTATCAGGACATTAGGTTTACTTGCAAAAGTTTTGCTATTGAAATTCAGGAAAATTGCATGATAACTGACAGAGATATAAGTCAGCATTCACGACTACCTCTGTTGTTTATTTCTATAAAATTTGTACATAAAAACCTCTAAAATAGCCCCAGAGTTGCTCCTAGATAAGTGCAATGTCAGTCCGACTTCCATTAATTTTTTCTCAAAAATATTTTTGTGAAACATATTTCCTCCCTATCTCTGCCCCTTGTTAGGGTTGCCTTACAAAGTTTAATTAAAAAAAAATTCTTTTAATCGCTTCCACAGCTTCCAGGAGGTCAAATTTAAGAGCAACCTAAATTAGTTTTTCTTCCCAAATATGTTTGTGGAACATACTTTCCCCCTATACCTAGCCCTTAACAGGGCTGCCATACAAAATTAAAAAAAATAGAGTTTTTGCTTATATCTCGGATCGTATTTAAACCATCTTCTTAATTTTCAATAACAATTATTCCAGGAATATCTCTAATAGTACGAAACAAAAACACGATATGAAGAATTATATTTGGCTCCGAATTTAAATTTGATTTAAACAAAAAGTATTAGTTGTTTTGACAAGCCATAAAAAAAAGACTGTAAAATATTTTAAGATACCGAATAAATTTACAGTTATAAAATTAAAATGTTTATGCATAACAAAACCTGGTTTTTAATAAAATGAAAGTGTTTAAACCAAAGTAAATTTGTTTTTTTATAAACATCGTAAATTATTGCACTTATTTATTTAAATTTTTTTTATACCTACACCACATAAGTACGTGGTATTATGAGTTTTTGCAGATGTTTGTAATGCCGAAACATAATGATCTGAATCCCAGCTTCTCGTATACCCATCGATTATGGATCACTTCCTGAGTCTATTTAGGCGTGTCCATCAATCCGTTCCACTGGATGTCCATTCCTTGTATTCTTGTGATTGAAGTACAGGTCGCAATTTTGGAGATATTTTAATGAAATTTGTCATATAAACGTTTTTTTGGTACTCGCACAAAGACTACTGTTTGTGGTGATAATATGTTAATTTTTTGGCACAGCCCCCATACAAATTTCCTCGCGGAATAATTGTTTTAGCCTATAACTGACTTGAATATTATTCTATCTGCATAAAATTTTGCAAGTGTGTCTAACTTTATGCTGCCAATTTGTACATTGAATACAAATATTATTGATCCATGTTTAGTCATAGCCTCCATACAGATATCCTCCCGAAATAAACGTTTTGCCTTCAATACAGCTTCGTCTTCATTAAGCTTTTGATATACACTGATGTACAAATTAAAGTGCAAACCTTGATTTATTTCCTCTTCTTTAAAAAAAACAAAGTAATGTAGTATTTTTACTTAAACGGCCACGTTTATAAAAAAAACTGCTGTTACTGGTCTCCAAGAACCCGAAACTCTCAATTGAAAAATTAAAAGCATTGCATGGCCTTTAGGGTAACTGTTTGGTTTGCCTTATCCACACATGAGATATTTGGACCATTTTTTTTCTTAAATTTTTAAGGCTACGCGACGAATGCAACGGTGAAAATTATCGACGCTTGATTATGGAACTATATCTCCCCCAAATCAGTTGCTTTGGGGCCACCTCAAATAGTGAGTTACAATGATAATCTTCAATCTCTTGTAGGTTTAAAGGAAAATATTCGTTAAGAATTGACCCAGGTTTACTGCAGCATGTGGCGCAGAACACAAGTCTCCGTTTTGAACAGTGTGTTTAACTCGACGGAAGATATCTGGATGACGCACTTTTTATCGTTTAATGCCCTTAATAAACCTTTCTTTCAGTTATTACGTTTTTTATTTAATAATAATTTCTGGTGTTTTATTTTGGCTTAAGATTATTATTTAATTTTTTTATTATTAGGGTTTCTACCCTGCAGCTACGCCATATCATCATCAGTATTCTTTGAGCGGTAGTAGTGTCTCTTTTGCTGAAAACATAACCTACTGAACTTACTTGCTAACCAGAAAGGAAGATATTAGTCTGCCACCAGACACCCTGTATAACAAAAAATTTTAACAAGCTATGTAGAAAACATATGGTAGAAATAAAAACTTGCATTGCTTTGTAATGAGTTTAAATGCTAAAAACCCGTATCGGCACCACTTACTCATTAGCATTTTAATTCATTACTTTAACATGGTAATGAGAATAGAGGCATGTACTTACCATGTTCGCATACAAATTGGGATGTAAATACGAGTTAACATAAGTAATAATACAAGTTGGACGTACTTTTTGCTGCTCAAGAATAATATTTAAATACACACTTAATACTTACCCAAAAATACACTATAAGTTTTAAGTTTGAAGAAATTGTGCTCTGCATTTAAAAAAACTTAAACTGTTTGACAATTGTTGCATCTAAAGTGAATTATTTATATGTTAAATTTACTTAAAATTTTATAAAATTTACAAAAATTGCACTCAAATTTAAAAAGTGATCAAAAGAGACAACTATTTTCACGTTTCGAAAGTTTATAAAAAGTAAACAATTATAACACCAGCTGTTCTGTTTTTACAAATACTGGTTAAAACAAAATAAAAAAGTGCTGCCAAGCTGTAACAGTTTTAAAGCCATAGCTAGCAAGGCTGTTAATTTTAAAAATTAAATTTAGTCGGTTTGAGAGCCATTGTTAATTGACTGGATTTTTTTTTAAATCTATATAAGAAAACTTTGGACGTTATCTTTAAATCATCATTTTTCATTTAAGCTGTATCATGGACATTTTTTCTCAGAAGGTTACCTCTCCCACTAGTGTAAGAAATTCCACTCAATTTAATACCCCGTTGGCTAAGTGTGGTAGAGCTACTGATAACGTTCGCAAAACACCTCGTATCCCTAGTATTGACTCTCCTTTTCGTATGTTGCAATTGCTAGACTCACGATTTGAAAAACAAACAGAGGCGATAACAAATCTGATGAAAAGCCTTATCTGTGATAGCGAAAATCGTATTTTGCAAAAGTTTGAAAAAATTGAGAAAAGTATGGGTGAAATGAAACGGGATCTTATAGAGGTCACTACAAGAGTTTCAAAGCTCGAGCTAGTTGTGAAGGAAATAACAGCACTGAAGTCAGAGATGCAGGTCATTAAACTTCAGCATCAACGCCAGGAAAATTCCCAAGTTGCTTGTGACCTGCGTATTAATGGTATCCCCTTTTTTAATAATGAAGACTTACCAGCTATATTTGATGACATATGTTATACACTAAACATCAAAACACCACCTCTAAAGTCTATTTTTCGTGTACAAAATCGGAGAGATAAAAACAAAATTAGTTCTCCTGATGCTGTTATTATTGCGAAGCTGTTGTCCCCTCAAGATAAAAATTTTATGCTTAAATCTATTGCTGACTTTAGAAGAGTAAATCGCAGTCCCTTAGTGCTCAGTCATATCGGATTTAGATCAGAAAATGATAGCAGATATAAGTCTAATAGCCCATTCTATATAAACGAAAATCTCACGTCCAGCAACTATCATATTTTTGTTTCTGCTCTACGACTCAAGAAAAACAGACATCTTCAATCTGTGTTTACAAGGCGAGGCATAGTCTATGTTAGACCCCCTGAGACTGAAGAAGCTATTCGTGTTGAAGACATCGAACAACTGAATCAGTTTTTTCTTGCTTCAAATATCTCACCTGTTGACCCTGTATTGCGTGGTAATGCTGATATGTAATAATTGTCTTAAACATTTTTTTCCTTATAAAATTTTACGTACAAAAACTAATTTTTTTGTTACTATTGTTAATTTTCATGTAATTGTTACTTTAAATGTTCGATTTAACTTGTTTTTCTCAAGATTTAGTGCATTTTCTGGCGTTGCTTTACTTAAAATTACAATAAATTCTACTTGCTACCTAACTAAGTATGCAAGATAGCAGTTCAGTAGCTGGTTCCAATGATGTTACAATGAGTATGCTACGAGTTTTATCCAAGCAGAAAAATGGCATTAACATATGTCACATCAACGCGCAAAGTCTCAATAACAAAATTGATGAATTTAGACTAATTTTTGAAAATTCAAATGTTGATGTAATCTGCGTATCCGAGACATGGTTAAAGGAATCAACTTCTAATCAAATGATTGATTTGAATGGTTACATAACTTTTAGAGCTGATCGGGAGACTCATGCTGGTGGTGTAGCAGTTTTTGTTAAGAAAAGTATTAAGTGCAACTTCATCTGCAGAAACAAATGTCAAACTGATGCAAATAACATGGTAACACACTTAAACAAAGTTGAATATTTGTTTGTTGAAATATTAGCAAATGGTAAAAAGCTACTGGTAGGGTGCGTTTATAGACCGAACCGTAATACTCCTATTGATGTCTTTTTGAGCGATCTTGAGGAACTTGCTCTCTTTTACACAGATTTTGTTATTGCCGGCGATTTTAACTCGAATTTATTGACTGATTCGTCACTTTTGGATAATATGTTGGCTATTGGTATCACACCTATTAATCGTTCTATTGCTACTCATTATAGTACCTTGTCTAACACCTTACTGGACTTGTTCTTTGTTAATAACATTTCTAAAGTTTTGTTATACGATCAACTATCCGTGCCGTGCTTTTCAAAGCATGACTTGATTTTTACCTCATATGATTTTCAGTTAAGGCACGAAGCTCAATCTTTTACTTATCGTGATTTTAAATATATTGACTACCACGCATTGAGCGATAGTTTTGCGGCCATAAACTGGAATTCGATTTATTATATGCCATCTGTGGACAAACAATTGTCTTTTCTCGAAGGCAATATTTCATTTTTATATAATTCTGCTGTGCCTTGCAGAACTAAAGTTAAAAAGCCAAGTTCTAGGCCATGGTTCTCTTTGCCAATAAAATCGTTAATGAAACAAAGAGATGTGGCATACTCCCGATGGAAACGCTTTAAAACTCCCTTCTTAAAAGATGCATACTGTAGGCTGCGACGAGAAGTTAATCGTGAAATAAGGAAGGCTAAATGTCTTTACTATGCCGAAAGATTTAGAGATGCCATTAGCAGTAAAAAAACCTGGCAAACCATACGGGATATTGGCGTTGGAAAGGAAAATATAAATATTAGTTGTTCCTCAACGCCGGATGAACTTAACAAAATGTTTGCTGATGTATCTCATGTGACTAATGAATCTTTGACAGATAGTTATCTAAACAACATTATAAGTTTTGAAACTGAGAATGAATTTAAATTCCGCTGCGTAAATGAATCTGAAGTTCTTTTTGCCCTCTCCTCCATAAAATCAAAATCAGTTGGTTACGACAATATTGATCCACGATTTATTCATATACTACTAACAAAATTACTACCATTCATAACCTATATATTCAACACAATTTTTACTACATCTATTTTCCCTAATAACTGGAAACATGCTAAAATAGTTCCTATACCGAAATCAAATCACGAATTTAGGCCAATAGCCATACTACCATTTCTTTCCAAAGTAATGGAAAAGTTAATGTACTTACAAATTGATGAATTTTTAAAACGTTTTAATTTGCTGACAGTTTTTCAATCTGGTTTTCGAACTAAACATAGCTGCGTTACAGCTTTAATTAATGTAATTGAGGATATCAGACTGGACATCGACGTTGGAAAAGTAAATTTTTTAGTTTTGCTGGATCACTCTAAAGCTTTCGACACCGTTGATCATTCAATACTTTACTACAAACTGCTTAAATTATTTAAATTCTCAAGAACATCAGCCAATCTTATAAAATCATATTTAAGCAATCGTTTTCAATCCGTTTTTCTAAATGGTAATTATTCAACTTCTCTTCCTGTCCCTAAAGGAGTACCACAAGGTTCAATTATGGGACCACTCTTATTTTCATTGTATGTGAATGATTTACCACATTATTTGAAACATTGCAATATACATTTATATGCTGATGATGTACAAATCTATTTGAGTAGTTCTGTAGAATCCATTAGTGAAAACGTTAGTAAACTAAATGATGACCTAAACAGCGTCCATAACTGGGCTACTGCTAACAAATTATTATTAAACCCACAAAAATCCAAATGCATTGTCATCCATAAGAAGTCTACAAAGCTGACCATGGACTTTCAAATTAAGTTGAACAATCAGCAAATAAATATTGTTTCCTCTGCGAAGAATTTGGGTATTATTTTCAATGAAAACCTTGAGTGGTCAAATCACATCAACGGTATAGTAGGAAACATATACTGCTTGCTCCGTGAACTATGGGTTACGCAGTACTACACACCTTTGGACGTTCGGATTCTTATAGCTAAAACGTACCTTATGCCACGTTTGTTGTACGGGTGTGAAATCTTTGCTAACTGTGACTCTAAAAGTAAAAACAAAATCAATAAAACCTACAACAGAATAATAAGATATGTATATGGATTACGCAAATATGACCGGCTATCTTCGTATTCAAACAAATTATATGGAATGCCACTAAAAAGCCTTTTAGATGTACGGATTTTGGTATTATTACACAAAATAATATACGAAATGGAGCCATCGTATCTGTATAACCGTTTAACCTTTGCACGTTCAAATAGAGGCAATAAACTAATTCCTTTAAGACATCGAAGTCTCGTATCTGAGCATTAATTTTTCATATATGCTGTACATCTTTGGAACCTACTTCCGAACATTTTACAAACAAACAGCAACGCTAGAGAATTTAAAAAGCTTTTAACTCAACACTTTTACAGTTAATTTTGAATGTGCATTTTGAAATTTTTTGTTATATGTACTTATTTATTATAATTCATAATTTGTTTTATAAACCTCATTTGTTTAATGTTTTTTTATCCTTTTTTTAATTTTATTTTAAAATACTCTGTAACACGAATTTGTACTGTACTTTTTTAATTCCCATGCTTTAATATAAGATCGAAGATCTTGTTGCGTGGGATAGTCAAATAAATAAATAAAAATAAAATAAAAATAAATAAAAAAAAAAAAAAAAAAAAAAAAAAAAAAATACGAGCTTACCATGCTCGCTGACAAAGAAGGACCTTAAAATAACTTTTAAATTAAGGGTCCCAATAACTCATTGTTGCTTTTCAAACTTTTTTCTTTGATCTTTCAGTTAAAGCTGGTTTAAAAAATTAAACTAAAATAAAAAAAAGAGAACACTAAATATATCTGCTTAAATTTTAGACAAGAAATAACTCATCATTTAACAACTACTAATTGATGCAGACAATATTAAATTACTACCAAGTTTTTGCTGGGACTATTGAACGTACCTTCCGTAGTAGGTGTTGACCCCAAAATCTGGTTAACCCCACATACATTGTGCAAACGGTGGTACTTTACATTAAAAACATTGTGGTGTATGGCATAATAGGATCGGGCTCGACCGACTACCATTTTCTTTAATTGTTTGGGTGTTTAACTTGCTTTAATAAATGGCTTTAAAGGTGCACAAATGGTCGGTCTTAAACTGGTTTAAGCAAATAATTTTTTAAAATTATAATCCATGTTTTAAATTGAGGTTTTTTCATTTTGTTATTGAAATATTTATCTTATGTTTACTTAAGAATACAGCTTTTTTTAAATTAACTGATAATAATTTGTTGTTTGGCTTTAAATTTTTTTAAATAATTCTTTTTTTTGATTATGTGTAATTGAGCGCTTAGAATTTTATTGGTCAAGTCAAAAAAATGATATCGACCAAATAAGCGCCATCAAAATCGTTTTCTATACGGGCTCGTTCTATGGAATTTTTCATAGCTTCGGCGAGAGCTTCGAGTGACAGATTCTCGCACTCGTGTCGTTGTCCTTAAAGGCTTCCAGGGTCTAGAGCTTGTTTACGTAAGCACAGGACTTCAAAAACACCCCACAAAGAAGTCTGGAACGGTTAAATCGGGTAATCTTGCGGGCCAATGTAAACTACCAAAACGAGAGATGAGGCGAACCGGGGACGCTGCCTTCAGAATTGTTGTGACTTGCTCAGCGTGTGCCGTTGCTTCATTCTGTTGGAACCACATGTACTCCAGTCTTAATTTGTTCAATTGCGGAAGAAAACACTCGACTAACATGGCCTATAACGCGCACCATCTACTTTTGTTTGATCAGCGGCGCTCTCGAAAAAATAGCCTGATGACTCCTTTAGCAAGAACAGCGCATCATGCACTCACTTTTAACGGATATATAATGGCTTCTCCACCACTCGTGGATTTTCGGTACCCCATTAGCCTCATCGCTCATTTTGATTTTTGCCGAAAGATCGTCCACTTCGGCCTTAAGATTGAGGATAGCTTGTGCGTAGGTTACACGCGTTTGGAGGTCAACAGGCACCACCTTAGGGATGACCGGTTTGTGGCTAATTACGAAGCACGGCATCTGGTCGTTGTTTCTGGCGACAGCTCAATATCCTTGAGAACAGTGGCTGTATTATCGGCAGAATAGGTGATCCGGGGCAAACCGCTCTTGGCAGCGTCTCGTTTGGTCACATACTCTTCAAGGTTGGTGTTCAAATGGCGCAGTGTTTGCGCAGTCGGTGCCGGATGACCGGGGAATCGGCCACGGAGTTCGCGCTGCGCCACAGACGAGTTTTTAGGCAAAAAAATAGACATGAATAATCTGCGTTCTTGGGGACTGTATTGCTCCATGGCTTTTTCTCTTCTATTCTACATCTGTCTAGTTCACAAATGTCAAAATAGATTTAACATTGGCCGCCATTTGAAAAAATAAGAGCATCTTTCAATAGGGTGATTTTTTTTGCCCCCCTTGACTTAAATTCTTTTATTAAAAAGCTTCGGAATTAGTGCAATTTTGTAAGTCTAAAAAATTTTAGTTTTTTTAACTAAAATCAAATACATAATTAAATTTTTAGTGAAATTTAAAAAAAAAAACAGATTCATATTTCTCTAAGGATGAAAATTTTTTGCCTTAAAATGTCAACAGTAGTTTCATTAATTCTACCAGCTAAGTTTGTCTGTTCTAAAATATTTATTTGAGAATTTATTTGATTATAAGATAAATCTCAAACTCCTACAGAAATTTTGATTTGGGGGTTTCATATTTGTTGGGACTTATTTAATTTTCCTTTATTGGGAGTTTTTTCATTTTACTAAAAGCAAGTGCATAATACAGTATCCTAAGTTTGTTTTACAAATGTCTACATTTGTTGGGAATTTTTTTCCTAAATACACAGCTAAACCTAAATAAGTGTATATTTTTATAAGTTGCAACTTGCAATATTAAATATTTTTTTTACTTTCAAAATACTATTTTAAGCGGTAAACTTTTTTAAGATTAAAATTATTTTTTTCTTGTTTTTTAGGAATTTATTTAAAGTTTGTTGGTGCCCATGAAAAAGGATTTAACAGAAACAAATTACAATTTAAAATCAGATAAATTAAAAAAATGCTGCATTTAGTAAACGACCTTGTAACTATTGCTGCTGTTTCTCTTGTTGAAACCTTTGACGTAATTTTTATTCAAAAGAATTTGGTTAAAATATGTAAAGCGGAAAATTGCCATTAAAACGCGTTTTTTTGTAATGGGGGGAAATACAACGATGACGCATAGATTAAGATATTTTTTAATTTAACTTAATAATTCCTGGAAATATTTTTTTTTTAAATTTTTTGCAACTTGCATAAGATGTGTTACAAGAATATATAAATTAAAATAGTAAAAGGAATTTGTATTTTGCTATTCCTAAAAGGGCATTCAAAGACACATCAGAAAATGTGAACAAAATCAAATTGTATTTATTAAATTGGTGTTTATGAAAAAAAAATATTTACTATATTATGAGAAATGTAGGTTTTCAAAAATCCTTTTTTACAGCTTTATAAAAAAATTTAAGGAAAAAGAAAATTAATATTGGCTATAAGCATTTTTTTAGATAAATATATCTGTGGACTTTTGACAAAAGCACTTATTTGAAAAAAGTGAATTTTAAAGGAGAGCAAAAAAACTACTTTAACATCGCAAAAAACGTCGTGATTATTATCTAAAAAGTTTTAAAACCTTAAATGTAAAGTAAGTTAGCTGAATTATTTTCCAATATTGAATTTTCGCAGGTACTTGCGATGTTCAAGTTGTTTTTTTGCTCTCCTTTAAAATTCACTTTTTTCAAATAAGTGCTTTTGTCAAAAGTCCACAGATATGTTTGCTGAAAGTTGTAATTTATTAAGTAAATAGTTCTAAATTATAACCAAGGCCATTTATTGGAGTCTAGTGGCCTGCAGTAAGGAAAAAACAAAATTCACCAGAAAATACAGGGTGTCTGGTAGCAAATTTATATATTTAAATACGATTGTTTCTAAAAGTAATAAGCCGCGCGGAAGGAGGGTGGCTCCGTTGGAACTATCGATTGTGCGGATATGTTAGTCACGATGTCGCAGTGGTCGAGTGAATGTCCCAGGACCAGGGCCTATTCGATCTTCAAGAACTCCCGAAAACATTATACTGGTTGAAAGTAATTTACGTGAAAATCCGCGACTTTTAGTACGAAAAAGAGCAGCCTCACTGGGACTTCAAAGAGCGATTATTCATGAAAGGGGTTGATATTCCATCCTTTTGGAAATTCAAATCGCTTAAAAACTAAAAAGAAGAGACTTTGTTTTACGCAAAAACTATTGTGAAACATTGTTGGAGCGTTTGCGCACTGTAAATCCCATTGTTGGAAGCAACGAGGCTCATTTTTACATAAACGGCCACGTTATCAAGCAAACCTGCCTTTACTAGTTTTCAAAACCCGCAACCTTTGATTTAAACAAAAAAAAACATTGCATTGCCCCAGGTGTGCCTTATCTACGTATTAGGTAGTTTAACCATTTTTTCAAAAAATTCACGAGGCCAGGCGACGACGAATGTCAACGTTGAAAATTATCGACGCATAATTGCGTATTTTTTTTCCAAACCTGAGAACTCATTCATCGTATTTTTCCCATATGTGGTTTCAACAAGATGGGGTGACTGCACACACAGCCAGAGCTTCGATGAATTCGCTTCGGGAAAATTTCACCAAAAGGTTATCAGTCGCTTTGGGGATATCTAATGGCCACCGGGGTCGCCCGGTCTAACCCCCATGAATTTTTTATGGAATTTATAATGACAGTCCCTAATATCTTGTGGCCTTAAAGGAAAATATTCATCGAAAAATCAGCTTAATTGAACAAAGTTAACTGCAGCGTAAGGTGCAGAACACAAGGCTCCGTTTTGAACAGTGTGTTCAACTTGACGAAATACCTCTGGATGACATTCTATTTAAAAAATAAAATCTGCTTTTTCATTCTATCGTTAAATGCTCTTAACAAAACTTTGTGGCAGTTATTACGTCTTTTATTTTAGTTTGAGGATATAAATCTGCCACCAGACACCGTGTATGAAGTTGAGACTTTAAGAAGCCAGACCCTTAATGGTAAAGGTAAGGTTAGGTTGAGCTGGCTGGTCCCGAAAACCCCAAGGAGTCTAGGATCCTTAGTGTCAAAAGGCAATTATAAACGATAACCACTTTAACTAGCTCTAAGTCTCACAAATTCCAAGGTGCTGCACACTCTCTTTATAAATGCCAGTAGCTTTGTAACAATAAGGCCCTAGAAGTTTACTTTGGAAAGCATGAACGCTGGAGAGTGACACAGTATAAGTTCAACAGTCATTCTATACCCCGGTACACTGCAGAATAGGCAATAATCGATGCTGGCTAGTCATTCTGCTCTTTTGGCATGATAACTCCCACTAGAAGCTTACAATCTCTCCTTCATAAGGAAAAAGGAAACCTCGTTGCTACCGGGTCATTAGATCCCCACATAATCCTGGAGACTCTAAACAAAGCGGAATTAGGCCGGAACTCCGAAGCTCTGACCCCAATCGCAGAATCTATATCTTCTTAATGAAAAACTAGCAGGTGGTCTTTAGAAGAAAAGCATCATAAAAGAGTAAAGTGCTTACAATACCATACATAGGAATGAGCTGCAACTGAAAGTGGGTAACTACACAAAGATATTATGAAAAATTTATATTCGCCCTGCATTTCGATTGCGATTCCGCATGCAAATGTATGTAAATAAAAAATTAATTTTTAATATTTTAAAAATTAAGAATCAGAAGATTTTAGGCTCAATTGTCAAAAAATTCAGAATATATTCGATGAAAAATTTTAGTGACCAAATAGTTCCACAGTAAATATGGCAGACGAAGAAAATTTCAATTTGAATCAAAATGCAGAATAGGGGACTACATGGTCAGATATCAATTTCGAAAAAACGCTACCGTCAGAAATTACTAAGAGGAATTGCTAATTGGGTGTACATGGAGAGTATTCAGTTCTTACCAATGAATCCTATGTACATGTAGGTACCAAAGCGGTCACATTTCATCAAATATAGGTTGCTTAAGTGTTGTAGGAGAGCGTTTGAAAAGATAATGGGTTTCGGAGGATGTAGGTAGTATTTAAATTGCGATGAGTTCACCTGGGCTTGCGTTGACAAGGGAGAAGGAAATTGGGAGACCGCCAATAGGGAACAATTGTAGGACGTTTAGAGTTTCTTGGCAGCAAAGACCTTATTATGTACTGCCAAACCTTGTTAATTTAGTTATGAGGACCCTGACTAGGGTAATTTCTGGAATTTGCCTAGTAAGGGCTAGGACAAGCGATTGAGATCACGGTACCACATACTTTTCTAGAATATGAAAAAATAAAAAAGAAGAAGTCACGATAGAGCATGTTGTCTGTCACTTACTGGGATAACAAATCCAAGTGGGTAAAAAAAGTTTCCGAGTAAAGTTTAACGATGCTCTGCAGTGCAGAAAAAACATCATTGGATTCAGAATGTTAATCAGCTGTTTAAAAGGAGATTCATACGGGTTATCTTTGTTGGTTGTCGTTCAAAAACTATTTCTTTTCTCCTAGGTTTTTTTTTCTATATTTTCTTTTTAATTTCTTTGAAGGGAAGTACAATGAACCCAGAGGGTCTTTGGCTTCAGGTAGGGGCTTTGAGTGTCTTTATCATCCTTTGTAGCTTATCCTAATCTATAACATAACTTTGAATAATTTCGACATTTTATTTAAACTAATTATGTGGGTTTAGGACACATATACATATTTTCAATCCTTGCAAGACAAATAAGAGCCTTTTATTAAATTAAAGTATTTAAGTGTTGCTATTCCCCTTAAATACATTAGTTTCTTTGCATCCTTGTGTACATGTTTTAAAATCATAAATTTGCCCCAACAAATCTATGTCAGACATCTTTAGCAATTAAAAAAAATTTGACACGATTTTTCTTTTAACAAAAGCAAAACCAAAAATAAAAGTGAAATCTAAAATAGAGAATAAAAACCTATTAACCTGGTTGAAAGAGAACAATTGTTTTAATTAAGTGAAAAAGGCCCTTCTTTCGTTGGTTTGAATAAGAAATAAAGTGATAATTTCAAATTAAGTCATGCCCATGCTGTACCATCACACTTACAAACAGAATAAGACTTTACAACATGCTAATTGCAACATATAACAAAATTCAAAGAATATCGAAATCCCCACAATCAATTTCAATTCTCTAAAATATAAATCTGGTTCTAAACTTTCAAATGCATTTACCTTAAATGGAAACTTTGTTAATCTAAGTTAATTGTGTTGCTGTGAGTTAAAAGCAAATGTAATGGCCTTCAACTATTGGTTTAACCTTGTCAAAAGCTAATTTTAAAATTATTTTCAAATTCAAGTAAATAAATGTTTGGTTCTTATTTGTTATCTTTGCAACAGATAAGTTAACTTAAGGCGTTGCCAGTATTAGTTATAAATTAAAATAGACACCTTTTGTGTGTTTCCAATGTATATAGAACACCCACTCACAAATATACACCCTATCTCTGTTCAATTTAAAAAAATAATCTTAAGTATTTGAATGACTTTTCTTTACTTTATTGGGCAGCCAACCAGAAATCATAATTTGCTTTTATTTTAGGCTTTTGAATTGTAATGAATTTTTTGTAGCTTGACTTTTAAAGACAATAATTTTGAGAGCAAAAATTAAAATGAAAATCGATTTAGTGGCATGAGCCATAACAGACAGTGTTTCTTAATAAATAAAAAATATTTTTGTTTGTTACATTTTAGTTTTTTAAAATTTTTTTAAGAAGGGATGCGAACAAATATGCTGAAAAGTTTTTAAAATAGCTCTAATTAAAATAATCTTTTAGTTTTAAATAGAAATCAAACTATTTAAAGCTCAAAACCTTACTTACTTAAGTGGCTATTGAGGAACATTTGTTTCGTTAGCCAAACGTTGAATCGATTTCCATCCACTTCGATATTTTGAGCTTCTTCTCTGCAACGAGAGACTGCGCTTTCTAGGTGGCAGTTTTGCCTAGAATTATAAGCGATTCAAGTGGCAGCAAAAAATACCTGTTCTTGGTAGCGGTGCATTGCGCCACTAATGTTTGGAAGAAATTAAGGAAAACCCGAGATTTTGTATGTGATATGCAAAAGGAGCTTACACGTTTGTAATCGATTGGCCAGTTATTTGCACCATGCGCTTAGGGAAGTCATTTTTTAGTCGCACACTTTCTTTATAAAACAAACTTCCAACTTCTTTTCCTTTTAATATGGACAAATTCAGTTAAAATATACAAGAATATATTTAACTCCTTTCAACCTTCTTCCCATAATCGGATTTTCTAAAACCAAAACAATTTCAAAATTTGTTACTTAACCTTCCTTAAGGAAGATGGGGCACAACACGTTTTTATTGTTATTAAGTGAAATTGAAAAATTCATTAATTTTTATATACAGGGTGTCTAGTGACAAAACTATATTTTTAAATACGATTATTTCGAAAAGTAATAAGCGGCGCGGATGGAGGGTGGCACAAGAATTATGGATTGTGATGATTTGTCAGTCACGATGTCGCAGTGGTCAAGTGAGCATTGCGCGTTTGCTGTGGAGACATTTTTTAGGAGTATTGATTCTTATGTAATTGCTCGTCGACAATTTCGTTCAAAGTTCGATATTCGGCAAATACGTGATGGACCGATGGTAAATTTAATTCGTTTGTGTCCTGGGCCCTGTCGATCTTCAAGGACTCCTGTAAGCACTGAACTGGTTAAAAGCAGTTTATGTGAAAATCGGCAACTTTCAATACGGAAAAACACCTCAGTAGGACTTCCAGGGGCGATTTTTTTTTCAAATTTTACAAAAGGATCTAAAGTTTCATCCTTTTAAAATTCAAATCGTTCAAGAACTGAAAGAAAGTAACTCTGATTTACGCAAAAATTTTTGTAAAACGATATTGGAAAGTTTTAGCACTGTAAATGCCATTTTTTGGAGCGACGAGGCTCATTTTGGTTTTAGCGGCGATGTCAACAGGCAAAACTGCCATTATTGGTCTCCAAGAACCCGTAACCTTTTATGAAACACCAAAAATCATTGCGTTGCTCCAGGGTAATTCTTTGGTGTACTTTATCCACGCATAAAATAATTAAATCATTTTTTTCGAAAATTTTCGAGGCCAGGCGACGAATGTCAACGGGGAAAATTATCGAAGCGTTTTTACGGAATTCTGTTTGCCAAACCTGCGAGCTCTGCCGTCGTTTTCTTTCACAGGTGGTTTCAACAGGATGGGGCAACTGCCCACACAGCCAAAGCTTGGATGAATTTACTTTGGGAAATTTTCCCCAAAAACTCATCAGCCGCTTTGGGGACATCCCATGGCCACCAAGGTCGCCCGATCTAACTTCCATGGATTTTTTTATGGGGCCGCCTCTAAGAGGGGGCTTATAATGACTATCACCAATCTCTTGTGGCTTTAAAGGAAATTATTCGTCGAGAAATCAGCTCAATTTAACCAAATTAACTGCAGCGTGGGGCACAGAACACAAGGCTTAATTTTAAACATTGTGTTAAATTCGACAGAAGACAAAAATGTACCCACGTTACTTTTACTTTACGCAAAGAAACGTGCTCCCCAATCACTATTAACAACCATATGGGGCCTCAACAAACCGAAACAAAATATCTTGGTGTTCACCTAAATCGCCGCCTCACATGGAAGCCTAATATAGATGCGAAGCTGACTCGAATGAAACTTAAAGCTGCTCAAATCCACTGGCTAATTGGTAGAAACTCTGTGCTACGTCTGGATTGTAAACTTCTGCTCTACAACTCGATTTTAAAACGAATTTGGTGCTACGGTATACAATTATGGGGCACTGCTTCCTCCTGTAACATAGAAAAAATAGAACGTCGTCAAAACAAAATTCTAAGAATGATAACTGGTGCTCCTTGGTATATTAAAAACAGCAACATCCACAAAGATCTGCAAGTTCCACTAGTTAAATGCGAAATTTTTAATTATGTGGACAAGTATTTAAATAAGCTGGAAACACATCCAAATCCGTTTGCCCGAAACATCCTGCAACATAGTGAACACACCCGTCTGAAAAGGAGGGATACTATTGCGCTTATATGAAGCTTGATAATTAACTCTAGAACGGTAAACATATTTTGTACCTAGTTAATGGTAAACTTCGCCTGTGAGGCAACTTTTTAAAAAAAGCCCCTATATGACCCCAAAAACAACAAAAATTTATTAAAACAAAAACAAAACATATTTATTCAATGGTAAATATCAGAAATAAACAAAAACCAATTCATTTTATAAATATCTTAAATATCTACAAGTCTTATATGTCAATCACATATTTCAGTCACTAGGGTTAAAACATTTTAACAAAAAAAAAAAAAAAAATAATAATAAAAAATCCATTCGAGATTTAAAAAAAACTTTTGTATCTTATTGTCCATAGATCTAATTAACACTTTAAAAAATAATATTAAGTTTTTATGCTGGAAGTAGCTCTGCAGACCAAAATAGATTTTGAAGTTTTTCAAACTATTTTTTTTCATCACATTGCCCACAGTTCGGTGATCTGTGCTCTAAGCAGTATGTTTTCTTGCACTTTGCGCAAAAATATACGCTCATGCGCTTTGATTTTGGAGGGCAGAAGTCACATTTTGATCGTTTGCCCTTTTTTATGCCTGGCTCGTCTCCATTTTCGTCCGTGTTATGACCAATACTGTCTTCTATTGCTGCACGAACTCTTTTCTGCATACGTGTATGTACGTCAGTACATAGGTCCTTGCTTATTTTCTTTAGGAATTCTCTTCTCGACATCGCTTTTGTTTTCAAAATTTTACAGTTGGACACGTAAATTACATAGCTGTTGAGTAAAGCCATATTCAACATTCCATAAAGTATGCAAAGCGGCCAACGCTTTGTCTTGCGACTACAGCTTGAATGACCGCACATCTGATCAAAAGTATCCACCGCACCTTTTGTTTCATTATAAGTTTGTATTATTATTGGCTTACCAGAAATGGGATCAATGGATGGTTTGTCGTGCATTGTAGAGAGCAAAAGTACTGTTTTTTGAGGCTTCGGATGATAGCTAACAAGAGTCAGATTTTCATGGAATCCAAAAAGAGATGTGCCAATAGGACGTGATGAAATATGCTTAAACTCCGCAGGAATTTCTGGCTTATTACTTCGAATTGTTCCAACGAAAGTAAGATTGTATGGTGGTTGAAGCAATTGCTCAGCTAACGGAACAGATGTAAACCAGTTATCGGCAGTCAAATTACGATTTGTTCCATGTATAGTCTTTGTAAGCAGCTTACAATAGTGAGAGCCCAATGGTTCGTTTATAGTTGCAGTACCATTTTTGCCTAAATACGGTGATGCATCAATCATATATTTCGATCTTACATCGCACAATAAAACAATCTTTATTCCATATGTCGCCGGTTTATTAGGAATATACATACGGAATGGGCAACGTCCCCTGAATGCCAAAAGTTGCTCGTCTATTGTAACGTATGAGCCTGGTTTATACAGATCTCTACACTGTTTGATAAAAGCTTCCCAAATATTTCGAATAGGTGCAAACTTATCGGTTTTTCTTCTATCATCACGAGTGTTACGATCATCGAAACGTAAGCACCTGATAAGAAATTCAAATCGCTTACAACTCATTGCAGCTAAATTTTGGGATCCACAAATCGTAGGATCAAACAGTTCTTCAGTTGACAGGTGATTATTTTTCAATGCACCGCTCAATATTAGTACGCCAAGAAGAGCACGAAATTCTTTCATTGTGGCATGTGATATAGTAGTATTTTGAACTTTATATTTTGTAGCTGCTTGATCAATAAATTCATTTGTGTGCAAAAGTATTTCATCCAATATTTCTGAAGTAAAAAACAGTTCGAAGCACTTCAAGGGATCTACAATGCTTTTAGCTTCTCCCTGGCATAATATGGACTATGTTTCTTGAAGGAGTTCTGTTAGATACTCTTTTTGACGAAGACGGTATGGTGGACCAAATATATTTGTTCTTACCTCTCATAACCAATTCGGATTGTGTCTCACAAGGCTGTTGTTCTTCAATTCTCGGAGTCCCTATATCTTTCTGGATATGAGCCGATGTAGTTTGTACATCATTTTGATCAGATACGTCAATATACTGTATTTCATCACCTAGATCGGTGAAGTAAGTGGGATCGGCCTGACTTTCATCTGAGTCAGAATCAGCTTCAACTTCCAAATCATCGTCAAGTTCACTTCCACTATCTGATATCTCGTCCAGCCAATTCAGTATCTGCGCTTCAGACACAGTCATCATAAAAACCTGTAAAAATTACATGCACACTTTAATTTTTAGCAAAAAAAATTAGAAAAACACAAAAGTAAATATGCCAAAAAAAATACCTTTATTGGTAAACTTCGCCTCACAGGCGGCTCAATTATCTATTACTCAACAACGCAGCGAAGCAAAAGCAAATGCTTGTGTGCGCCAACTCGTACAACACTAAACTGAGTTGGCACGAGAGCACGCTTTAATAGGAGTAACCGATAAGAAAATATTGCAAAAAAACAACATTGTTCCGCCTCACAGGCGGTGTTTACCATTCTAGGGTTAATATGAGAACTTAAATTTTAGTCTGGCACTGGCTGGACTAATATTAACTACCTAGTTTTAGGATTTGAATACTTATTGTTAGTTTGCTTAAGCGAAGATTCAATAATAAAATATATGAAAAAAAATAATTATTACGTTTTTTATTTAAGATTAAAAACAAAAATCTTCCACCAGACACCATGCACTAATGGTTTTATTTAAACGTTCGGTTTTTGTTTTTACAATCAAACACTTCACAGGGCAACGCGATTTATAAAGTCAAAAGTTTTGTGTTCAAGTCTCTGGATATAGAAATTTTGGTTCTGTTTAAGTAGTTACCTAAAAATTTCAGAAAAAAAAATATTTAGACAAAAAGAAAATTTGTAATAATTTTCAAAGATATAAACATCAAGCAAAAATTTGAGAATCACTATTTTAAACTTAACTGCTTGTTGGCAGTGCCATGAGTTAATGCACGCAAGGTAGTGGCAGCTAAACAGTTCTGCGAAAAACAAAGTCACTACTACTTTAAGGAACATGCAGACATGTCGTATGACAAGCCATTACATGTCACTCTCATTAGGTTCTTGTTGGTCAAAAACAAATTTAAAAAACAACTTGTAGAAATAACTACATTACAACACGCGTTAAAAACATTGTCACGTTTATTTTGGTTTTTTCTGTTTCAATTTAATTTCAAAATTTTTTTTATTTATTTGTTCTTATTTCCAATTGATTTTATTTCAATTTAAACTAAACAGTTCTTAAAGCATAAATAAAACTACAAATGTTTATTGCTCTATTCTTGCGGTTCAATTTAGTTCTGCTGCCTGAATGTATTTAGGTTGAGTAGAATAAAATTGAAAGTTTACGGGGACAGTAAAAACAGACGGCATCATATATTTAATTTACTGGTGTAAAGAATTGCTTTTAAAATGCCTTTGGGTGTTTTAAATGAAATTATTTTTATTAAAATTAAATTTTCAATTTATTAAATGGCTTTGCTTGGATTACCTACAGATCGTCAATTGCAAGTTCTAAAAGTCTGTTTCATTAAAAGGTATTTATACATTGTCAAAAGGAGGCAGATTTATTTATTTGATTTGCTTTAATAAAAACTATTTGACTATGACTATGACGGATGGTATACCAGCACAGGTCTTGAAACAATGATCTTCGATGCTGGCGCATCCACTAGGCAGCCTATTTAGCAAGACATATTTCGTTCTGGGGTATTTCTGATATGCTGGAAAATAGCTAATTTTACGCTGATCCCCAAGAAGGGAAAGGCGAAAAATCTTGAAAATTAGCGCCCAATAGCTGTTTCCCTTTGTTTACTATCTAGAGTTCAACGGCTTATTAAGCGACCGCAAGTACGACTTTTGTAGGGGACGTTCTATGGGGGACCTACTGGCTTTTTTAGCTGAAAAATTGTGCACCACGATTTATCATTTTGGCGAAAGTTAAGTTGTATCTCGGGATATTTCTAGGGCATTGGATAGAGTCTGATATTGTGCGCTTCTTTCTTCTTTCTTGGCGTCGGTAATAAGTTTTCTCTATTTATATTGATCGCACTACTCGTGTTGCTATAGATGGATAGAAGTGGACTGGTCCAAAACTATTGACGTGAACGGTTCCATAGGGTAGGGACTGGTTCTAGTTCTTGCACTTTATATGAAGAGAACCTGTCACTTTTATATTGCGTTGTAATTGGAGGGGGCAATTAGCTCAAAACTAACACCTCAGAACGGGTTACAGGCCAATCCTATATAAGCGAAGTTTGCGTTAATTGTTTAAGATCCTGTTCAATCTACTTTGTTTGTATTTATGCGCGTGTGTGTGTAAATATAAACAAATGTATGTTAATGTGAAGGGACCAGAATTTCTATTTTTTCCTTTAACCTCTTTAACATCTTTAAACCAGTTACTTAATGTGTGCCTTTTTAACAGATCACGACCAAAAACTTTTGTCCAATTCATGTTTTGTACCTGTAACGGGACGAGTACGCCGACCAATTGACACCCATATCCCGCAGAGTTGCTTCTTATGAGCTTAAAATCAATTTAGGAGCACCGCAAGTCCCTGCCCTGTCTCCTGCTCTATTTCTTTTTTTTTTTTCTTAAAGACCTTCTATGTCAGAATTTGAATCCTATCTATTCCTTTAAGCACGACAGCAGAATATGCCTTTCATACTCAATTGACTACAGGCCTAGCTCTTTGTAGATTGGAGCTATAAGGCAGAGTTTGAACGAAAAACTTAACATCTTCTTTAAGCTAGTCTTCGATTGAGGCCGTGAAAATAGGGCCAAATTTAATGCGCGTAAGACCCAATGTTGTCTTCCGATACATAAGCGCACAGTAGATCAAGCTCCATTACCTGTATTAATGGATGTTACAAATGCTCGGGAGACATAAACTCTTGATATTTTCCTTTAAAGTCACAAGAGATTGGGGATTGTATAACAAATCCAGTTTTTGAGGTATCCCCCAGAAAAAATCCATGGGAGGTAGATCGGGTGATCTCGGTGGCCATGGTCTATCTCAAAAGCGACTGATCACTTTTTGGGGGAAATTTTCCTGAAGCAAATTTATCGAAGATCTGGCTGTGTGGGCAGTTGCCCCATCCTGTTGAAACCACCTGTGAAAGAAAACGATGGCAGAGCTCGCAGGTTTGTCAAAAAAAAATTCCGTAATCATGCATCGAATATTTTCACCGCTGACATTCGTCGCCTGGTCTCGGGAATTTTCAAAAAAAAAATGGCCCAATTATCTCATGCTTGGCTAAGGCAAGCCAAACAGTAACCCTGGGGCAATGTAATGGTTTTTGATATTTCAATTGCAGGGTTGTGGGTTCTTAGAGAACAGTAATATCAGTTTTGCTTGTTGGCATGGCCGTTTAAGTGAAAATGAGCCACGTCGCTCCAAAAGATGGAAATTACAGTTCAAAACCGCTCAAACAAATTTTGCATAAATCAAAGTCACTTTCTTTCAGTTCATGAACGATTTGAATTTTAAAAGGTTGGAACTTCAGATGCTTTTTTAAAATTTCATGTATTACCGTGCTTGGAAATCCCAGTGAGGCTGTTTTTTCCGTATTGAAAGTCACGGATCTTCACGTAAACTGCTTTCAACCCGTCCAATGCTTTCAGGAGTCCTTAAAGATCAATTGGGCATTGGCCGTGGGACATTCATAGTCAAAGCAGTTGCGTGACATCTCTGAACGAACGAATTAAATTTACAATCGGTCCATCCGATATTTGCCGAATACCAAACTTTGAACGAAATTGTGGACGAGCAGTAACCTAAGAATCATTACTCTTTAAAATGTCTTCACATCGAACGCGCGATGCTCCATTGACCACTGTGACATTGTGAATGACAAATCCAGACAATGGTGCCACCCTTCCTCCCCACTTTTTATTACATTTTGAAATGGTCGTATTTAAAAATATAAATTTGCCACCGGACACTCTGTACCAATTATATCCGGCCGAAAATGGAATATATGGGAAGGCGCTCCAAAGTCTATTTTGGAGATAATTATTAATCGAGTACAGAAATGGACGGGCAAAGGTGCTCATGGGTGGCTTTTGGGTATCCAACGACCTCAATTCACTTGAACATTTTTGCAATGTGGGTTGCGTTTCACTTTTCTATCGTGGTTGAGCGTTCCCAAACTACAACATCTAAATACCTCAAGTCCGACTGCGATACTAGCATATCCGGCCATAATAAAAAGAACAATCGAAACCCGATGCAGTATTATGTTGAGTGATTTTTTTCGAGCATTACTTTTAAGTTAGTGTAGCAATAATTCGATTCTTCCCTCTTAAAATTTATTGTATTTCTTACAATCTTACTTACCTTTTAAGGCAAGCCTTTTTGCCATTTTGCCTCTCTGTTGTTTTTTTGTCTACCATGCCCGTGAACATCCACGAAAAAATAGTGTCACGTTAGCGATCAATCGATTTGCTTATTTTGTTCTTTCAAAATAACATTAATTCTTATATTTGGTTCATTTGCTCCACATATTGTCCTTGTTAATTTCAGCGAAAACAAGAGTTTCGCTTTTTAGTTTCACTTTCGTTTGTAAACGACAACAAAGTACAAAAAAGCAAAGAACTTTAAAGTCCTTAAAGAATTTTCTAAAAAAAAACAATTTTAACTACGTTTTTCTTTGATTTGCCAAAAACAGCATTTACATACTTACATATGTATGCATGTATGTGTGTACATTTGTTTGCGCTTTTTATCTTAACTTTATGTTAAGAACTCTAAAGGTGGTTGTAATGCTTTGTTTAACGCTGTTGTAGGATTTTGCATGTTCTTAACAGTCAATTTGTGCACGATTTAATGACATTTTGTGATCATAATAAACTGATGTCAAATATTTTATCATGATTTTAGTTCTCAATAAAAGGGGAAACAATAAGTTTAACTTAGAGTTGTGTGTAGATGTGTTTTTGTTTGTCTGGCGCTTTTCGAATTTTAAGGACTCTTGTCAAAATAAATTGAAATTGTTGCAATTTCAAAGAACAAAATAGATAAAAGCATCAATGACAGATACAGCTTGAGCACATAATAATTTGTATAAACATGTGTGCACGTCAAAATATAAAAGTAATGGGATAAAATATATAAAAACATGTGTAAACATAGACGTTAAAATTTTTAAAAGGATATAGAAGAATGCCACTATGACTTTGGTTATATATTTAACCCCTTATGCCTTCCAATAAGTTTCAACAACTGACTTGTATGAGTGAATAATTGACTGTTACTGACCCAAAACACAAGTCCTTAAACCACACTTCGACGATTTGATAAATTTAACTAGAAACCTACAACCCCTTTCCCAATTGTGAAGTATTTCAGTCTGGCAGTACTTATTGTTTTGCGAATTTCTTATCCTAAACATGAGCTTGTCTGTGCCTCTTATTTGATACTGGTCAGAAATCGATATTCGATTTGCCCAGGCAAGGTAAGATTTAGCTAGACTCTCTGGCACTGATGATCTCACATATGCCCTTTGTATCTTAAGTGTTTAAAACAGGTTGTAATATCAGCTTTGGTACTTTTACTAAAGATTTACATTTGTGTATAGTGTAATTTTTCTTTTGGTCTATCTGGGTTTTACGTATACTTTTACATAGTTCCCTATTTTTTTATTTCATTATATATTATTATTGAAATAATTTGTATACCAACTATTTGATATACAAAACTTTACAAAACGTATTTTACCTATTCAGTAAGTAAACTAAAATTTAGCATTTGGGTTAGTTGCAGTCTATCTGTTAATATACTTGGCTAACAATTTGTTTTAAAACTAACAATCGTTTACGAATGTTGTAGTTGTTATTAAAGATTTTTGTTTCCACTACACTAAATGATAACTAGCATATAAAATTGTTATCAATTATTCTGTTTGTACCTTAAGGTTGAGAGAAGGAAAATATCACTTCTAGATTACTCGGTTTGCAAATTTTTGTCCTTAATTTTAGTTAGCTTTAATAAGTCAAAATTTGAAAAAACCAATTTCGTTAACGGCTATCCGCAATTTCATTGCTACCTAATTGTTGCCACTCTTTTGGCAATGTTGCCTACACTTTTAAAAGTGGTCAAACAATCGCCTGATTGAAGCAAATTCAAGCTAAGGCTTGTAAAGGAACCGCGTGGTACTTAAACCCGAAGGTATAGTGCTACTTATTTTTATCGGCCATCGTTCTTTCTACTCCGGCTGCCGACAAGATCACTTCAAATTGTTGCCTTAAAGTATTTACATATATATAAATTATAAAAGTTTAAAGTGATCCGAGATATTTTTTTTCAATTTGGGAAATAGTTAAAGAAAGGTAACTACTTTGTTTTAAGTGTTTAAGAAAAAAAAAACAATACGCAATTAGTGTTCCATCAATATCTGTGCCTACATACATATGAAAAATTTTTTTAAATTTATAGAATAATTTCGGGGTACGTCCACCAATAACCCTTAAAGATTTTATGGAAGGAAATTGTTTAAAAGGAATTTTGCTTGGGTATTTTTCATTAAGGTGGTGGACTCAAGTTTGGAGCCACCACTGTACATTTATTACCCTGGTTGTGTCTTCTTTCTATGAGTTTGGCTTAGTTAGAGCAAACAAAACAAAGAGCGTTGTACATAGGCTACCTGTTAATGTACAAAATATGTAACCAGTCAAAGTAAAAAGAATTAAGAAAAAACCACACAATCAGACAAACATCAGCCAGCGAAAGAAAAAGAAGAAACCAAGAATTAATTCAATTACAACATCCCATGAACAGCTAATCATTTTGATTTCTATTCGGTGCTGAAATTTATTCAATTTTAAGTGTTTGTGGTGCATAAAACCCTCCATCAATTAAAAGAACAGGGAAAAAGTTACTACAAAAACGTGTAAACGGAAAGTGCTCTAACGTGGTCCCAAGAAACAAAATCCATTTTCATCCATTCGTAGTAGCCCCATAACAACCTCATCTTGTATCCAAAGTCTGTTCCAGGTCAACAAGTGTCCCAAAAGAGAGTTCTAATGGTCAGAATTTCCAGAACATTAATTTGTCGCAGTAACTATTAAAACAAATAAATATATGTATATGTGTATTAAATATGAGGTTAGCCTAAATTCCATAAAAGAAGCTTAAAAATATAAAATTTTACAATTTTTAAGATGTTAACGTAAGTTGCATATTGTCATTAAAGAAAAAAATTTGGCACAAAGTGAAAATACCTAGAACTTAACCAAAATAGTAGAAAAAAAAAAACACCTAACTCTCCCTTTAATATAACCACAATCCTAAAAAAGAAAAAAAACAGAATACACAGTTTTTATGGAGTTTAGTTTAGTATTAATTTTAGTAATTGTATATATATAATTGTATCTCTATATTTATGTATTTACGCTAGCATTACATATAAGTAATTTTACATGGGAACACCCATATCCATCATTTGTTTCACCTTCATACATATATATACCTACCTACACAACCGATGTACATATCTACATATTTTATCATCGTGTTAAACACCAGCGTTGGAGAGGCCTCAACAACAGCTGCTGCTACAATTTTGTCTATAATCTGGTGAGTGAAACATTTTTTTTTGCAACATCAATATTCTCATTGCAACATAGATTGGGCATATAAAACAATTGTCCCCAACTTTCAGTAAAATTTTAAATTATGTTTCTAAGCTAATGTTTCGCAACATATCAAAATTATGGTTCTCTATTTTCATATTTTTTTTGATTCAACAATTTTATTCACATGAGCTTTTAGTTGTGTTCAATAACTTTCCAGTAATTACTAGCAACGAGAGAGTAAAATGAAATATTATCAAAATTGCTCTCAAAAATATTTAAAAGTAAATGAACACTTTTACAGTCAAAACTTGCAAGCAAATGTATTTTGTTATTGTAAACTTATAAAAATTTAAAACTTAAATTTTTTTTCAAAGTATAATGACAGAAAGACTGTTTGAATAATTTCTGATAGTAAAATTTTTACTAGCAGAAATTATCAGAAACATTTTTGTATCTAAACATATTACGCTCTTTTTAGGCTCTCTAGCTGCTAATTTTTTGTGTACGTGAACACTTACTAGTAATAATTATCGAAAATAAGTGATAATTTTCTGTAAATGAACACACCTTTTAATAATAAGTACGCTATGGTCGGTATATTGTGTCAGTTATTATTGACAAAATTTTTACCATGTTAATTTCATTATTATAACTTCTATAAATTCATACTCTTGTGTTTCTTAATTACAAGTAACTTAATTTTTATTGTTAAATAAAAGTGTAACATAAACATTTCGTTTTATAATAGTAGATTTAATATTAATCAAAAGTGTTTAAAATTTATTGGTTTGCTATAAGTCCGTTTCCGTTGCTTAAAGAGCATAATGAACTATGATATGTATTCTTGAAATAAATTGAATTTGTATCTAAAATGGAAAAATAATTTTAATTAAGTTTTTTTACCGCGTGATGTGATAACAGAAAAAGGGTAGTAAACTTTTGGGATTTCAGTACTATAATGTAGCGCTACTGAAATCAATGGTAGGGAGGGTAAAGAAGCGCAGATTTATCCAATTACACCTCGGATAAATCCAAAAAGCTTTTCGTTGGTTGATCCTTTTTTTTTCCACCGTTTATAGTTAATCTAAACTGGGGCTTACTTTCCATCTTTGTTTTTGTGTGCTAGATTAACTCTTGGTCTTTTTTTTTCTTTTCATTCATTTTTACCGGGAGTCTTTAATATTATTTATGTAAACGACAATCTATTGACAAGCGAGAGTTCAGAGGACAAGAACCCCCCCAACCGACTGACCGCTAGTGGTTTTCAATGGCTCCCATTCGTTCTCGTATTTTCGGTTTAGAGCACAATCGTCAGTAGAAATCATATGCTAAAAATTTTACTTAACTTTTCATCGTTACCACCAACTTTTCTATAGCAATAATCACACGACATTGACCGCAGAAATCCTGGTCATCAATTTTATTGCCGTGAACATTACAAGGTTGAAACGATAACCTAGTAACTGCGTGTTAACAACTTATTTCGTTAAAGTGAATTCCAGGGTGTTTTACGTTCTTTTAACGAAACAATAATAGTTTTATGTTATTAATCACTGGTTCTGAAAAAAATGAGACCGCAGACGGTTTACTCTGGAACGCGTTACGTTGAAATAAAATATTTTGAACGGTCTCTTTATCTTCCAGTATACCACCGAACCTAAATTTCATGCTGGCCAGTTATCCCTCTCTATTTAAATAAACCGAAAAGATGGTAAAGACCTCATAGCCGCTAGACAAACCGGTCCTTAAAAAATCCTGAAAACTCTACTTAAAGTGGTAATTGCTCAGACCGCCTTGGCTAAGACCCTTAGAGTACTCGTAGAGTCTATATTCCAATAATAGAACAGGGGTAAAAACCGAACGCTAATTGCAAAAGGCACTTTATTTTTCTAGCCTGTTTCCCTTCAAGCTCTACTTGACACTTCTGTGTCCACGAACCCAGTTATTATGCACTTGTCTCATGGCATATAGTAAATTATATTAAACCGTTGCACACTTTATAACTGAAAATCAAGTGGGGCTTACGAAGAATGCCTTGATTGTTGCCTGACTATCAATTTACATATTCTCATGAACGTTTTTATTTGGATGGAAATCGCACGATCAGCGGCTTATTGTCTGTTAGAATATTCTTCTTAAGGACGATGTATTTATCAAGAAGTGTGTAGGACTATTTGATACCCACCCTGCGGGAAATTGGTGTCAATTGGTCGGCGTACCCGTCCTGTTACCGGTACAAAACATGAATTGCACAAAAGCTGTTGGTCGTGATTGGTTAAAAATGCACACATCAAGTAACTGGTTCAAAGGTGTTAAAGAGGTTAGGGGAAAAAATACAAACACTGGTCCCTTCACATAAACATACATCTGTTTATATAAACACACACACACGCCTAAATACAAACAAAGTATATTGAACAGGATCTTAAACAAATAATGCAAAATTTGCTTATATAGGATTGGCCTGTAACCCGTTCTTAGGTGTTAGTTTTGAACCAATTGCCCCCTCCAATGACAACGCAATGTAAAAGTGACAGGTTCTCTTCATATAAAGTGTTGGAACTAGAACCAGTCCTTACCCTAAAGGACCGTTCACGTCAATAGCTTTGGACCAGTTCACTTCCCCGTAGGGCAGTTTCCTACTTTGAGCTTAAAAAAGTTTAAGGTGACCAGTAGCGGCAGTTTTGCTTGTTGACGTGGCCATTTGAGTGAAAATTTACAGTGTGAAAACGCTCCAACATCGTTTCAAAAAAATGTGTGCGTTAATTAAAGTCACTTTCTTTTAGTTCTTGAACGATTTGAATTTTAAAAGGATGGAACTTCAGATCCTTTTTTCAAAATTTCAAAAATAATCGCTATTGAAAGTCCCACTGAGGCTAATCTTTTTCGTATTGAAAGTCGTGTATTTCTACGTAAATTGCTTTCAACCAATTTTTTGTTTTCGGGAGTGCTTGAAGTCCGGGGGATACGAACGAATTGAATTTACACTCGGTAAATTACGTATTCGCCGAATACCGAACTTTAAACAAAATTGTCGACAAGCAACTAAGTAAGAATCATCCCAGTGAAATCTTTTTGAAATTGTGTAATGGGCTCTCATTATTTCATAGGTTACTAGGTAATGAGGTCGCTACTACAGAAAAATTATATTTTGGTAAGAGCGCTAATAATTACATTTATAGTTATTAATGAAAAAAAAGGTTACTGGAAAAGACTTTGAAAACCATTTTTGTTTTAAAACCTCTAAAATGTTAATATTAATTTTAGTTAATGCTTGGTAACAAGTTACTTGATTGTTTTTTGTAAGCACATTTGTAAGCGAGGGTCGTGAATTTCTGGACAACTCAAACAAAAATAACTAGTTATTCAGTCAAAAGGTAACTAGTGTTTCTTCATCTCCAATGTTACTCGCTAACTTACAAGGTAAGCAAAGGTTTTGCTGGGATTACTCTTAAAAAATGTTTCCACAGCAAACACGCCATTCTCATTAGATCACTGCGACATCATGACTGAGAAATCCGTGCAATCCATAATTCCAACGATACCAGTCTCTCTCCGCACCATTTGTTACTTTTTAAAAAAATCGCATTTAAAAATGCCTAGGGTTATGTATGTCCTTTCAGTATTAAACTGGCTTTATTCAAACTTATTGCCGTACCTTGAACAATATTTTTATCATGTCTTTTTTTTGTAGTTCTTATCCTTCATTATCCCCACTAATGTTTGCCATAAGGCGAACCAGGAACGATATTATATTGGATGTGGAAACGTATAATCTTTCAAAGGTTTTTAAGACAATTGTTTTAAGACAGATGAGTCTAAAGCTATTTGCGCATAAAAGATTACTTTTGCTTGACTTGAGCAGAACTAAAAACCTTAATGACATCCAAGAGAAAATCATATAAGTAGTTTCGCTTGAGGCACTCTATGCAAACCCTTACCAATCAAAAACAAATTTGGTCGTTGTCCTTTAATACGGCAAACTCTTTGAAATATTCTGTCCAATCCAGGTGATACATATGATAATTATAATTCAATTTCCCATTCAATCTTTCTTAAAGATAATATCGCAATTCCCATTGCGCATCATTTGGGGAGATTGTTATGGCAGGGCGGAAACTTCTTTGTTGCCTCAAGAGTGGGTGTCTTTTAATTTTCTTAAGCAAACTTTGGTCGGTGCTTGTTTTAGCAGAATGCTTTTTAAGGTTACTTTGTCAAAGTTTCCTTTAATTTACGCGAGTGTTGCCTCGTTAACAAGGCACATCTTTTAAACTTTTGAATACTTATGTTCTTCAAGAGAGGCAAGCACTAAAGCCGAAAGGCATTGAAATTATAAGTTAATGAACTAGGACGATTATGCATTTGGGGAATTGAGAGTTATAAATGTAATAGTCTAGTCGGCCTGCCATTGGATGTTAATTTTCTGGCTTTACATAAAGTAGCCCTTCTCACTTAAGATATGCTGAGTTTGCTTTGCATTGGTCTGGGGCTGCCTCAGGTGAAAAAGTCATTTGTCCTATACCTAGGCGCAGCCGTTTTTAAAGTCTGCCATTCCTCGATTGCCACGTTGCATGTAAGGGCACTTGGGAGGCATCTTGCCCTTACGGGTGTCAGTCTGCGTGTTCCTTGGGAGCACTTTTTCTGCATGTGCCTGTAGGCTCTCTTCCCGAGTCTTGCACCGTTGATGACTTCGCTCTGTCTGGACTACGATTTTACCGCTGGATTGGATTTGGTTGCCTGAAATGACGCTGGATCACCCGTGAGGGGGTTCATCGCTTATTAGTGTCTGATTAATGTATAGTTTGTGTTGTCTTTGCTAGTGTCGCACTATGTGACCAAAGTATCGCTCGTGAGGGCGGCTGTTCAATGTTTTGTGTTTTTGTCTGTTTGTGTGTTGTTGTATGGTAAAGCTGGGGTGATTAGTCCCGAACTTTTAAATCGAAACTGAAAGTGGTTTCGGCCACGAGGGGTTACCAGTACCTGAACTATTTGGAGTTCAACTGGAAGTAGACTTGGCTTGATCTTGGCTACGAGGCCTGACCAGAAGCTTGTCATTATAAATCTGGTACCATGGGTGTCAGGAGCCTCTAGAACCTCGGTTTTAGCTTGACAATGGTTGATGCCCCTGTTGGAAGCAGCGTGGTGGTTGTGGTTTATACCCAAATCGCGAGGAGAGCTTCGCCTTGATGTGGAGTTGCATTGCAACCGGGTGCCCTGACCCATAGATCGGTAGGAGTTTTAGATAGGATCCGCTCCTCACCAAGGGGGAAGGCATACCCAAATGTATGTGTTCGAATTGGTACTCATGGGTAATAATTTGGCATGTTGGCAAAGTATCATCCATGAGGGCGATGGTTGACGCATTGTTTTCACCTTGTGTTAAGAGCAATGTGGGATTAGGCCAACGCGGCAGGTTTTAACTAAATTTCATTTTCAAACAAGTTTAGAAATTTTAAAAAGCGTGTTTGTTTCAACTTTAATTTTTCTTTAAATTTAAACTGGTAAAAGGTGCAATTTTTTATAGACAGACAATCGATCGATTGTAATAGTTTTTGCTGATGCCAAGTAAACAATATTAGAAACCAGTTTATAAACAACCTTTTCAAAATAGCAAGAATTTTAATGTTAAAGTAAAAAAAAAACAAATTAGAATACCTTTTCCTTTAAGAAAAAAACCTTAAAATGACATTGATTTACTTACATCTCATTGAAAGGTGACATTCTACAAGGAAATTACATAATCTAATTGCATCAGTAGTGGCAATTTAAAACGTTTATTAGATAAAGAAAATAGAGGAAAACGAACTCTAAAACCACTTTCTGATATTTAAGTTCAATTGCTTGAAATAAGATCTAAAACAAATGTTTAATTCTCTTAACTTCCTTGTTATTCCAAATCAAAGTCACTGCCCCACAGACTATTTACTTTAAGTATTTATTAAAAGTTCCTTTTCATTTTATTATTGCCTCCTTGCACTCTCTATTTCTCTATCAATCCTCATAAACATCTGCGTAATCTACACAGAATAGAATTTCAATTTTTGCTTCTTGTTTTTCTTAAGTTCAAATCAAAGAAAAAAATAGATAAAAACCACTTTAATTAGTTTATAAAACGACGACATTTCTTAAATAGACTAAACGTTAGCCAGACTGTCTGTTGTGTTTCTTTTCATTGCATTTGGAAATCAACTAATAAAGTGAAATGGAAAACTCATTAGAATAAAAGCTGAAAAAACCAAAAGTGCTGACAATAGTTAAAAGAAGAAGCAGATGGTAGGATGATATTAGACACAAGCAGCAGTCATTAGTCGAAATGATCTTATTTATGGTTATAGAAAACAAAAACAAGATCACTTTCCTCGCAATAACGGCTGTAATTTTTTTGTTGCTTGTTGCAACTACCATAAAGCACCCACTTTTTTTGTTGTTATTTTTTGTTTTTATTATACTTTTCGTTTTGGTTATTGCCAGCGAGTAAAACTAAAAGATATCATCATTTAGTTAAAACAATTCATTCCATGACATCACATCACATACTAACTCCAAGGGATTTGAACAGTTTAACATGTAAAAAAAAACCAATTGAAATGAATACGAAGGCTGTGCAATAAGGTTAAAGTTTGACATTCAAATTGTTTAAAAACTTTAATAATTTTCAGTTATCTTTTTATGAAAAAAATTACTAACAGAAAGCATAACTTCATTCTACTTTTTATCATAATTCGTTTTAAGTCATCGACAAAAGGATCATGTAGTTTCGGCCACATTATACTCTACACAAAAAGGTGAACCGATCTCTATAAAGTTGTTTACCATTATTTCTGTTTATTTTCCTTGCAAAAATAAACTTTTATTTTGATATGATTACTTATTTAACGTTGACGTATTAAAATGTGTTTTTCGGGGGTGGAACTTATATGGGAGTTGTGATACAAAATGATATTGAATCTTTTAACATCATAAAGGTATATAATAAAAGATATTCCATAATGAATGTAATGCTTAGACGAAGAAAAATGCGATCTGCTCGCAAGTCACTTGATGAGCCTCTTTACTCCTAATACATGCACTGACTTGAGGGAACTACCGTCTGTTGTTGCTAGACGTCCTATAGAAATAGGTTTCCGACTCCCAGATATGATTGAGACTATCGCTAACAGAAATGATAAAAAAGCTCCAATAAAATAAGTAGCAAAATAATTTTAAATCTACCTTTTACCGGTAAAAGAATTTTTCTTTTTTATTTTATTGCCAGATTACAGCTTAAAAGATTCCTGCAAATTGCATTAGTAAAGATGACTCCAAAGCCTGGTAAAAATCCTTCGTAGGTAAAGTCCTATTTGCTTATAAGTTTGTTACCAACTTTATCGACATTGTTTGGAAAACTGCCTAAAAACAAGCTGACTTTTTTTCCAAAATGACAACAACTGCATTCCACATCACTAATTAGGCTTAAGAAGTCAACATAGTACCATCGCACAAACCCACAGTTTAGTACAGGTTATAAGAAAAAACTTTGAAGAAAAAAAGTACTGCTCCGCGGTTTTTAGCGATGTCTCTCAAACTTTCAATAAAGTATGGTATGAAAGCCTGTTAAGCAAACTAAAGCTGAGACTTTCAGCTAATATTTTCATTCTCTTAAAAAAGTAGATAACCTGTCGACAATTAATGTTCAAAGAGGGAAACCACTTAAGTTGTTCTCAAACAATACGGGCTGGTGTACCTCAAGGGAGTATACTAATTCCAGTTCTGTACATGATTTACACAGAAGATATGCCAATCAACAGTTTTACACATACTTTGACATTCGCTGATGATACCGCTTTTCTCAGTATTTATAAAGACCCTAAGGAAGCCTTGAACCAACTCCAACGTCACGCAACCCAAGTAGAAAAATGGGCAAAGTTATGGGGAATAATAATTAATGAGCAAAAATGTACTCACGTAACGTTTACTTTACGCAAAGAAACGTTCTCCCCAATCCTTATTAATAACCATATAGCGCCTTAACGAATTGAGACGAAATACCTTGGCATTCACCTGAAACGTCACCTTACATTAAAGCGAAGTTGACGGAAATATAATTTTAAACTACACAAATTCTTTGGCTAATTGGCAGAAACTCTGTGCTTCGTCTTGATTGTAAACTTGTACACTACAAAAAGATTTTGAATGCAAGTTGGTGTTACGGTATACAATTATGGGGCAGTGCTTCCGCCTCTAACATAGAAAAAATTCAACGCCGTCAAAACAAAATCCTAAGAATGATAATTGTTGCTCCTTGAAATATTAAAAACAGCAACATCCGCAATGCTCTACAAGTTTCACAAGTTAAATGGGAAATTCTAAACTATGTGGGCAAGTATTTACATAAGGTGGAAACACATCTCAACCTGCTCGCTCTTGCCAAATAGTGGCCACACTCGTCCGAAAAGAAGGGACACTATTGCACTTAGATAAAACGCTTAATATTAATTAATTTAATTATAAGAACTTAAATTTTAGTTGGGCACTGGCTGGACTATTATTAATAAGAAAAGTTTTTTGAGGTTGCCAACACTTTACTGCTCAAATGGCGACAAATTAAAATCGGGCCCGCAAAACGACTGCTAATCGACGAATAAACAAGTGCTTATATCGGGTGGTTTAATATTAAGGGCCGCTGTTGATTTTAAATAAAGCACAAATTATATGTGAAATTATTGTCATTTCTTTTTATTATGATAATATTGGTTTGGTTTAATTATTTATCGAACAAAATATCGGCCAAATGGCGCAGCAACTTCGGCGGCACTCCTACATCTTATGGTTAAAATTTTCGATGGCGCTGAGGCATAATTGAAATTCTATGCCGTTAATGTGCCGAATTTTCTCATCCATTAGCTCTTAAATAGTTGCTGGCTTATCTACGAACACCGTTTCTTTCAAATAATCTCAAAGAAATAAGTCAAACGGTGTCAAATCACATAATCTTGGTGGCCAATTGACATCACCACCCCGCGAGATCCATTTAATTTATGGCCCAAAAGACCCATTTTTCTAAGCGCACTTACAGAAAGTGTGATCGTCCAAAACTAAAAGAAAGGTGATCGTAAAATATGAAAGAGTTGGAGAGGCAAAAAGTGTTTGAGTATGGCTAACAAAGTAATCATTCATATAATACACAAAAGACTACCAATATTCATTTTTCGCACTAAAAAAAGAGGGAAAGCTAACTGTCGTACAACCTTGCAACCATTACGCCTAGAGGCTGCCAAAGATTAGCTAAAATAAACATTTGCTATGGGAATAGATAAACAATGGACTAATCAAAAGCTGTATTAATTGGCTGAATCCCTATACAAGCTTCCGCACGGACTGTGCCAAAATTTTCTAGGTACCATTACTTTTACCGATAGGCTGCCTTCTTTAACCCAGTTTTCTTTCTTTTTGAAACTGAAACTTCTTCTTTTGTACAATTTTAAAAATGCTCCTTTTCAAATTGTCAGACATTCAGCTGGTCAATCTTTTTCCTTGTTTTTACAAGCTTTCAGTTTTCCTGCACAAAATTCCTATTCTTTAAAATTTTTTACCACCTCTCGTTACTCGCTAATCAAAATCGTATACCTTTTGATGCCAAAGTGGATGTAAACGTCAGCTATAACTATTGGTTAACATTTGAAAAAAAATATTGAAGAAAAATAAAACTACAGTTGGAGTATGCAAATGTTTGAGAATTCTATCGACACGCATGCATCTATATTTATTTGTCAATCAGTCTTAAACTACGACTTGGTCAGTTTCATAAAATAGCAATAATTGCCTTGTAAGCGCTCGCCTTTGCTCACAAAGCTCATACACATACAAATGTATGTATGTACATGCCCACATTCATTACATTGTTCACTTGGAAATCATATTGAAAATGTAGAGACCGACTGACTGGTTAAAACAAAAAGACTTATAAATATTAATTTTTTTTTTGTTTTTGCTAGCAAACACACCAAAATATGTATGTATGTACGATGCATGCAACAGAGTTTGTTGTGGCAGTGGCGTAAGAAGAGAAATAAATTGCTAAAATAATCCAAAGTTGCTATGAATTAATTGTATAATATCTGATTTAGTTTCAAAAATTTGTTGTTTAATTCTAAGCTCCCAAAAAGTGAACGCCTCTGGATTTACTCTTTCCTTTAAAGTGTATACACCCAACAAACATATGTGTATTTCTTAGGGGGCACTCTTAACAAGGAAAAAGGATATCGGAGGAGAAGTTCACAGAAACTCGATGATGAGGAGAAATTCCTTAAATACCTCCCACTCCACAGCTCTCAAGTGAGCGACATTTGTCCTGTATTAGGAAATGTTCATATATATGAAGCCCCCAATCTGACTAAGCTTCTTATCACCATTCCCGTCACCAAGAGGTACCGTGGGGAGAATGACGTCCAGCGATGCTTGAGTTGTGCTTCTCATGGGAGCAGTGATGCCAAGTTAAGCACATCTTTGGGTCTTAGCAAGAATCAAACGCAACATCCCTAATAATTTTTGGCCTATTTGCATACAATATTTTTCTTTATCATATGATAATAAAAGGAGAAAAAAATATCTTTTTCATAAAAAAAAGGAAATAGAAAAGAAAAGAAAATCAACTTCAACCTTTACTTTCAAAATGTACTCTATAAATTCTATCTCCACGCACAAACACACACTTCTAAATAAATGAGGACTGACTGGCATATGGTGATGAAACACAAATTACAACAACACAGCAACATCGGCATCGACAGCAAATATATTAAATACATATTCAAAACAGGATTCAGCTTTAAGGTTCAATTATACATGACATAACCATAACCACAGAAAACAGCTGTTCGTACAAAACTTATGGGCAACACTGTATTTGATTATAGGTGACTTACCATTACGCCATAACCATAATCATAGAAACCAATTAAATTTTGGTTTTTATGGCAACGGCTATGGGGCTGGCATTATGTTATGGAACGTATAATTTAAGCTTTACTCTGCCTTTGTAGTCTTCCAAATGCGGCTGCTGTTTTGCAGCAAATGTTTGTGGCATGAAGAAAAAACGACCAACCAAAGGACTGAAAGGCGAAATAAACGCTTTAGTATATTTTGCGTGATATGTTGTGATGTAGTTTGATGTCTTTAGAACCAAAATTTTTTTTTCATTATTTTAAATATCACTCTTTGCTGTTGCCCTCACTCAGAATCAACTAGAGCTTTCGTCCCACATAAAGGTCTCCACTTTATTTGGCAACTATTGTTATAAATATAATTTGCACACAAGTACTTTTAAGTATTTTGGACATGTTTTAATGGCTAAATGAAAACCCTTTAAGGAAGTGTTTCCCAGTCGGCAAAAAGTGTTTTTATATATTAGGCGATAGAAGCCAAAGTACTTTAATTTTCGAATGTCACTGGTCGGAACATTATCATACCTATTTTCTTCTGCCCTAAAATTCTTTAAACTTAAAATTCTAACCAGAATCGGTTGCCAATAGACCTTATTTGGTAGATGTGCTTTTCATAAAACTCAAAATAATGTTTACATAAAAAGGTTTTTGCCTTGAGGGGGATCCGTGTACGTACTACGTAGCAATACACACTTCAGCGCAACGTACTAAAGTTGGGCAACTTTTACCTTTTAACGTACGTCAAGTACTTTGACAACTACCAGCTGGTTCATAACCTTAATTTTGATTAGTTGCATGGTGAAATTATGTGTACCAGGTGGTGTTCCGAACACAACTGATCTACTTTTTTCATGCATAAATCGAGGCTGGGTAGTCAAAGTTGTTTACATTTACATATTTTTTTGACAACTGAGCCAACGAAAACTACAACAAAAACGAAAATTTTATTCACCAAATTTTGTTGTTGTAAAATCAACACCACCTGATAAATTATTGCGCCATGATTAGTTGTTTTTGCACGCGGCAATAAAATTTTTAAAAATCAGCTGATTTAACATCTTGCGTTGTTATGTTAATGTCAGTTAAAAAAGGCAACGCGTGAAGTACGACGGATTCTATGGGCGGTGGCACTGGCTAAGAACTTAAAAAAACAGTTTGGAAGACACTGCGGTTAGCTTTTCTTCTTCTTATTTTTCCACACACTAAAGCAGCATCAAAGGTCTTTTTGGTGTTTTAAATTTAAAAATGTTTTTTTTTCTAACTTAATAGTTTTGATAACATTTTTACAACATTTTCTAACATTTTTGCTATTACAAAGTTATTTTTTTTTTTTTTTTTATTTTTGATTAACATTTGTTCATGTTTTTCTTTAGATCTCAACCATTTGTGTAATAATTTTAATTTTAACCAAACAAAAGTAGCCACATGTGGTCGATCTAAAGTGCCAGGAACAGAAGGTAAGAAGGTTTAATGTTTCGCAAGTAAGTAAAGTGTGTGATTGAACGGAAGTGTGTGTTCCTTAATATGCTGAGGTGATGACAGCCAGGCGTTGTTTTCTTCATTTGAAGGGTTAAAAAGTATTAATTTGTTTTCGACGCGTGCGTACATTGAACATGTAAATGTTTAAATATTTATGGTCTCGTTTATTCAATATTTTTTTCCAGTTCAATGTTGGTGTGATGGCATGTAAAATATAGGTGTATGTAACGATAAAATTAAAATTTTCTCTTAAATATTCATAAATTATTTAGAACATTCCGATTGTATGCTAAAGCAAAATTAAAAGAGTAGAATTAAGAATTGATTAAGAATTTTGATTAGGGTTTTTATTAAAATGGAATTTTCGTTAACTTCTGATATAATACCGAGTTAAGTATCTTCTAACAACCTTTTTGAAAAATTTCTGCATAACAATATTTGCTCGATTAATCGTTTGAGTAAGGAAAATTGTAGATTTGGGTTAAAGAGTAACTTGAACAATGTACGTCGAGTAATCGAACAAAATTAGTCTTAATGTAAATTCTACTTGTTTTTACTAATCATTGCACCTCGTGCGCCTTTTACTAAGAATAATAACAAAAACGAATGTTAGGTGATCTAAAATCTTTAAACATTTGCTTTCAAACATATTTTCGGGTAAATCGAGCTTTCTCAGAGATCGCACTATTTGTGTTATTTTAGATATTCAATTCAGGGGTACCGCAAAGCTCAGTCCTCTCTCCTACTTTATTTCTTATCTTTCTTAACGACCTTATATTTCAGACCTTGAATCCTATATATTTCTTTGCAGACGACAGCAGCATATGCCATTCATATTCATTTCACTACAGGAATAGTTCTTTGACGATTGCATCTATGAGGCAGATTTAAAGCTAATCACCGATTAGAGCCGTGCGAATAGGGTTGATTTTAGTGCAAGGAAGAACCAATCTTGAACCATAAACTCACAGTGGTCATGCTGCATCATCTGTATTAATGTATGGTATAAATGCTGTGGAGACAGAAACTCTTGATGTTCTTGGCATGAAAATCCAGTGTGATGTCTGTTAGGCTGAAAAAGTTTTTCTTGTATTGAAAGAAACATCCAAGTGATTTGGTAAAACGATGTACGCCATGTGACCTTTTCATCATTTATACCACCTTTAGCTGGCCAAAAATGGAATATTAATTCCATGTATGGACTGGTGCTGCAAATTTTATTTTGGAGCTAGTTGGCCATATATAGCAACGGGGGAAGTTAAGGTATCTAACCGTCTTGATTCACCCGAGTGCCGTTCTAATATGGAATGTGTTTCGCTGTTCTATCGACACTTTAGTGGAATGTGCTTTGAAGAAATCAAGGCCTTTTTTTACGGAAACCCAGGGCTTTGTGCGCGATACGCGTCCTTTAAGAAAAACATACTCATTTGTGGTCGACTGGCCAGTAAATCGCACCACGCATTACATGGAGAATTCGTATGCGGAATCAACTTCCTTATAATATATGTCTTTCCTGTCCCAGTTAATATCGGGAAACAAATTTAAAGTACATATACATATGTATGTATGGCCATTGGAGATCTCACAAGGTACTTATGCAATATTTAGGACTGTTATTAACGGGGAAGCGAAATCAACCATGCTAATATATCTACACACAAAAAATTATCTAAGAAAACTTTACTTAAATCAAGCCATAGCGGTGTCAAAAGTACGGTGAGTACGGTTTTTCTTAAATCAAGTACGAAATTTCTTACTCCAAGTAAAATTTTTCAAGTACGAATTTCTTACTTTTAGCCACAGTTAAGCCAAAAAAGGATTAATTTAAGTTCGGAACCGTACTTGATGTAAGCCAAAAAAAGATTGATTTAAGCCATAAACGGGATTAATTCGAAAATGAAATGTCATTTTTTTGACTTATGGACCTTTATTAAAGAAGAAGAATTTTATATTTTATTTTATAATTAATTTATAATTAATTTATAATTTAAAAATTTCATTTTTGTACTTACCGAAGCTGAGATTCGAACCAGGGATTTCTGCACTACAGCACAAGCGCGTTACCTCTAGGCCACCGAGACACTTTGTTTTGAAATGTAAAATAATATATTAAAACAAAAAGTTTTTTTCTGCTTGATTTGTTGAAGCAATCCGAATAGGCTTGATTTAAGAAAATGTAAGTGAGGATCGTTCTTAAAAATTTCAAGAAAGATTTTGAATAAAATCAAGAATAAAATTCTTGATTTTAGAAAGCGGTTTTTCGTTCTGTGTACCTATTAAAATCAATGTTTCAAAGACCAAAAACGTTATACGGTTGCATTTATAATTCAAGCGTGTCCATCAATCGGAAATATTTTTGTTTAACACAGAAGCTTGCAAAATCATAAGGAACTCTCAGGAAAAAATTTCAAAACGGCTGCGATTTGCACAATTCGTCCAAAAGCTAGAAAATTGGATAGAATTCGAAAAATTCAAAATTCTTTTGATTTAAAATAAAATCGTTATTGTACCGAATCATTACTTGCAATTAAAAGTGAATAACTTAAAGCGTAACCGATCGTATGTCAAGCTTGTCCAACCAGCTGAACTAAAACCAAAGTCACATATCATTGGCGCTAAGGTATGTATATGTATTTGGTGCGATTGAAAGGGCCTTATATAATATGAGCTACTGAAATCTGGCCAAACCATGAGAGAGAAATGGTACTACTTGCAGCTTATATGATTCAAGCTAGCATTGCCTGAAAAACGCTCAGAACTTGCGGCCAAATATGAAATCGTAATATTGTATTATGACAACCATCGGCCACATATTGCAATACGTGTTAAAGACTATTTAAAAATAATTTTTTGGAAATTTTTATTATGACCTACAAGTTGTTTTGACAGATGCAGAACGCTTTCTTTCTGGTATATATTTCGCTTCAGAATTTGGTATTCAAAATTGGTTTGTTTCATTCTTGATCTCAATAGATCAAGTTTTTTTGGTACGGAATCAAAATAAAATCAAGAAATTTGAAACAATTTGGAATATTTTATCTTTACACCAAATAAACCTTAAAAACTGTAGGAATCGTGCGAATAGTCGAAGTTGGTTAAGTGACTCTGATTGATAGAGTTATTAATATATCTTAATCGATTAATCGACCAAAATAAAAAATTCAAAATCGATTAATTGCTCTATCAAAATCAAACCCCGATGGGCAAATTAATGAATCGGAAATAAATACGAAATACAGTTGCATGAGAGAAGCATCTTCTTACATAAATACAGTCAACAGGTTCTGAGAGCCACATTGAAAAATGAACAATGTTATGAGCTATGAGACGAATACGGACTTCTCTTTACTCTTTGTGGACAACGTCTTCTTTTATTATTTTACTTACAGTTTTTTGTTTGTTTCTCTTCTTTCTTTTCCTACCACATCTTTTCTTATGAAGGGATTCATAATGGGACTGTGGATCTCTGAGTGGAAATGGTGAATATCATTTGTCACTGTCCATCACAACCTTACCTAAAGGATGTAAAAAGATAAGCAAACGTTCAACCAAAACCCTCTAAAGTTTGGGGAAAATGCATTGGTATTATACAAAGACATCGTATCGCATGGAAGTCATAAATAGATTTAAAGTTGATTAAAAATAAAACTAAGAGAATCCTAAATTCATTGGCTGATGGGAAGAGATTCAATTCTTAGTCTCAATTTTTATTTTTGCTTGACAAGTCAATTTCGAAACCAATTTAGAGCTATAAGATATAATATTTGGCTATTGCCTCTGCCTCTATTTAAAATAAATTTAAGTGTCGTTAAAACGGGGTCACATAAATGATAACTATCGCTCCTCCAAATATTGCAAAGAGCAACATCCACGAAGATCAACTAGCTCCATTGCTTGAATGCGAAATTTTAAACTATGTCAAGAAGTAAAACACGCTTGAAAAACAATTTAAATCTCTTCGCTCGGAATAGAGTACATAATGAAGTAAGCCCTCGATTGAAGAGCAGGGCCGCTGTTGACCTTACAGTTTCATAAAACAATTAAATAACAAAAAAAAACAAGTAAGAGCGCTATATTCGGCTGTGCCGAATCTTATATACCCTTCACATTGGTCTTTAAATATACCCAGCCGAGTAATTTTGTACTGCAAATAATATAATAAAAAACCTTGTGCGAGTTTTAAAGCCCATAGAAAAAATAACAAAATTTTAACGTTCGTATGAATAATAGAAATAGACGAAGAAGATTTGAGGTCGAGAGTTTTTAAAGTTTTTGACATTACTCATATTTAAAGGTTAATAAAACTTAATTAATGTTCTAGTCCCCCTGCTCTTCACCAACTTTTTCCCCAAAATGTATGAATTATTTGATTATTACTTTTTGTAGAATATCGACCTGTAATAGTTTTCCAGAAGTAGCGTATCGAAAATTTTATAAAAATGGTTAATTTGTATGGGAGCTACCCCTTCTTCACCCCCCATCCGAAAATCTTTTTCTTCAGAGCGTAGCCCTTAATGCCAATTACTTTTTGTAGAACATTTGATTTCGATATATGTTATAGTTTCTGAGATATAGCATATCGAAAATTTAACAAAAAATGTTAATATGTATGCTACCCCTTTTTCTGTCCACACTCAAAAATATTTGTCTTTGAAGCGTAGGCCTTATTGTTCAATTACTTTTTGTGGAGCATTTGATGTCGATAGCTGTTATAGTTTCCCAGATAAAGCGTATCGAATATTTTATAAAAATTGTTAACTTGTATGGGAGCTACCCCTTTTTTTGCCCCCACTCAAAAAATTTTTTCTCTAAAGCGTAGGCCTTCTTGCCCAATTACTTTTTGTAAAACATTTCATTTCGATATCTGTTATAGTTTCCGAGATATAGCGTATCGAATATTTTATAGTAATTGTCGATTTGAATGGGAGCTACCCCTTTTTTTGCCCCCACTCAAAAAAATTTTTCTTTAAAGCGTAGCCCTTATGGCCCAATTACTTTTTGTAAAACATTTCATTTCAATATCTGTTATAGTTTCCGAGATATAGCGTATCGAATATTTGATAATAATTGTCGATTTGTATGGGAGCTACCCCTTTTTTTGCCCCAACCCAAAAAATTTTTTTCTCTAAGGCGTAGCCCTTAGCGTGCAATTACTTTTTGTATAACATTTCATTTCGATATCTGTTATAGTTTCCGAGATAAAGCGTATCGAATATTTGATAATAATTGTCCATTTGTATGGGAGCTACCCCTGTTTTTGCCCCCACCAAAAAAATTTTTTCTTTAAGGCGTAGCCCTTAGCGTGCAATTACTTTTTGTAGAACATTTCATTTCGATATCTGTTATAGTTTCCGAGATATAGCGTATCGAATATTTGATAATAATTGTCGATTTGTATAGGAGCTACCCCTTTTTTCGCCCCCACCCAAAAAATTTTTTCCTTAAGGCGTAGCCCTTAGCGTGCAATTACTTTTTGTGGAACATTTCATTTCGATATCTGTTATAGTTTCCGAGATATAGCGTATCGAATATTTGATAATAATTGTCGATTTGTATGGGAGCTACCCCTTTTTTTGCCCCCACCCAAAAAATTTTTTCTCTAAGGCGTAGCCCTTAGCGTGCAATTACTTTTTGTAGAACATTTCATTTCGATATCTGTTATAGTTTCCGAGATATAGCGTATCGAATATTTGATAATAATTGTCGATTTGTATGGGAGCTACCCCTTTTTTTGCCCCCACCCAAAAAACTTTTTCTCTAAGGCGTAGCCCTTAGCGTGCAATTACTTTTTGTAGAACATTTTAAGTCGATAGCTGTTATAGTTTACGAGATATAGCGCATAAAATATTTCACCAAATTTGTGCAATTGTAGAAAAAATACCCCTTCCCCTGGTCCTATCTGAAAAAATTTTTTCCATTATTTAGGTCCCTTCTTTAGGAGTATCCGTGCCAAGTTTTGTGGCAAGAGTGACTATACTTACTGAGATATATAGGGATATATGCACGGATTTTGTCCTAAAAAAATGGGTTACTCTGGGTTTTCGCTTATATCTCGGTCAATAGTGAACCGATTTTATTGATTTTAAATAGCGATTGTCTCCAGGATATTTCTAATAGTTTGACACCATTAACTGGTCTGTATCTTTTTATTTGACTCCGGAAACTTGATTTCAACAGACGGACAGACGGACAGACGGACAGACGGACATCGCTAAATCGACTTCCCTATCTATAAGGATCCAGAATATATATACTTTATGGGGTCGCAAATGAATAATAAAGAAATTACAAACGGAATGACAAAGTGATATATACCCTATCATTATGTGAAGGGTATAAAAAACTGTCCAAAAAGTTCGGACTTTAAAAAATAAATTTTTAAAAATCGAAGTACATACATTCAATTCTATGGAATTCGGAAATTTCTGGATCTAAAATGATTACGAAATAGCTCCCAGCAATTTTATCTTTTTTTATATGAAAGTTTATTTTGGTGGAGTATCGGTAAAGCGACCATTAAACGAGCCGCAAATTCTAAAAGGGCAACAACATTATAAAACCTGAAGGTACTAAAAGGTTTCGATTATATATGTATTTCGATATAAAGTATGAACATGTATTAGTTTCTTTGTTTAAATGTTATCGCTAATTTTAGAGGGTAGTTTATTATCATATAATATTCAAAATGTGATCTATGTATGTATGTCTTAATAAATAAGGACTGGATGAACACCTAGGCAGTCGTACAGATGAATAGAATCAACTGAGAATGTGATTCTGAGTCGATCGGGTTAGTTAACGTTTAAAACTTGAAAGGTACTCCTACCGCGTTTGCGGTGGAGGTAATAAAAATAATTAAATTTATTGAATAACAAAATTATACTTTCTTTGTAATTTTGTATTTATTATTTTAAAATTTTAAATTTGAGTCATTTGTAGCTAACATTTTACGACAAATGTTGTATAAATGATTTAACCATGATAAATGATTATAAATATCGAAAAGTATTAATAAAATTGAGTAACTGTTGGCAATTAAAAAAAACCGCAAAACGTTTGCCCAGTTGGAACAAACAAAAGCTAATGAAGTTTTATAACCCAAAATTGTATTTTTATGTTCAAATTATTGGAAAACTTTACTTTTTTTATAGAGATAGTAATTTAACTTTAAAACGATTAGCAAGAATAACTTTTTTAGCTTAATTCTGCCGCCAGTTCAATATATCCTTAAAAGGCCACTAAACATTTAAGATTGCTAATTGATGTTATTGTTCTGTGACTTATTGAATGTCAGATTTATTAAATCAAAATGTGCTTATTGCATTTGTAAATGTATGGTTTAAAATATTTAAATTAAATTTTAAATTAGTTTCCATTAAATGAAATAAGATGGATAATGAATGCATTAAAACAAAGAAATAATTCCGTTTTCTTTTCTGATACAAAATGTCCTTATTTGTTTTTGTTATGCTTAGATTTTATTTGGTAATAAATTAAGTACCAAAAAAGAAAAAACGCTGTATTCGACTGTGCCGCAATGACATTGGAGGCATTACAAACCAAGCTCGCTAACAAATAGGGACTTAAATAAGCTACTACCTTATCAATTATTGCACTAAATTTCCTATCAAAAATTTTATAAAAAACTGTCATTTGTATGGGGGCTTCCACTTTTCTTGCTCTTAACAGACTAATTTTTTTTAAATGTAGGCACTGCATGGTTGATACCATTTCCCCTCCTTCTATTCAACAATTTTTTCACCGAATGTAGGCATTGTTGTACAATTATTTTTGTAGAAAACTTAAAGTCCAATGCTGTTCCAGTTTTTGAGATATACCGTTTTAAAATTGGCTTGAAAACTGTTAATTTTTATGGAGGCAACCATTTTCCTGCATCTGTTCAACAAAAATTTTTTTCAAAACGTACGCATTATACTGGAACTAGTTTGTAGCTGGGTAAAAGTCGATAGATATTATAGTTTCTCACATTAAGTCTTCATATTTTTTCAATAAAAATTTTCCTTTTTTAACTAACAAAAACTAAAAAATATTAATTAAAAATATAAAAAAACGTTTAGGCGCGCTATATTCGGCTGTGTCGAATCTTAGATACCTTTCGCATTGGACTTTCGAAACCCCAAACCTTTTTTTATTTTAATCCGTTTTTTATTTATGAAATATTTCAAATTTTTAGATTGGGGTCGGTGTCATATTTTAACCCTTTTAAAGTGATTAGGGCAGCTGCAGGGGGTCTTACCCTAATTTTCTTAAAACTCTGTATGTTTTAGGAATATGTTTGGGAGGGAAAATTAATGGTGATCTGTGATATAATTAATTCACCTAGGGGCGACTCTGGGATAGTATCAAAGGTTTTCACCTCATTTTTTTTTAAATTTTGTATGGCAACCCCCGTAGGGTGTAGAAATAGGGGTAAATATATTCTAGGAAAACGTTTGAGAGGAAAATTTAATGGGAGTCTGTGATACATTTTATACCTTTAGGGGCAACTTGGGAGAAATTGTAGCAGTTTTTACCCTATTTTTTAAAATTTTGTATGGCAACCATGTTAGGGGCTAGAGATAGGGGGCAATTATGTTCTAGGAATATGTTTGCAAGTAGAAACTAACGGGGTCGGCCGTATATTTTTTTTCTATAAGGACGACTTGGTAGAAGTTGTGGGCGTTTTTACATAATTCTTGTAAATTTTGTATGGCAGCCCTCTTAGGTGATGGTGATAGGGGGTGAGTATACTCCTGGAATAAGTTTGGGAGGAAAAAATATGATACATTTTATACCTCTAGGGGCGACTCCGGAGAAGTTGTAGGGCTTTTTACACTATTTTTTTAAAATTTTGTATGGCAACCCTGTTAGGCGGCGCAGATAGGGTGTAAGTATGTTTCACAAAAATTTTTGCGGGGAAAAATTAATAAGAGCCGGTCTGACATTGCACTCGTGTAGGGGCAACTCCGGGTAAGTTTTTTAATACATCCATATGTATGTACTTTCCTCTGTTTTTTTTTGGAATATATCTCGCTCAGTTATTAGGCGATTTCAATGAATTTCAAAACCGGTTTTTTCGCAGATATTTGTAACAGTTTGATACCTCTTACGGGTCTGTGCGCCATCGGAAAGTTGAGTTCCACCATAACACGGACAGATGGACATGGCTTAGTAGGCTTTTCTATCTATAAGGATCCAGAATACATATGCATATATTTTATGGGGTTGCAAATATATAATAAAGAAATTTCAAACAGAATGAAAATTTTATATACTCGTATACCCTCATCACTTATGTGAAGATTATAAGAATGAAAACTTAGTAAGAATTGAACTTGGGGCTGAATAACAACGAAATTGTCTTAAAAAATTCTGAATTTAGGTCTCCATATTCGAAGTATGCTTGTCAGATTTTGTGGCAACAGTGGCTGCGTTAACTGAGATGTATAGGGATATATCCACGAAGTTTGTCCTTAAAAAAATTGGATATTTGGGTTTTGGCTTATATCTCGCATCTTGTTAATTTGAAAAAGTGATCCTTTTAGGGATATATATGATAGTTTTATAACAAAACGGTTTCCGTTACTTAATTTTAACACAAGGACATGTCCAGATTGACTTTCCTATCTATAAGAATACGGAATATATATACTTTATGAAGTCGCCAGTAAATATTGTGGAAATCACAAGTGTTAAGATAGAGTTATATTTTAAGCATTTAAAGCCTAAAATGTTTATTCCGTGAGGAAATTTTCTAAGTGGGATCAGGTAGTGAATCTTGTTTTTTGAGTGTATAAAATATTTACACAAATGTATTTTATCCCTACAACGTATGCTGAATATTTAAGGAGCTTAAACACACAAATATCTTTCAACAAATTTTCGCTAAGTGTAGCTTTTAATAGTTCAAACTGCCACAACACATTATTATAAATTAAATGACAATTTTTTTGCAAAGCCATTTGAACATAAATTTTTGCAGAAACCGAAAGAGAAATAAATCTTTAAAAAATGTTAATTTTGTGAAAAATTTATATTAATTGCTATTAAGAAAATATTTGAAATCATAATTTAATTAATTACTTCTTTAAAATTATGAAATATTTTAATTCTCCTAGAAAGCTGTCTATTTTATAGTTAACTTTAACCTTATCTTGTAGTTTGTTATTTTCTTTAACTCTTTTTTAATTTTTTTTAATTCCTTTTGAAATAAAATATAGATTTTTTCCTTAAATCATGTTTGAATTGTATTCATGCCAATAGTTTTGGCCTTAACAGAATATTGGTTGGTCTTGACTTCATAACGGTTTTAGTATGTGTTTTTATGTAAGGGGTCTTTTTAATTGTCAAAGTCATTGCAAAGTTCTTAAACGTGTCTCTTTTTTTTCTTTACCCACTACTGATGGGGAAGACGTTAAAAAAAAACAAAAGACGTTAAGAAAATCTTATTAACTCTGCATAAATTTTGTGTTCAAAACTAAAGTTGAATTTTGGCTTAAAAATGATGTAAAACAAAGCAAAAATGCAAAAAGTAAAACAAACTCTTTAAGCACTTAAAAGTTCGAGGATCTCATTCAATTTGGCGATAGAACATACAAGTGGGTATTTATCATTAACTACCATTATTTTGTTGTTGTTGCTGTTTAAATCAGCAAAAGGCCAAAACATGTTCAAGAGGCCTTATCGGTCGCTGTGGACATGGTTTCTGTGTTGTTGTTTGCCTCCATCATTTTGTGGCCCTGTTGTTGTTGGTGTTTATTTTCGGTTTGCTGTAAGTTATTTCCAAATGTCATTGTTGTTGTTTGTTTTGCATATCTATTACTGTTGTTGCTATTATGACATATTGAATGTTCTTAACAGGGTTTTAATTTCTATTTTATGGCACGAGACTTTGATCAGAGTACAAGAACTATGGTTGACTTATGTGTTATTTATTGAGTTGCTAAAGAATTTTTTGGCAAAACATTGTAACACACACAGGCATACATATGAAGTACATGCCCAGTGGTAAATGAAAGTATGCTTTACATCCAGAAAATATTTACAGTAACTGGCTGTAAGTTATTTAAGATGTATTTCCCTAAATTAAAAAAATATTTTTAAATAAAGAAACAGTTAAATTGTAGTACACTTAATATAAATATGCTATGAAAATTACTTTATTATTGGTCCTTCCTCCTAAAGTAGGCTCTAATCGGAAAAAGATGTAAGCCGCCTTTTGCAAGAAAAAGTTTGGTTTGAATAATTTTGATTTAAAAGAAAACTCTAAAAACTTTTATATGAAATTTCTTAATAATCGGTCCACTAAACCTATGTGAGCTCAATAAATTTTTTTATATAAAATAAAGCAATTGTGGTAAGGAGATGTCGAGTTTGATCGACTTTGACAGAAAGAAAAAACACATTCTAAAATCCGGAATTTTTTTTCGTGCTTTGGTTGGCCTAGAGGTAGCGCGTTTGTGCTGCAGTGCGGAGAGTCCCTGGTTAAAGCCCCAGCTTACGACAGGTATTAAGTAAAAATATAATAAAAGAAATTCTTCTTCTTTAATAAAGCTCCGTAAAAAATATCATTTAATTTTTGGGTTAATCCCTTTTACACCTAAATCAATCTTTTTTAAACTCAAACCAAGTACGGCTTCAAACTTAAATCAATCTTTTAATGTGGTTAAAAGTAAAAATTTCGTACTAGATAAATTGTACTCACCGCACTTTTGACAATGCTACAGCTTGATTAAGGTAAAGTTTACTTGATTTATTTCTTCTGCTTGGGATACTTGGAATGGGGTTTTAAATAAGAAATAAGTAAAAACTCTATATATATTGAATATACGATTTTACGTCAGAGAGATTTACATAAATCTGTTCCCTTTATAATCCTTCTGTGCCTGACTCTTTACGTTTACACAAGGGCTAAGTATGTTTATTAAAAAAACTCAAGCACATAACGGTTTTCAAGCAAAAAAAAAAGCACATATTGTCAAATTGTTAAGTCATCCAAACTGATATAACAATTACTCCAAGTTAGTAAACATTCATTATGTGAGCCGTTTATTTTAAAAGTGGCCAAAGTCATTTTTTCTAAGGTCGAGATATTTAAAGATATGAAAAGATACCGTTCATTGTTATTTAGTGTTGCTATTAGCTCGATTTTTTTGAAAAAGTGACTTATGCCACTTTCAAAATAAATGGCTCAAGTATGTACCTTAATATGCAAAATATATGCACACATCCCAGTATGCAGAGATTCCGTGTGAATAGTTTTTTTAGCGAAATAATTTTTTGGATTTTTTAACTACATTAATATTGTTATTTTTGTTTAACATTTTTTTTCTTATAAAAATTTTAATTTGTAATAAAGCTTGTAACGGACGACAGCGGATTGAAGTGTAATGACCGACAGTACGGCCGAAAGAGCTGCAGTATGGCTAGTAAAAACCGACTGCAAACCCTCAAAAAAATGAACAGTTAGAGTCGTTCGGGACCCGTCTATTCCGGTAGCTGCAGTATGTGGGGTGGTTCTTGACTCTAGTCGAACAAAACAACTGTCGCCCTATTTTATTTTAGAGTCCCTGTTAACGTTAGTGCACACAAAATGTAAATGGACCAGTAAACTACGAAGAGGGGTTTTCAATTATTAATAAAAACTATTGCTATGAAAAAAAATAATAATTAAATAAGTATGGATATAGATTAAGTTGAACTCTATACGGTATGGAGGTACTAAAAGAGGAAAAAGTCTATGGGATGGTGGTACTCCCATTAGGCTCACAACCCGCCTCAACCAATGTCCTTTCTTGACCTAAATATTTCATGAACGAAGGACCCAAGTACATAATTTTCTTCTCAACCGTAAGGAAAAGTCAACCAAAGTTTTACTCACACATTCTCAATGTGTCACATTTATTAAAAAAAATATAATTCAGATTGTATACATAATGATAAGCTATCGAAATCACACTTCTACGATATTCTATTACTATATAAGTTTAATTTATACACTTCTACATATGTGTATAGATAACTTTGCTTTGTTTTTCAAGAAAAACAGACTAATAATTAACTAAATAGAAAATTTAAACAAAAATTGGGAAGATATACTTTGTTCTGTTAACTAATAGGTAAAAGTAATAAGCATAATAATTAGTTGGTTTCTATTTCTGGTTCACCTTCCGATTGCAAATTTGTCTTTGCTTAGGTCAAATTCAATGACGATACGTAACTCCGTACGTTAAATAGTAAAGAAACATAATTATAGTCACCACCGATTACTTAGGGTATAAGAGTCTAAATTTAATAACCAAAACAATCCGAGAATGTTAAAGCTCTTCTTCTCTTTATATCTATTATAATTTAAAGTTTACCAAAAATCATATAAAGCAAAAGGTACAAAAAAAAAACCCCTATTTTCATTTATTATTCTCTTGCAGTTAATTTTTATCTGCTCTGTGCTTACCGAATCTACTAAAGTATTAAAGTATTTTGCTATTACTATGGGTTTTTTTTCCACCGGTTCTCAAAGTAATAAAAAAAACATAGAGAAAAAAAAAAAAAGGGAGTACTTACCTGCAGGCCGATGAAGATCTTCGTTGGTGCTGCAGGGTGAGAGTGCTGTAGAGGGAAAGTTAGTGATGCAGTTTCTACTAATTCTTCTTTAATACGACCCTTCTTTCTCTTGATCTTTTAAAAATTTATATTATTCAAATAGGGTTTTTTTTTCTCTCTCTTGCGGGTACCGTTTGAAACACAGTGGCTACGAAGCACAATATAATGCTTTTATATATTTCGTTTAATCAGTAAAATTTTAAATCTGCATTATTACATGCAAAATTTTAACGAAAACAGTAATATACTATTATATAAAACCATTAGTATCTCATTCGTAGCTTCTGTATTCTGATTTTCTTAAAACTCGCTTTGTTCTTTTTTCTTTAAATTAAAAAAATCGGAAAAACAAATTTTTTTTGTCTCTTTTTTTTCTGACGTTACGCACTGTGCCAATTGCTTGGATTAAGATAGCTATAGTAAATATTAAAATACCTTTACTTAACTATTTTAAAAATTGTTTTCATATTAAATTTAATCACTATACTATCGTTCCCGTTTTTTTCTCTTTTAGTTCATTTTCTTTCTTTTAACACAAATTTCGTTATTGGGTTTTTTCAAGCCACGCTCCGGTTTGAATGACGAGTATAATGGCACTGATTATCTTTTTCTTGACGTTTTGCTTCTTCAATATAATGTTAAATTTTACTGCACTTCTTCTGGTTTCTTCCTAATCTCCTTATCCCCTTTTTCCTACAAACTTACTCCGATTGCGTTAATAATTTACTAGACTACTTTATTACGATTTTCACGGCAAAAATATTTAAAACTATGGTTTTTTTCTTTTAACCTTCAAGCGAACCATGTGCCTGCAAGTAACAATTAAACAAAAAAAATAATAGATGAAAGAAGCTTACGTTAGTAAGTCGTAAAACTAATACCTTTTCATCTGCACAACTTCTTGTTCGTTTGTAAATTCTCTTAGGTTATGCTGCGTGGAGTATTCTGTTCTTTTTTCCTTGGCCGTCAGAAATTTATTTAAGAATTTCTTCCCAAGAAAAGTTAATTAGGGAGTGGCCACAAAAGTTGGAAAAAGCCAGAAAGCTTCTGGTCAAGGATCGTTTCCAAAAACAATAAAACCAGTTTACGCCCTGTATCACGAGGGGATTTCTTAATTAAAATCAAATATATTTTACAATATTTTTACCAAAAGAAAAAAAAAGATTATTTTTGAAGGAGTAGAGATGTTGCTGCTTGGCCAGTTCAAAACGGAAAGGAATTTCATTTTCCGGCCTGTCGATTACTTTGACATCACGTGACATTTACCTATCCCGAAAAGTGACATTTCATTCCAACAGATTAGCCCCCTAGTGTTCGGTGACCTTATGACAATTACTTGTTTTATACAATTAGCTTGGTATTACTGGTAAAAATGCGTTACGTTTAAACATTTGAATCCCCTTATTACTACTACTAAATCATTTTCAACTCTGGAATATTTTGAAAAGCTATTTCTAAAAAAACTTGAACGAAAAAAAAATTATAGGGAGGAAAAATTACAACAAAACCATCAAATCTTTCAAATTTGTAAAGCACTTGCCAATCAATATAATGCGGTGTGTTTTAGCCTTACACGTTACAAGCTGTCTACAGAAACTTTTTTGAAAATTGCCTTTAAATTCGACTAAGAATCTTATTCAAATACATTTCCCTTTTTAATATTTAGGAGATTTTGATTGTCAGTATTTAAGAAATGTGTTAAAAGCAGTGAATGAATACTGCTGGTGAAAAAATTAAAAGTCCATGTGATAAATGCACTTACTTTTTGGTTGGAAGTTTGTGTTTTATTACGAAATGTTAATATATTTACATGTAATTAGAAAACGGCTGACGACTTAAAAGTAATACTTTAAAACATATCTAAAATACCTTTTATTTAAAGTTAGTTAAAAGTGGAAAAAAAAGTCCATGCTCACTCACCATGGTCCATAGGCCAGTGGGTTAAACAGCTGATGCTTACAACCCAATAACTTATAGCCGAACCTATATTACTGAAGATAAAAATCGTAGCTGTTTTCGAAGTAGCATTCTACTCGGTTAGTATCGGCGAAAACTTAATTCTTCAATAAAAATGTTTTTTTTTCTAAAACTAACGCTATTAAAGCCAAAAAAAAAATTATAAATTTCGTCATTTGCAAAAAAAAAAAAAAATAGGAATTTAATAGGGATTGAACTTAAACCTGACGTAATAAAAACAAAATTGCTATATCTTGTATACTTTTAAAAATTATTTATATTTTGTCAATTTGGATATAAAAAAATATTGCTGAACTTGTATTACGGCCCTGTGTTCCTTCTGGGAATTTAGATGGATTATATATATAACTTGGATATAACAGATCATTAAAAAAATGATATTTAAAGCAAAGTAGAGTTTATTTGCATGCTGGGTTAAGGTATAAAGTGAAATTTAAAAAAAAATTATTTTCAGTAAAAAATGCAGATATTAAAAAAACATTTAAAAAAATAAATTTTACTTAACACATACCAGAATGTACATGCAGAAGAACGCATTTCATATTTATACCAACACCACAATGCGCTAGGGGTATAATGCGTTTGTGCAGATGTTTGTAACACCCTAAAATAATGGTCTAAGACCCACCTTTAAGTATACCGATCGACTCAGAACTACTTCCTGTGTCGACTTAAGCATTTCCGTCCTTCCGTCTCTCCGTCCGATCACCCTTCCTTCCGTCCGCCTGTCTAAGTGTCTATGTATTCTTATGAACACGTTACAGATAAGGTTTTTGGCATACAGTTGTGTTCAAAAAAAATAGGAGTCCTATTTAATGAAAATTTAAAGCTCCGTATTTTTAAAAATCCTTATTTTATTTTCGTTTTTTTACAATAATATTATTAAATGATTGGTAATTTATTGTTTTGTAAAATAAAATGTTCACTTATGGCAAAAAAAATATAAAAAAAATCCAAATAAAGAAAAATTACGTAAAATTAATTGTTCAAAATAATAGGAGTATTTACTATTGGTTCAAAATTTGTAACTTAAAAGTAGTTATAGTAAAGAATTATTTAGGAAAACATGGATAACTATTAATATTTTGTTGAGTATCCTTTGCTTTTAATAACTGCGGAGCATATTCGGGGCATGGAGTCAATAAGGTCCTGGCAACTTTTCAATGGGATTTGGCGCCACGCATCTTGAACTGTACTCCACAGTTCATTTACATTTGATGGCATTTTTTCTGCCACATGTTTTCTAACGTCTCCCCATTAATGCCCAATAGGATTAAGGTCAGAAGACTGAGCAGACCACGACATAACCTCAACCATATTGTTATGAAACCAGTCTTTTGCCGATTTACTGGAGTGTTTTGGGTCGTTGTCTTGTTGGAAGACCCATTTTAAAATCATATTCTACTCTGATAATGGCAGCATCACTTCGTCCAATATTTTTATGTAGATATCCTTGTCTATTATTCCTTTTATTTGATGAACTGCACCAACTCCATTGTAAGAGAAGCATCCCCATATCATAACTTTTGCACCACCATGTTTGACATTTTTTTTTGTATATTTTCCTTCATATTCAGTGTTAGGAGGACGTCGAACATACTGTCTGGAGCCAGTTCCACTAAATAAAACAATTTTAAATTTTGTCTGTCTATAAAATATTTCTCCATTTTTCCTTTGGCCCATCGACGTGCTTTTGGGCGAACTTTAACAGTGCAGTAGCCTGCTTCTTTGGTAACAAAAGAACCCTTCGTGGACTTCTTGCAAACAATTTGTTTTCTAAAAGTCGTCTTCGGATGGTTACAGCACTAACAGGAAGGATAAGCTCCTGTTTTATCTTTTTTGATGACATCGAAAGTTCACTCTTACTGAATCTAACTATAAGGCGGTCATCTACACTTGATGTTTTTTGTTTTCGGCCACGAGTTTCAGCCTTTTTATTTGTAGTTAACGGCATTGGCAATCATTTGGTCTAAAAATCCAAATGTTTCTTTAATTTCTTTGTAAGTTTTTTCTTTTTGTGTTAAATTTTTTACGAGGACTCGCTTCTTTTTAGAACAGGGTTTTTCTCGTCCCACTAATCGACAAATAATATTTTAAAACTATAAAAAAAGATATAACGAAACTTTTTCAAACTTACTTTTAAATATCTTACTTCAGAACCAATTTTATTTTAAAAAATTCAACCACACTCCTATTTTTTTGAAAAGTTGAAATTGTTCGACCATAAAAGAAAATAACAATAACAGCACAGTATTTCAGTACATTATCACTCAGGTATTACTCAGCACATTCCATTGCAAACACCGTTGAAAAATTGCGCGCTTTGGAAGCTGACATACTAGGAATTTTTGAGCATTGCAAATTGGGTACCCACACTCCTATTATATTGAATACAGCTGTATATGTAAATGACCCGAAAATTACTTCACCTTCTCAAAATAATGCCACCAACTAATTTATTGATTTCAAACTTAATCGGTCAATTTTTTTTTATAAAGCACCCATACAAATGTCTTGAGTATATCATATGGTCGGACTTGATTGACTATAACTTTCTTACTTGTTTTTAATAAAATAACCATTAACTCCCCTTAGAAACATTTTTACCTCTATAACAGTTTGGGGAAAAGCCAAAAATGTATGTTCTTTATGTAAGACATGTTGCAAGCAGCTGTGATACTTACTTACTATTATGTTAACTAGTTAGATTGTTATCCCTCTTAAAGGCATAACTCCAATATCAATAGCGTAAAATGTGGGTAAAATCATGACTAAGATGAAGCCACTAACTTAAGGTTATTCAGTCAAGCAGTCGGGTAAAAAGACAGACACCTCAACTGACCAATTTATTGTATTAGAAAACAAACAAAAAACTTTTCACCACTTTTTTCTTATACACGCCTGTGCCTCCTTTCAATTCAAATGTTAGAATTTTTCTAAGAAATATTGTAGAAAAATGAATGACTTGACAGTTTTTAGTTGTAAATGCATCAAATAGTTTTGCTTAAGACGAGAGTAGAGCAAAAAAGGCAGAGTTGCTAGAAGTTCTTTTAAGCAAAAATTCACAGTGGGATTCAGTGCAAGTAAATGTGGTTTTAAAAAATGAAATGCGAAAATTTACTTGCAAAAATGTATGTTTAAATAAAAAGGAAGTATATTTTTGTGTTTCGAAATAATTTTCTTTGCCTTTCCTTAGTCAAGGATAAGAATCCTTAATTTTATGCTTATTGTTATTGGTACTATATAACCTGAAGGGTTGAGTCGCTTTTAATTGAATAAAGACATAGAAGTTGTTAGTTTTAGTCAAAAATATCAGATCTCTTGCTTTGGCAATTGGGCTGTAACATAATGTATCACTCATACAGCCAGTAATGTTACTTTTTAATACATATAAGCTCACACTTAACTCACTACTTCGTAAGCGCGATTTTAAATATTAATTAAAATTAATTCTTAACTGCAAAAGAGTACTATGATCATAAAATCAAAATGTTGTATTAGTTGTTATATACGAGTACAACTTTAAACCAGAATTTGTAATTTAAAATTTTTAAAATATGCAAAACTTTACCAAAAACATGGTAAAGGTACTCCTTAGTTACATAAACTTTATTAAACCAAAAAAATGCAAAACACTGCCAAAAGAAATCACCCTACTGAGAGATGCTTTTATTTTTGCAAATGGGGGCCAATGTCAAATTTGTTTTGACATTTGTGAACTAGACAAATAGAGAATACAAGTTATGAAGCGATACTCTCCCCAAAAAAGGGGAATAATCGTGTCTATTTTTTCGTAACAATACGTCTGTGGTGTTAGCGCAGCCAAAATTTCGTCGAGGATTCCCCGGTCATCCGGCACCGACTGCGCAAATACTGCGCCATTCGGCCACCCACTTTGATAAGTATGGGACCGCACGAGACGCTGCCGAAAGTGGCCGGCCCCGAAGCACCTGTTCTGTCGAGATTATTTCCGCTATTGGCGAGGATGTTGAGCTGTCGCCAGAAACAACGACCAGACACCGTACCTCGCAACTAGCCATCAGCCGGTCGTTCCTAAGGCAAATTTTGGTTAAAGACCTGCATTAACTGCTGCTTTTTGACCACCAAACGCATGAAGCCTACGTCCAAGCCATCTTCAATTTCGAGGCCGAAAGGGACAATTTTCCGAACAAAATAATAATAAGCGATGAGGCTCATTTCGGCCTCAGCGAGTACGTACACAAGCAAAACAAACGCTTTTAGGGCACCGAAAATCTACAAGTGATGCACTAGGAGTCATTACACCTTTTCAGAGTGACTGCATGGGGCGCTGTTTACGCTGGAGGAGTCATCGGGCCATTTTTTTTTCGAGAAGGCTGCTACTTAAACGACAACAGTGGACGGTGCGCGCTATAGGGCCATGGTAGCATTTGAACCAATTAGGACTGGAGGACATGTGGTTCCAACAAGACAGAGCAACGGCACACACTGCGCGAGCTAAGACCGACATTCTGAAAGTTGTGTTTCCTGATCGCCTCATCTTTCGTTTTGGCGATTTACATTGGCCCGCAAGATCGCCCGATTTAACCGTTCCAGATTTTCTTGTAGGGATTTTGAAGTCCTGTGTTTACCTGAACAAGCCCGAGACCCTGGAAGCCCTCAAATATAACATTCAACACGAGTGCAAGAATTTGTTACCCGCAGTTCTTGCCGAAGTGATAAAAAAATGCCATAAAACAAGCTGATATAGCAATCAATTGTGACGGCTTCAATTTTGCTGATATTATCTTCTCGACTTGACCAATAAAGTTCTAAAGGCTCAAATAAACATAATCGAAAAACAAAATCAAAGTTTTTAATTCAGAAAAAAATTAAGAGCCGAACAACATCTGATGACTTCTTTTTGCCCACCTTGTATATGTATAGATTAATTAACTGAGGAAAATACCTTCCAGTGTGCAGTGAGCAAAACGTTTTATTTTAGCATTTAATTTTTTAAAGGTTGCAAGAAAAGACAGCATTTAATTTATATTAGAAAATGCAACATAATTATTGACAATGTAAATGAATGAGTGAGTGAATGTATGCAAACGAAAATACCAAATTTAGTTTTGTTTATTACAGCATGATTTAACTATTTGTTGTTGTTATGAACCTCTTTTAATGCAACTGATTCAATAACGTGCACAAATTTAGTTCAAATTGTCTGTTTCTGTCAAATTGAAAAAGAAAAAATAAATCGGACCTTATGCTGGTAAAATTTTTTTCTATAAGAGAAAATGGAAACTTTTCTTGGCCACTATTTTTAAACTTCCTTTAATCACTGGAAAGCTCTTGTTTTAAATTAGGTCAAAGTACTTGTAATTTTAAAGAATTTGCTCTGAATCCATGATACTGATGTAAAAATTAAAATGTATTTTTATAGAAACCTTTAATTTAACAATTAATGATTTAAAAACTATTTGTTGGTATTAATTGTCGACTTAAACGAATGAATCATAAAGAAACAATTATTTGGCAATTAAAATTGCATGAAAAATAATATATAATTATAATTAAAAATTTCGTAACAAGGTTTCTTAGTATTTCAATACTCTATTAACAATAGTTGATTCTGTTTAAATAATGGACCCTTAATTTAAAAACAATATTAGTCGTATGTTATGTTGCAAATAGAAACGAATATGAGAGGTCAGTAAGAGGTTGAAAGAATTGCCACGAGTTATATTTGTTATACATTTTTTAATAATGACTATATACATGCATTCGAATACATAATTGAATACCCTACACTATCATAGTAACGTGAAATATCACTTTTTTCAAATACAATGGAACTTACTAAGTGTTCAGTTTTTACCTAAATCTGCTAATCTATTAAAGTGGGGCTATATTCACGTCGTTGTCACTTTTTTCGATGTAAACTCTGTAACATAAAAATTTTGCATTTTTCGATATAAAATACCTCTTCAATTGGCTTCAAGCCGCCGTAAATGTGTTTTCAGTGAATACGATACCCATGTGAGAAGAAAAAACCTTTTGAAAGTAAAGTTAATTTATTGAATTTGTCTTAAATGTTACTTAAATTTTAAGTGCGACCTACAAAGGGTGTCTGGTGACAATTAATTTTTTCAAATTTAAATAAAAAACATAATAATTGGCACAATGTTTTATTAAGAGCATTTTAACAATAGAATGACATTGCTGATTATATTTTCTAAAGAGTATGTCATCCAGATGTCTTCCGTCAAGTTAAACAAACTGTTTAAAACGGAGCCTTGCCTTCTGCGCCACACGCTGCTGTAAACTTGTTTCAACTGAGCTGATATCTCTACGACTATTTTTCTTCAAATCTGCAAGAGATAATGGTTTGCCATTAAAAACCCTTTCTCTAAAATAGCCCCATAAAAAATCCATAGGAGTTAGGTCGGGCGACCTCGGTTTACATAGGATATCCCCAAAGTGACTGATAAGTTTTTGGGGGAAAATTTTCCTGAAGCAAATTCACGAAGCTCTGACTATGTGTGCAGTCACCCCAACTTGTTGAAACCACATGCGTGAACAGTGCGATGTATGAGCCTGCGAGTGGGGAAAAAATGATTCCGTCATCATGCATCGATAATTCTCACCCTTGACATTCGTCGCTTGGCCTCGAAAATTTTCGAAAAAAGTGATCCAATTTTTTTATACGTAGATAACGCACATCAAACAGTTATCATAGGTCCATCAAATTGTTTTTGATGTTGCAATCGAGGGTTGCAAATTTTTGGAGACCAATAACGGCAGTTTTGCTTGTTGACGTGGCCGTTTAAGTGAAAATGAGCCTCGTCGCTCCAAAATAAGAGACTTACAGTGCAAAAACACTCCAACATCGTTTCAAAAAATTTTTGCGTTAATAAAAAAGTCACTTTCTTTCAATTCTTGAGCGATTTTAACTTTAAAAGGATGGAACTTCAGATCCTTTTTTAAATTTCATGAATAATCGCCCTTGGAAGTGCCAGTGAGGCTTCTCTTTTTCGTATTGCTGTGGAAACATTTTTTAGGAATAATGATTCTTACGTAATTGCTCGTTAACAATTTGTTTTGAAGTTCGGTATTCAGCGAAAACGTGATGGACCAAGTGTAATTTTAATTTGCTCGTAGGTGCAGAGACTTCGCGCAGCTGCTTTGGTTATGAGTGTCCCACGGCCAGGGCCCATTCAATCTTCAAGAACTCTTGAAAACATTGAACTGGTGACTGACAAATCCGCACATTCAGTAATTCTAGCGGCGCTACCCTCCCTCCGCACCGCTAATAACTTTTTGAAATAATCGTCTTTAAAAATATAAAGTTTCCACCAGATACCCTGTATTTTGGTTTTCTTTAAACAAATGAGAAATGGTATTATGTATATTTTTAATCAAGCGCAGAAAAAAACTGTTGTTGTGATAATTTTGTAGTGTTTTGTTTTTGGAGTTTTTCTTTCCCGTTATTTACACTCGTCAACACGATTAATAAGGTTTAGGGTTTCGTAGTCAATTTGTATGCACTTGGTACAAAGCATCATCAAGTTTTAAAAACTTAAATTTTGCAGATGGATAGACGCAAATGACTAAACCGACTTTAATATTTAAAAGACGCAAATTAATATTGTAGGGGTTACAAGTTGAATGACAAACTAACCCTGCGGGAAATGGGTGTCAATTGGTGGACGTACCCGTCCTGTTACAGGTACAAAACATGAATTGGACAAAAGTTGTTGGTCGTGATTGGTTAAAAAGGCACACATCAAGTAACTGGTTAAAAGGTGTTAAAGAGGTTAGGGGGAAAAATAGAAATACTGATTCCTTCACATAAACATACATCTGCTTATATATACACACACACACGTGTTAATACAAACAAAGTAGATTGAACAGGATCTTAAACAATTAATGCAAAATTTGCTTATACAGGATTGGCCTGTAACCCGTTCTGAGGTGTTAGTTTTGAACCAATTGCTCCCTCCAATGACAACGCAATGTAAAAGTGACAGGTTCTCTTCATACAAAGTGTAAGAACTAGAACCAGTCCCTACCCTAAGGGACCGTTCACGTCAATAGTCTTGGACCAGTCCACTTCCCCGCAGAAAATATACAAACTTATCATTAAGTAAAGGGCATAAAAATTTGTTTTTTTAGATGTTTGTTCAAAAGTTTTTTTAAAGTATTTTTTTAAATAAAATTACTAATGTAGGGTGTATTATATTTCTAAAACTGCATGTTAGAAACAAATTAATCTGTAACGTCCTTGATTGCTTGTTACTTTTTTTACAGTGATTTTTTGTATTAGTGATTGCAAAAATATTTTTATTAAATAAATCTCGTGCCACACGTTCAACTTATTGTTTATTAATGTTATTTTTAATGTTAACAATTATTCGTGAGACAAAGAATTTTTTTTTATTAATTTTTCATTTTGTTTCGATTAAAAGCTACAAAATAAGTTAAACAAGAAATCTTAAACAGAAATTAAATTAACAATAAAATTAAATTTTATTACAAACATGTTTAAAAGAAACAAAAACAAAAGAAACATGTATGAATGCTTTATAAGTACTTTATATGTTAAAACTATTTTATGTTTGTTAACAAAATTCAAGAAGTTAAAAAATTTTTTTTATTAATTTTTGCCCTTCATAATTAAGACCATCTAAAGCAAATTTCCTTTATTCTTCACTTTGCATTACATTTTGCTGCCTAAGGTGGGTGTGATTAAACCATTAATTTTAAAAAACAGCAACTAAAATTCTTAAGTATGACTAATTTCGTCAATAGTTAACATTTTTAATTTCTTTTATTTATTTAATCACTCACTCATCCATCTAAGTTTGTTCTTTTTTTACGACAAAATAAAATTAAAAGCATTTTGTTAACAATTTTGTAGTTTTTGTCAAGAATATTGTTATCTTTGTCAATATTAGTGTTTTGTTTTTTGTAAAAAAAAATATATTTTTTTACAAAATTCACTTTTGTTTAATTGCCCCCATTCGTAAATTTCACCAGAACAGAACAGTTAAGTAAAGAAAAAATGGTGCCATTAAATAAGCCAACAGTCGTAAAACTCTTTACAACAGAACATGTGTTTTCTTTTGGACAAAACTGATGTTGTTAACAGGTCATTTATTTAAAAAATTAACTTAAAAGCCTTTTTTTAAATAAAAGACTTTATATCTTTAAGGTTTTCTTTTTTAAATGACCTACAAACATTTTTAAGTGGACAAATATCGAGGTTTAATTTTTGAAAATGTATCAAATTTAAAATAAATTATTTATTTATTCTCTCCAATTCCTGTACAATGAGATATGATCTTATATTTAATGTACAGGATAGCAGTATTAGTCGATAACAAATTGAAATCACAACATTTATAAAAATACAAAATTATTAACTACGTGTTTAAAGCTATTTGCGTTGCTATTGAGTTGTTGAACCTGAGGAAGATTATTCTAAAGACGCGCTGAATGTATGACGAAATGCCATTTAGATACAAGAAGTCGGTACAAGGGAATTTTGTTTTTTTTTTCTCTAAGGGTTCTAGCAAATCTTATTTTTTCAATATATATCGTGAAGTTTGTGTAAAAATAATTTTATGTAAAAATACAAGAACACGTGTATTTAGAAGGTTATCAAACAAAAATCCCTAAAATTGTGAGAAAAAATTCGAAACATGGGCATATCTTTTCAAGCCATATACTACGAATAATATTATTATATATAATATTATTATATTTATAAGACGTTAAGCTTTCTCTTGATATTTGAATCACAGTTCGCAAAAAGTTTACATCCGCAAATTGAGCCCGCAAGAAGGTAGGATTTAGCGAGTAATTGCCTTATCCTCAAGGGCGTATATTATTGTGATAACCACAGGGACCTTAATTTAGTACAACTTCGACCAACTAGTATATATACATGGTCTACCCAAGTAAGACTATTATTTAAAATAAACCCAAAATTTTAGCATTTACAATATTTGTAAATTTGCCGGTGCGCAGCGGGGAATTCACCCCAAGCCGTCATTTATTCTTGAAATATTTTAAGCAACAAATTGGACTGGGCTGCTTCAGTATAACTGTACATCTTCTGCGTACATGTGAATTTTATAATTTTATATATTGCATAGATTTAAAAAAAAGCAATGGCCCAAGAATTGATCCTTGTGGTATTTCTCTAGTTAAATTTAGTAGGGAAGATTGGGCATTATTTAAATAAACAAATTGTGAACAATTTTAAAGTTAAGAAGATAAAAGGCATGTTTAAGTATCAGAAAATTTAAAAAATTTCGTAGTTTCATGCAAAGTGTGCTATGGTCAACCGTATTAAAGGCTTTCGAGTGCTCAAGAAGAATAAAAAAATTTAATTTCCTTTCGTTCAAATTGCATACGTCGTATATTTTCAAACACATCCAGCAACGCAGAAACATAGCTATGATTTGGACAAAATCCAGATTATTTTCTTTAATATATGACGACACTTGTAGATACAAAGTTTTTTCAAGCACAGAATAGCCATAGGTCTAAGTTTCGAATGCGTTTTTGTAGTGGTACTTACTTCGTAATTTTCTATTTGTTTGGAAAAGTACTTGACAATATAATAATGTTAAAATATGAGTTGAATATGGCAAGAGTACTGGCAGTAATATATTTAGGAATTTTGAGTGCATATTGTCACAGCCAACCGCATTTGATTTAACTGATTAAAAACAAAAAAAAAACTTCAGACTGGCTAACACAGGAGAATTGAAAAGCATTGCACTTTAATTCAAAATTATTGAAGTTTAAATTCTAATAATTGTAGAAACTATTATCTATCGGTACCAAAGAAAGTGTTGTTAAGTTTTTTGACATTTACTTGATTGCTCTACCAATCCCAATCTCCCGAATACATTGCCAAATAGAGAGCCAAAACGTCTTGAATGATATTATTATTTGGCAATTCTAATGCCCTTATTGACATTTTTTTTCCGGCAGCTCTAAAATTCGTTTTTAATTCTGGAGAAATAAAGCGTTCCTACCTAGTATAAGCGCGATTCTCTTATAAATTAAAAATTTTTTATTTTTGTAGTTGGATTACGCTTTTGAAAAATAAGATATTTTCTGCGAATTAATTTTTGGAAAATTAAATATACCTTTATATATTTATTTTTATAAAATTAATAATTAAGTTGTTTAATATTGTTTGCGTAACGTTAAGTTTAAGAAATATCAGTTATCAAAAAATTTCCAATGTTAATACACATAATGCACATACGTACACTGAACAAAATCAAAGCAACAATAAACGAAAAAAACTTTTGTCGTTTTTTTTTCTAAAAACATACAAAATTTTCGTATTTATTACAAACAAAAATTAAGCTATAATTTTAAAACAATATTTTAGTCTTGTAACGCTTGCAAAAAAAAACTTCGCACCACAAAAAATATATGTTAATGTCAGAGGTGCCAAACGTGACGATTTGACGTCGCTTACAAACAAAAAAACACACAGGACAAATTAAATGTTGTTTAAGTCTTAATTAAATAAGAAAAAATTATTTTTTTGCATAAATAGAGTAGTAAATAGTTTTGTTTTTTAAATATTTTAAGACTCATCAGACACTTTTTTATTTTCTTGGTGCTAACAAATGTAAGTGATAGATTATCATAAAGAATTCGTTAAGCGTTAAATAGAGTTCAATGAAAACACCTAACCCCGAACATGCGTGTAACACCACTGTTTATCGAACTCTGAGCCCAAAAGTACGGTCGTGCTCTTGTCAATACCGATACAAAAATAATAAAAAAATTAATACCGATAATGTTACCGATACCGAAAATAATACCGTTGCCGATACCGAAATGACAAATTTTTTAATACCGGTACTGATACCGTTATTATTTCAGTTGCCAACCTTGGTTTTTGACCACAACGCATATTTACTCCCTTATTTTATAAAACGCAACGCCTTCAAACAACATATATTAAAATTTTTTAAATTTTAGTTTTTTTCCATACAATTGCTTTTGTATTCATGCGTTGCTTTTTACGTAAAAAGGCCCTTATTGTCCATTTTTTTGATTAAGTCCCAATACAAATGTCCTATTGCAGTAATTTTAAACCACTTAAGCTCGTTTTTTTCGACATCATTTTCTTTTATTTTCTACTTCTAACTTGTAGTCACAAAATATGAGGAGCATTTTGCGAAAATATAAAAATAAACAAATATTATCTAGAGGCGTATGAGTAATATTAATTTATTATTTATAACCTTTTGAAATTGTTATAGTAAATATTTAAGGTAAACGTATTTTTAGTATTTCTATGTAAATACTTTACAAAAATAAATAAGTACATACATACTCGCTTTGAGGTTAGCAAAAACATTTATAATTAAATTGTATTATTAAATGTCAGTTACAATATATGACTCGCAAGCGTTACGTTATATCGATGTCTTAATATGAAAAGGGCCAAACATTTTGTAACTAAACCAGGGCAAAACACAATTAATGAAATTTGTAAAATCTAACACTTAAACAAGTAAAAAAATTATAGTCGGTCAAGCTCTACAGTAATTTATACTATACCCCATTTTTATGGGGGCTTAATGAAAAAACCGAAAATATTTGTATTCAGTGTAAAAGTTCGTGGCAAAAACTTTGTAATGGTGAAATAATATTTAAGCCAATTACAACCCATGGTGGTATATGCAAAAAAAAAACGGTTATATTTTTGCTCAGCGCACCAGTTTGTGGCATATAGTAAGACACATGTGCAAAATTTTGTGGAGATAGAGCATTATTCGGGTCAGTTACAGCCCAAAACGCTTATTCAAAAAGGTACCTTTCTTCATTTTTAGCGTGTTCACCAGAATACATGGACGCCCAGACAGATGGCCAGACGTGCTTAGTCAACTCAAAAAGTGATTCTCAGACCCTTATTTTACGGTTAAACAATATTCCATTTTAAATAAGGACATGTTTGGAATAGAAATGCATTGAAATAGGAATGCAATAAATAAAAATCTGGTAAACTTTATTTTTACATAGATTTTGCAAAACCTTTTTATAGTATTATAGAGACGAAACAGTAAGCAATTAACAATGAAACCTTTCGTTATATTTTTACAAATCTTGAATATTTTTATTATATTCAATTGTAAAGCTGAAATTTTACAAAACAAACGTAAATGGCTAGAAATTGACAAAAACTTGTATCGTATTGAACCAAGGGGAAGGGTAAGGACTTTTTGTTAAAAAAATATACCAAATTTAAAATATAAATATTTGGGCAGTACACCTGGAAACAGGCCATGGTTGAGTGTAAAAAAGAACATTCAGATTTAATAAGCCCCAGGGGTGATTACGACTATGCACAACTTAAAGATGCTATTAAACATGGTTTTAGTAAGTTAAAATAAAATAATTTTTTTTAATTTTATTGTTAAGAAACATATTTTTAATGAAAATTTTATTTTAAAGAAAATTATTCCTCATTTTGGACCAACACTCAGGTGAAATGGCCCAATATTTTTCATCAAATCGGTTTGGCTAAAGAACAAAACAACCACCGAAAATGCAATAAGTTTGACAATTCAACGACATTTAAGTTTTTGCCAGACGACTGTGAAAAGAAATTGGGTTTTATATGCGAAAAACCTTTGCTGAAGACATTTTCATCATTTAATAGTAAAAATATTGTATACTTTGTGTAGCCACAGCAAGAGGCAAGAGGAAGTAATACCTGAAACTTATCGATAAAATAATAATTTTTTTATGATCCTTATTTCAGTTTATATGCGAAGACGCCTTTTATGAATGCGAAAAACGCCAAATGTCCTTAGTTCTTTTAAGGGATCACGAAAGAAATACATTGCTTAAGAATTATATTTTTATTAATTATGGTTCTACTCCTAGTTTTTGGTTTGACTTTAACAATGAGACCCACTACAATTGTGCCACCTACAAAAGAGGTCAAACTATAACAAACATAACCAAATTAGGTTTCATTTGTCAGCGCAGTTATTTAAGGAATCATTTAATAAGCACAAGACATTTGGTGTTAATTATATTTTTAGCATCAGCATCTATTTTTGCCATTATGATTTATTTATTTGCCGTGTGTTTTAATTCGAAGAAGATTGAAAACCCTAATTCACCCCAATCAAATTATCCAGAGGAAATTAAAGTTACAGAAATTAAATAAAATTTAATATAATTAAATGCATTATTTGTTAAGAAAAATACTAAGGGATAGTGAAATACAATTTACCAAAAGCCATTGTGACTAATGCGAAAATTTTTTTTAAGCATGAGCTCGAAGTCGTTACATATTATTGCTTCAAAACATAAAACTTACGAAGATGTGTGTAATAAAATTGGTTTTTTTGATATAAGGGCTACCATTCCCCATGAGCCGAACAAAAAGTTTTTTTCAAATTGTAATATGAGGTTTTAAAAATTGCACAAAATTGTTTTGTTTGGTTAGAGGTAAACTTTCCTCGTGCTCCCATCCCTAAATTTTTACACCCTTCACATAGTAATAAGGTTATTTATTAGTTTTTCATTCCGTTTGTAATTTCTACAATATTCAGCTTAGACCCCAAAAAGTATATTTATTCTGTATCCTTATGGATAGGGATGTCTCTCAATCCATCTGTCCATCTGTCAAGTTTCCAAATTCAAATAAAGCCGCAGAGAATGCTCTTATTTTTTCAAATGGCAGCCAATGTCAAATCTGTTCTGACTTTTGTGAATTAGACAAATGTAAAATACAAGTAAATTAGCCATTAAGTGAAACACTCTCCTAAAACGCGGAATAATATTGTCTATTTTCATGCGAAACAAATCGTCTGTGATGTTGAAGCAGCGCGAGTTTCGTCGCCGACTCCAAATGTCCAGTTCATGCATCAGCTGCTATCTGTCGACCGCCATGTGCGCATAACCTATGCCCAAGCCATCCTCAATCTCGAAGCCGAAGTGGATGATTTTTCGACTGAAATCATTTTGAGCGATGAGACTCATTTCCACCTCAGCGGATACGTAAGCAAGCAAAACGGTCACAAGCACCGAAAATCCACGAGTTATGCAGGAGAAGCTATTATACCCACTAAAAGTGACTGCATGGTACGCTGCTCACGCTGGAGGAATCACCGGTCCATTTTTTTTGAGGACGCAGCTGGTCCAAACAACAACAGTGGAAAATGCGCGCTATGTGGCCATGATAGCAGAGCTTTTTCTGCTGCATTAAACGAATTAGGACTAGAAAACATGTGGTTCCAACAGGACGGAGCAATGACACACACTGCGCTAGCCATAACTAATATTCTCAAGGCGGTGTTCTCGCTCGGGTCACCTCATCTATCGTTTTGGTGATTTGCAAGATCGCCCTATTTAACTGTTCGAGACTTTTTGTGGGATTTTTTTGAAGTGCTAACGTGAACAAGCCCTAAATGATGTAAATTAACGTATTACGAGCCCGTAGAGAAACCAATTGAGATGGCGTCCATTTGGGACTAGATCAGATGGAAACCTAAATCGATTTCTCTACCGTTCATACCTTTTGGCATCGTAAATAAATATTGTAGAAATTACTAAAACGCTTACATATACTATATCACTATTTGCTTGCTTGATGTTTTAATCTTTTGGTAAGTGCCTTAAGAATCAGCAGAGGTAAAAATAATACATTTATCTTATACCAATTTATACTATGGGCTCAAATTAAATACATTTGTTATGAGATCCCCTTAATAGTTTCCCTTTTTGTTGTAACACAATTATGTTACAGCATTTTAACAAATTTTTTAAGCATTCTAATAAGTAGAAAAAATGTATAAACTAAGAGTGTCTTAATTTTATTGTGTATAAGTTTTTAAGAAACATTTAAAACTCTTTACTTTATATACTAATTAAAACTTCTTTAAACGGGCAATAAAATACTTAAGTTATTAATAAATTATATTTCAAATTAACGAAAAAATATGCAAGACATATCTTCACAAGCCTTAAGTTATACTTTGGATTAATTAAGATGCAGTTTCTTAGTATTTTAAAGAGTATTTTACTTCTCTTTCCAAATTGTACCTGTAGGCTGCAATTCCAGACAGATATTTTGATTCTCTTAAATTTTTGGTTTTTTTACATGAATTTTGACGCATTCATTGAAGAATAATTTTTATTTTAGTGTCAAATTTCACATATAAAAAGAAAAAAAGTAAGAGAGTGGCTCTCTTCATTTTGTATTGCAATCACCTCTTACATGATTTTACAATGGACAGCTCTTTTCATATTATAAACTCTTTATAACTTTATCAATTTAACTGCTCTTGAGTTTTATTTAAGCTGTTGTTAAAAGCTTTTTTGCAGCTTATTGCAGTTTGTCTCACAAGTTCGGCTGAAAACGACTCTCACTTTCAACGAAAAGTTGTAGTTTTAGCCGCAAAGTTAACTGCTGTTTTGTCTTCAACACCTCTTGCTATGCTATTTGGGTTTTGTGTACATGTCTCTGTATTAGTGTTAAATATAAGCTTTAAGTGCCGTTGGTCAAAACACCAAAAACGTTGCCAACAAATGTAACAAGAAAAAGCTGTTTTGTTGTTACTGTCTGTTGTTTATACAAATGTATTAATGTTTTCGTTTTTTTTTCGCTTGTTTCATTTTATTTTAAGCTGGGGTTTTTTTTAACTTGTTTTAAAAGTTTATTTAACTTGTCTTTTGTTTGTTGTTTGTGCATTTTTTAAGTAAAAAAATATACAAATTAAAAAACGAAAACCAAAACCGATAGCACAAGCAACGTCTCTCACTTCTTTTTAAAAGTTGTTTCATTATTCCATTTGTTATGCTTTTTTTATACATTTTGTGCCAAATTGGGTGTAACTTGTACATTTTATGCAATATTATTAATTATTATAATAAAGTATTTTTCATGTAGTAATGTGCACTTAATATGTGTATATATGTGTGTCTGTGGGTGTATGAGTATGCATTCGTTAAGAATTCTGTTTATTTGGCTGACGTTCCCTTTATATATCTACCAGATGTCGGCCAGTTTTGTTAGTTTTGAAGTTATTAGAAAGTGAATACATACGCGACACAAGAAGGAATATGCTATAATGTTCTCTATTAGCTTGAAAAAAAAAACAATCATATTCATAATCGGATAAATTGAAAATATATTCCTTAGCATAGATACATAAATAAAAACAAGCAAGAGTGTTAGAGTCGGTCAGCCCGACAATATTATACCCTACACCACAATTTCATTTATGTTAAGTATAACAAAGTGCAAAAAAGTGTCCGCAAGCCAAGGCTGTTTTTGCGATAAGTGCTATCATGATCTTAGGGTTAACACGTCGGCAGGCGTTCTTCGTTAAATTTGATTGACTTATTTCTATTTCAAACAAGTAATAGCGCTAAATTCGGCTGTGCCGAATCTTATATTTCCTTCACATTGGCCCCTTCTCTAAGGCCGATTCTGAAGAAGTTTTGGGCATTTTTACATAATTTTTATAAATTTTGTATGGCAACCCCTTTAGGGCATGGAGATAGGGGGTAAGTATATTCTATGAACGTGTTTGGGAGGGGAAGTAATGAGGGTCGGTAGTACATTTTGTTCTCTAAGGCCGACACAGAAGAAGTTGTGGGCATTTTTACATAATTTTTGTAAAATTTTAATGGCAACCCCCCGTGGGAGTTAGTTTGGTCTAGGAATATGTTTGGGAAAAAAATTAATGGGGGTTGGTCGTAAACTTTTTTGCTTTAAGGCCGACTCTAAAGAAGTTGTGTGCATTTTCATATAACTTTTCTAAATTTTGTATGGCAACCCCCTTACAGCGTGGTGATAGGGGGTAAGTACATTCTAGGAATATGTTTGGGAAAGGAAACTAGTGGGGGTCGGTCGTACACTTTATTGCTCTAAGGTAGACTCTGAAAAAGTGGGGGCATTTTCATAACATTTTTTGTAAATTTTTTATGGCACCCCCCTTAGGACGTGGGGGTTAGTATGTTCTAGGAATATATTTGGGAGAAGAAACTAATGGGGATCGGTCGTAAACATTTTTGCTCTAAGGTCGATTCTAAAGAAGTTGTGGGCATTCTTATATCATTTTTTAAAATTTTGTATGGCAGCCCCATTAAATGATGGAGTTAGGTTGTGTTTTTTTATTTTTGTTATAAGGCAATCAGCACCATATCATGACTTGTTTTAAATACTTGTTATTACATACATATGTATGTACATAAGTATGTATGTACCTTCCTTTGCTATTCTTGGAATAAAAAATAGGAGAAAGTCTTGGTTTTTGGGTTATAGGTTGGTCAGGTATCGGGCGATTTTGCTGAATTTCAATTCCTATTATTTCTGACATATTGATACCACCTATGGGTCTGTGCGACATTGGGCGCTTCAGAAAGTTGATTTCAACCTTAGCACGGCACGGCGGACATGACTAAATTGCCTTCCCTATCTATAAGGATCAGAATATATATAATTTATTTCTGGAGTTACCAACATCTATACAAACGCATTATACATACCTCTACCACGTATGTGATGTGGCCACAAAAATCCTTTTGAAAAGTTGTCAAATTGCTAAGCTAAAACTTATTTTCGTTTGATTCAGGGTGTAAAAAATAGTTTGTGTTTAAGAAAATCAAAATATGATTTTTATGTACAACTCAAACACAAGCTAGAAAAAAGTGCTGCAAAAGGTTTAAACAATTTTAAGGTCTTAAAAAACAAAAGACTTTTGACAAAGTCAGTAGTTAAAAGATGAAGGTCATTTATTGGAGCAAACATTTATCAGTTATATTTTATGGCAAAAAAATTTGTTTAATTTGATTTTTATGTGTTTTTAATTTTTTATTATAAAGTTTCATTGTTGAAAGTGTGCTTTTATTAATTTTTATTTATTTGTATAATTTTTTTAAAAGTTGCCTTTTTAATAGGTAATAAAACGAACATGAGTTAATAATCGTTAATCAAATCACAAAACTAGACGCCAATTTTTTTAAATTTATGTTTGACAAGGTAAAATAAAACCATTTCAAATAAATGTGTTTTTCAAAACTTTTTTAAAGGTTTTAATTAATTTTTTAATGTAAAAAGACTGTTTATCTTCCCTTTGTTAATTAATTTTTGAAGGTTTATATAAAAAAGTAAAAGCATTGAGGAGTCCCTCTAATGATTCCTTTATACTATTTACCGAATGTGAGGTTTCGTTGTTTTTGTTAACATAAAGTTGACCAAAATATTTTACCCTAGAAGGCAAAACTATGCAAATGACCATTAATTATAATTATATATAGGGTTATTGAAACATGATATTTTGACGCAACATATATTGTGCTTAAGGGATAAGGTTAATTCTTGCTTAAACAGCGGTTTTAATAAACCAAAACGGTGGCATATGGAGAGAGACCAATCTTTCAAAAATTAAATGCAAAAAGTAAGCTCAGATCATTTAAATCATTTGGTTTTTTTATATATAATAAAAAACACTCTGGGTATCAGGAGAATAGGTTATGGGAAGGAGAATATAGGGATAAATGTTTTTGGACATTTGATTTAAGTTTCTTGATATTAACTGTGACAGGAAAAATACATTTAGGTAGTTTGTTCTATATATTAACTGTCATTTTTTATAAAACTATATTTTTTTCAAGGAATATTGATTTCCTAATTGCAAGTGAAAGGTATAAATTTTATTGTACTAATGTTTCTATTTTATTAAAACTTTTTATTTCCTTCTTAGAGTCCACACCTATCAAAACTTAATTATAGCAAAAATAAAAAAACAGTAAAACTAAAAAATGTGTTACACGCCCTCTTAATTTACTTAACAAACACAATACAAATATTGTTTTTTTATGTTAAAATAAAGTGGCTGCTGCATGAATGTAAAAATGGATTTAACAGAAAAAATTCGATATAAATATACGTTAAAAAACAAACCAAAAATGTTAAACATGACAAAGAGTTTTTAAAAGCGCAAAGAAGTAATTTTTGGTCAGTAAACTGTGGTCAAATGGAGCCTTTCATCTAAGTTTTACTCTTCACGTATATGTATTTGAGTGAGTGTCTTTTGTTTGTCATTTTGTTTGCAAAATTTTCTATATTTTTTCAGCCCTTTACAGCGGATATATTTCTGGTTCTTAAAGGGACAAAGCTTTGCCCATCTGCTACGCTTATTGGTCTGCTTAGATAGAGTTTCCGGAGCTTAGTCAAGTCCTGCAGACCTGGTTTTGATATCAAACTTTTACAGCTACTGCCTATAAACCTGCTTCGAGATTATTCTATCTAGTACAATATATAAATTTTTACACATAATTTTTTTTCTTTCTGTGTACAAAATATTTGCAGAAAAAAAACAACAAAATGACATTGCAGCTGCATTAAATGCTACAAACTTTTGGCTCGAGTCAGAGTCTGTATAATTTTTTTAATTTTTTGCAGTATGACACAACATACTCATAAGAAATATACAATTATTTTACCATTTTTCTTAGCCCAATTGTTTTCTAGTGTTCGATTGAACAAAAACATAAAAAACAACAATAAAATAAAACGCTTGTTATGCATTTAAATAATAGAAAATAAAACGGTTTAAGCAAGAGAGAAAAAAAATCCATAAATGTTCACAAAACACGACAGGAAAACATTTAATTTCTGCTAAATGTTGCAGTTCGGCATACGTCATTTAGAAAAAATAAATAAATAAATATTTCTTAATAAGCATAGTGTATTTGAATTATGTGTAAAAGTGTAAAAATATACATACAATTTGTTGTTGTTGCTATGAGTAATATACCATATAGTCAGGTTTGTGTCTTAAGTCTTTCGTTTGTTGTGCAGGTCAAACATTTATGCATGAAGAAATTGGTATTAAATAGCAAATTGGAGAAAGATTTTAACAGAACATACTAGAACATAGTGCTTTATACCTCTCCTTTTAGTAAAAATAAAACATAATTCATAAATTGGCGTTATGGGCGCTCAAGTTAGCTCAGTTTTTGGGCCCAGGTTGTTATAGCAAAGCGAACTGATACCTAAAATAGGTTAACTGTTGTTAAATTTTAATTATATGTAAATTGTTAAATTACATTTTTATTTATTTTAGTATATCTTATTTATGAACTACAATGATCTTATTACAACGAAAAAATTTTTCATTATTTTCTTATATTTATTCATTTTTTTAAAAAAGAAATATATTTTGTTTTACCAAAAATAGTTTATAATTTGTTACAATTCTACTAAATTATTATAGAGTTTGAAAGAGGATTTTTGTTTGAGATTTAAAAACTAAGGGTCATATGCAAAAAAAAAATTAATTTAAAGTAAACTTCAATTACTGAATTTGTATGAAAATTTTGTTTTAATAACCTTTGTTAAATTTAAAATTTTTTTAGAATACGAGCCTAAGTATAGGAGAACCTAAACAGTCATTACACACAATTTTTTTTTTTAATTTTTTGTGAATAAATTATTTAGTTTTAGGTTAGTTGTCTACTTAAAAGGAGTTTTAAGGTTCTTATACATTTACTTTACTAATAAAACAAGTAAAATAAATATAAGTTTTTTCTCCTACGCCTTTAACGTTTAAAAATCGCAGGCAGGCTTTTCTAAAAGCAATGAGTATAAATATAAGAGAATAAAATAAAAACTCAAATTTAAAATTTTTTTAAAAACTTGCCAAAAATTGCAAAAGCTTACTATGCATTAACATATGCAAGTATTTTTATAAAATTTTTGCTTATGAATTACCATGTATACTAACACTTTGAGTTTGCTAGTAAGATAACAGGAGAACATATAACTGCATTAAGATTTTTTGCGCTATTACTTGCATATGTAAGCCCCTAGTTAAAGCAAACATTAAGCCCTAAGCCAATAATTGTTTGAAACAATCTCTGTCCTTACATACTCACATATTAATTCCTTAAAGCTATTTGCTTTTTTAAATTGGCATTTGAGTATCATGAAAAACATTTTTTAGCTGAATATTTTTTGTTTTTTTCTACTTTTTAGTTTTGCTACTGTCTTTTTTTGTTGTTTTTGCTCGCTCAAAATTAAGGGGGAGTGGATGGATGCACAAGAGCTTATAACCTGTTACCCTGTATGAATGAATCAATTTAATACCAAAAATTTTTAGACTGAATTTTCTTTGGCTCTTCGTTCAGTGATTTAAAGGTAAAGGCACGTGCCAAATACTTAGAGGAATGCCAAGATGTGCCAAAATTATTTTCAAAGCACATGGCAGAAAAAAAAATGTTATCAGTTGTTGTGAATTTTTAGTTTTGCAAAATATAAATGAAATAATAATAAAAACCTAAAATGAAATAATGCAAACTTAACCTGAAAATTTCGAATAAGTGTAAATGACAAAAGACTTGTTTTATTGCATAAACATAAATAGATTGTGATCAAATTTTTTTAAAAATTTTAACAGTTTTTTCAAAACAATTTTTGAGATTTTTTGGGTTAAAAAATAGCAGGATATCGTTGGCCAAAAAAAGACTCTTTGAATTTAAGGTCTATATCCATTTTGTAATAATTGCTCAATTCACAAGGCCTTTGAAAAAAAAATTTATCGGCAATTAAAATAGTCGCCCGGTTAGTTAACTTATATATTAAAAGTATTATTTCATCGTACTAAGTATTATTGTATTTCAACATGTCAAAAAATATAGATATTTTAAGAAAATATTTTTTTCAACTAGAATCGCTTTTAAAATTTAAAAAAAATAAAACAATCCCAGGCATGGTTTCAATAAAATTTTCCAAAAACATGTTAATTAATTTCATATTAAAAAATAGCAACAAAAAAAAAACAAGTAGATGCGCTTTATTCGGCTGTGCCGAATCTTATATACCCTTCACATGGACCTTTCGAACCCGAACTTTTCTTATTTTTATCCCTTTTGATTATAATTATGAATTATTTCAAGTTTTAAATTAGAATCGGTGTCATATGAAAGCACACTACGGAGAAGGTGTAGGGGCTTTTAGCCTAACTTTTTAAAATTTTGTACGGCAACCTCCAAACCGTGTGGAGATGCTCTAGGAAAATGAGTTGGGGTCAGTCCTACATTTGACCAATCCGCGGGCACCCTGGGATCTGCTGGAGGAATCAAAACAATTTCAGAAACTTTATATGAAAGCCTCTTTAGGCGATGGTGATGAGGGATAAGTATTTTCTAGGAATATGTTTGGGAGGGGGAACAAGTGGGGTTGGGTTGTACACTTTATTTTTCTAAGGCTGACTCGTGGGAAGTTCTCCCAGTTTCTTAGGGGATGGAGATATGAGGTAAATATGTGATTGCAATGAGAAGTGACTCTCTTCTTTTTTCGTTTTTATAAATGAAGTTTGACACAAAAATCCAAAATTTTTTCAAAGATAATGTCAAAAAGAAAAAAAAAAGAGAATTGAAATATCTGACCAGAATTGCGGCCACCTCATTCAGTATTTTACCATTTCAGACATTTTAAATTCTTTCCTAGTTAAATGAGCTTTAACCTACTCATTTACGTCAAGTAACTTTCAATATGTTACTGTTGTCGTTTCTAGTTCCATTCATATACCATAAGCTAACACTTAAGGTGCGGAGTCGTAAGATATTGATTCAAACAAACTGCAATGAAAAATAAAAATAAAACAAATAAAGAGGAACCCCCAATGGTGCGTTATTTAATATTTTTAAATATTTTGATATTCAACATTTTTAAAGTCATCGTACAAACATACAGAAGCCCAACCTTATTCTTTAACAGGTATGTTTTTGCTATCCACACCAATGTTGAGCGTAACAATTGTAGTGGGCACTAATGCTATCACCACACCAACTGCCAATATCAGCATTCATTACAAGCACCATGCAGCAGTGAAGTGTGTGTAGAAGTAATCAGGCCGTCAATGTAGACAGAAGATAATCAAGTTTAAATGATTTGTTACAACAGCAGGCGCATTCGTATGTTTCTACATCAGGGGTTGTAAATTTTCTCATTTAATGAAATGCGTCTGTATTGGATAAGAGAAAATTGCCCAGCAAACAAAAAACTAAGCATTGCAAATGTGATGAATTTTACTTTTTAAAGCAAAATGGAAATGAACTTAAAAAAAGTTATTAAAATTAAATAAAAAATATGCCTCAGTTATTACAGAATTAGACAATTTTTTTTCACACATATTCCATTGGGCGAGTTCAATTTACAGTTAAAACTTAAAAAATTAAGTGTATTTAGGTATTATAAATTAAGTTTTCCAAATTCAAGATTTTGTAACAATTTCTTATTAACAAAATATGTTTTAAATTTGAAGAAGTTAATTTATTTCTCTGCTTGGAACAAATAAATTTTAAGTCGGAAAAAATTTGTTCGCAGCAATATGTAGAGGGAAAAAGGGATAACAACTTCAAAGCATTTCTTTTTAACTCTGGAAAATCGAAATCATTTAGATTTTTCCAAAATTCTATTCCCATTTTTTTGGAGCTTGGACTTCGGTTCGAAGAAATATAAGAAATATAATGTTTTCTTTGTTTTAAATGTTTGGTAACATAAAATGCATTGCATGTTACCAAAAGAATTTTTAATGACAAAACAAAAATTTTTGTCTTCCATTATACTATTTTGTTTGCTGGTTTATTTTGAAATTAAATCAAAGCTGAAAAACCAACAAAGCTGAAAAAAAAACAGTAAGCATCCGCCCATGTGCACTCGTTAACACTCAATTAACGACTGAAATCAAACTGAAATAAAAGAGAACAAGCGTCGGTGTGAGTTTGTTTTTATTGTTTTTGTAGCACAATTGTGCACTAAAAATGAATTTTTGACAACCATTGTTCTACATACATTTATATTTGTGTGTGTTTGTGCATGTGCATGTAAATATGTATATGTATTTTCAAATAAATTTTATCTATTAAACACTTTAGCCATTATTGAGTTTGTGTTATTTAGCAACAATTATTATTTACCGCACGTAACCTTGACGCAAAATTTCATTTAAATTTTATTTATTGTGTTTCTTTCTAAAAACACTGTTAGAAAACGAACAAAAAACAAACTGTGTGCACTCTATAGCATGTTTTAAATAATTCGTATTTCAATGTATTTTACTTTTTAACATTCACTACCAAATTCACTTATTTAACTTTAAATTGTTTGTAATTTTGTTTGTTACTGAGACTATGACCCACTGTGTTAGAAATTTGGTTATTTATGGTTGTGAAGTGAAGAACTGAAATATGTGTAGTAGGGTCTCCCAAACATTTTTTTTGGGTTTTTGTAAGTGCTCAAAGATAATTTCAAATCTTATAAGGAAAAATATTTTTGTGATTTTTTTCAGATTTTTCGCAAAAAGTTAAAAACCAATCAGAGTCTATGCGGTAAATAAAAATGTCAGCATCTGGTCTGGAAACCCTGTGCACTACTTACTGTTAAATAATTAAAAAGTTGTTTAAATTAATTAGTTTTAATAAACATATATGTGCTTTCAAAATATGTAAAAGATTTGTTAAGCTGAGCTTGGCTTAAACTTATTATTTATTAATGATAAAATCCACATAAAAAGGCCTAATCTAACATCAAACCTACTAAACAATACATATTAAGAAGGTCCATTAAAAAATGCATCAATTCCCCTTAAGCAATTTTTTAATAACCTAAATATTTAATTGAAGACCCTTAAAGGTTTTAGTTGTTATTATGACCCTACGGGGAAGTTGACTGGTCCAAGACTATTGACGTGGACGGTCGTTTAGTGTAGGGATTGGTTCTAGTTTCTGCACTTTATATGAAAAGAACCTGTCACTTTTACATTGCGTTGTCATTGGAGGGGTCAATTGGTTCAAAACTAACACTTCAGAACGGGTTACAGGCCAATCTTATAAAAGCGAAGTTTGCATTAATTGTTTAAGATCCTATTCAACCTAATTTGTTTGTATTTATGCGCGTGTGTGTGTATATATAAAAAGATGTATGTTAATGTGTAGGGACCAGTATTTCTATTTTATCCCCTAAACTCTTTAACACCTTTTAACCAGTTACTTGATGTGTGCCTTTTTAACCAATCACGACCAACAACTTTTGTCCAATTCATGCTTTGTACCTGTAACAGGACGGGTACGCCGACCAATTGACACTCATTTCCCACAGGGGAGTATTCGTTGGACTGACTTTTGATTAGTTTATTATCGAAGCATTAGTTATAAAGTTTCAGTATTAAATGTCAAAAATTAATTTAGGTAAAAGGGCTAAAGTTTTAAATAGTGCCTCTTTTGCATTTTGCCTTGGACCACTTTAGTGTTGTTAAGAATTTACAAACATTAATTATTATTTCGTCCATGCTCCATTTGGGAGTTACGGCAGTCTACGTAGGCTCTCCATCCGTTTCTGTGTCTTGCCACTAATTGCAGCTTGTTAAACAATTTACTAGTTTCAGAAAGGTTAGTCCTTCTCTTCATGTCGTTTGGGCCGCCCTATGCGTCTACTACCATGTGGATTCCCTGTTATGGCCACATGAGGGATTTCATCATAGCTTTTTTTAAGCGTATATCCCAGCCACTCGCATTTACATCTTCGCGCCTCATCATTGATATGCATTTGACTTGTCTTTTGTTGGATTTGGATATTATTCGGGGCCACCATATTTTTAAAATGTTTCGTTAGCGTAAAGTATTGAAATTGTGTCCTAACATCATTTGTAAGCAGCCGCGTCTCTGATCCATAAAGTAAAACTATTTTTCATAGGCGTTGAATGTCTTAATTTTCGTCTCAATGCTGATTTAATTTTTACACCCCAAGGTCCTAAATCTTGCACTTGTTCTTGCTTTGTGAAACGGCTGCTAACGTCATCTTTAGCTTTACTATTTGTAGATATCACGCTACTTAAGTTACTGAAACTTCAATCGTCAGATATTATTTGCCCAACGCTTACAAAATGGTTATTATTTGCTGTACTCAGTTGCACTAATTTCATTTTACAGATGTGCATCTTTAGACCTGCTTTCATCAATGCTGCCTAAAGATCATTTAGCTTGGGTTGCATATGTCCCTGACTATGGGATAGCAATACAATATAATTGGCGTACTCGAGGTTCTCTAGTATCCAATCAATAGTGGTAACGTGACAATCTTCAGTTAAACCGATTGACTCAGAATTACTTTTTGAATAGGTTGAAGCAAGTCCGACCGTCCGTCTTGCTGGGTGGTCAAAGTACAGATTGTATTTTTGAAGATATTTTGGTGAAATTTTGCAGATTAAAGCTTTTTGGCATGGGGACCAATTATATCATTTGTGGCGATGAAAGGTTAACGTTTCGACATAGTCCCCATACCAAAACCCCCATATTATAATTTGTACACAATTGGCTCAAATAAAACTCAAAAAAAATGTTCCTGTATTTATCTCCTTATTCCATCAAATATTTGATAGAATCCTATTTAAATTGGACCTATATAAGTCCAGCTACCGGAAAACCACAATTTTTACTAAAAATGTTTAATAAATAATACTTTTATATCTGTTTTTTCCCGAAGTCATTTTTGAATTGAAATGAGCAAACCAAATTTTTCAAAGAATGGTTCATCATTGATCGTGCCTCTCGTAGTCAGCGCTTAACCGAAAAAAATTAACCACCACTTACGAAAGTGACCTTAACTAGCAAACATTTCATGCATATTGTGGCATTTAATATAAAATTAATTGTGGTGTAGGGTAAAATATAATCGGTCTTGCCCAACTATAACTCTCTTACTTGCTTTCAACATTAAAAAAAACATTTAATACTTTTAAGGCCCTGCAATTATTAAAAATTAACATATGCAATCATCATTACATATATGTCAGTACTTAAATATACTTTAAGCAATTTTCATTATAAATTGATCCATTCCAACATAGAAACATGTTCAGTGTCTGATTTAGTTATTCCCTTGTTATACAACAAACTATGAATGAATAACAACTACTGATATATTCATCATATCTAATCCACAGTTACAAACAAATGTAATTTAATGAAAAGGTATTACTTAAACCTTAATTAGATTTCAGTGCCCATGTGGTCGAGACTTTCAATCAATTCCCTTTAAAAGGCACTCAACAATGTTACAATTTCCAGCCGCATTGTTGTGCATATTTATATGTGAAGGAATGTATGTCAGTGTACTTTAATTATGTCAGACACCCAGTTGGGAGTGAGTAAGTGCTTTTAAGGTTTTTTGTATTTTGCTTTGAACCAATCAATTGGGATTTATAACAAACCTTTTAATTAATGTGTTGATTGTTAAAAATGTAATTAAATATTTTTGATAATAAAAGTCAGACAAATATGTTTTAAACACATGTTTGGAAATGTTAATGAATCAATAAGTAAAAGGTTTTTATTTTAATCTCAAGGAATTTTAAGGCATTTATGGCAGCTTATTGGTAATATTTTTGGATTCGTTTAACACTTGGTTTTTTTTTACTTAGTTTGGAAATACATACATACGAACTTATGTATGATACAGTTGGCGTACATATGTTACAGTTAGTAGAAAATTTGGAAAATTAATTATGATCACAGCAAGTAAAACAGTTTTAGCAGTATAAAAATGAATTGATTCTTTTTAGCAGACAGCTGTTAATCAATAGTTGGTATTGAAATATTTAAAAAAGTTATAATCATTAAATGCAAAATAGTTGTTAACATAGTAATACATCCTGGTTCCTTTTCGAGAACCAGCCGCTTTTCCTGATAAAGAAAGATAAATTCACAGACTAACGTTTGGCTCATTTGACATACTTTACAGGCTCTTTTCCAAAGTTCCTGATTCCGACATTGTAAAAAGCCGGAAAAAGGCACCAGTGGTATTAGAAACTCTGCTCCCTTTCTTCATCTTTAGTGCCTTTACAGAACAAATTTAAGGGCAGACACATTCTTCTAGCAGGGCTGCCAAATATCATTGGTGGCCAGTTTTGGAGACACTGCGTCTCTTAGCTTTCATATGTGAAGATTGAGAAGACCCTAAGAATGCCTTAGATTTCGCTTTGGCCAGGTTTCCCCTATAGTTTCACATCAAGGTTCGTTGGAGCACAGCTTTGTACAGATATTCACCAGAGACCAAACTGCCGCATTTGATTCGAATCGAAATTAAAATTTCTAGTACGATTTCCAATATTAAAAGCATTGAAAACTCGATCGATCGAGTAAATTTCAATTCGAATGGGATGCGACGACTTGGCCCCAGAACCTCAGTCATTTTACTTTTTATTGGTCTAAATACTTCTTTTCCTTTTGATTTGATGTCTTATTTTTTTATTTTCTAAGTTGTTACTTGAAAGGTATGAGCAAGGAAATCAACTAAGTGGTTACATAGGATAGATCTTGCCTCTTTCCTTCACGCTTCGCAAACTTACCTAACAGTCGCCAGAACATTAGTAATGAAGTTGCCTGCGTTGAACCTGTGTCATCAAATCTATAAATTAAACATATTGTATGTATCGTCATCCAGTTTAACCTTGTCTGGCATAAGCGGACAAGCAGTAATGGGAAGAATATACCAGTAGGAGCCCTGCTAATGGTTTGGCTGTTGGTAAATATCCTGATATTTCTACCAAACATCAAGTTTTACGGCAGCTTTGTCCGCTTTGTCAAGTGCTGTAATACGTTGATTTCATTGGAAAGTCTTAACAAAATCTGGGCTCGTCTTTGTGCCAGGAACTTGTCTCCTGCAACACAACCTTTCGATCACTTCTTCTTCTGATACGTTAGAAAAATAATTTCTGGAGAAAAGGATTCTAGGGTGCAGTAGTCAGCAAGATTTAAAGCAAGATCAAAAGTAGTAATAACACTTGGGTGACCGCATATTCGTTATCTTCATTCGCCTATAAGATGCAGTTCAGCACTGGTATTCAGCGACAATTCCTCACTGTGGCGCTAACTGAAAGTTAGCTGAAGTCTCTCTTATTATGCCTTTATTCCGAAAAGCTGTATTGCGCATCATCTTTTTGATTATTAGATGATTAGCAGCAGGGACAATATATTTCCACTATAGTGCAACTCCACAAAAATTAATCGCTTTAATCACCATCATATAAAGTCAAATGACGCTATGGGGACCGAGGCCCCACGTCTAGCCAATCTATATTAGAAGACACATGTCGCCATCTGCGCCTTAGTAACTGTATTTTTCAAGTAAGAAAGATCTTGTTGGACAAATTTATTGTTGCCTCTTAAAAGATAAAAAAACAACAATGCGTGAAAGCTGGAGCCAAAAAATGGTGGAACCTAATAGTAAAGAACTTAAAATCTAAACAAGCTGCACAAGTGCAGTAAGGTGACTCCTAAGGATTTTAAAAAAAGACCCAAATTCCCCAGAGAGGATTTAAAAAAAATTTTAAAACAAAAGTTACCCCTGATTTAAAGCCCTAAATAGCTTCTCAGCCTTTTAATTTTTTATGAACTTACTAACTTACTTACTAAGATGGCTTTTACACAACGTTTGCTCCATTAGCCGAACTTAGAATTCATCTCCAGGCGCTTCGATCTTCCACTCTTTTTCTTCAATTTCTGACATCAAGTTTCTAATTGTCCTCTTCCACTTGATTCTTCCATCGGAGTCTCGGTCTTTCTGTTCTGCGTGATCCATCACCTAGTTCGTATTCAAATGACTTCTTAGCTGGAGCATCTTTATTCATTCTCGCAGCACGACCCAGCCAACGTAAGTGTTGAATTTTGATACTTGTTACTATGTCGATGAGGGCAAACAACTCATACAGCTCACGGTTCATATGACACCGGAATTCTCCGTTAACGCAGATTGGTCCGTAAATTCTCCGAAAAATCTTTCTCTCAAAAACTCCAAGCACTGCCTCATCTGCTTTTGTTGGTATCCATGCTTCAGAGCCACATAAAATCACGGGTAGTATCAGTGTCTTGTAGAGGGTGATTTTTGTTTGCCGGGAGGTGGCTTTACTTTTGATCTTCTTATTTAGTACAAAGTAGCATTTATTGGACAATACTGCTCTTCTTTTAATCTTAAAACTGATGTTATTAGTTTCGTTAGTGGTGGTGCCGAGGTAGATGAAATCATTGACTATTTCAAAGTTGTAGTTTTCAACTTCCACTGTCTGCCCAAGTCTACTAAACGTCTTGTGCGTTGATACCATCAACTTGGTTTTTTCTTTGCATTTAGTGCAAGACCCACTTTCGAAGTTATATATGCCAAAAATCAGGTCTCAGATAATTGTTATCCCTTTTTGGTGTCTTTGTCTTAGTTAAAGTAGGTTTTGTTGAAAAGAGAAGAACAGCTAACTAGATTAGGTTATATAAAGGACTTCCTTTAAAGGTTTTCTGAAAGCTGTGGATGCGTAAAGCCTGATTATACATCCTACAACTTTTTATGGGATCAAAAGGGAGCTCCTTTTTATACTCGTACTTAGAATCAAATTTTTGTGAAATTTTTTTTAGTTTTATTGCTTTAGATATTGGTTCCAGTTACAAGAATGCTTATTAAGAATTCTTTTGTTTAATATAAAAAAATTAAATGAAACTAAGCACTGACGGTGTAAAACCTAATTTTTCAAATAAATAAAACATTTTTTTAGAACTCCTAGTTCTGAATTTTTTTGTTGATGATTTTCATAAAGGAAATTTTCTGATCTAATTTATCTTCAAAAAAAAATTGTTTTGTGATTTTTTTATAAACTTATTACATATGGCTACCCTAATATAGAAAGGCCCTAACTCATACTCAGTGAAGATTTTTCTTAGCTAATTGTGATGTAACTATGAGCATACCAATTATAGAAATAAATCAAAATATGGGCTTTTAAAAAATACGAGTTAAGGCCTTTTTATACTAAGGTTACGATATATATTATAGGAGTCATAAATTAGGTAACATAAACAAGAGTACAAAATGCACAAAAATTTTTCGAAATAAAAACATTTATTAAATCGTATGTACACATTGGTCAAGGATATATGTATGCAAAACATTTGACGAAACGGATAAAAACAAAGATCAGTCCTACATGTTTTGTGTTGCAAAAACTAAATTATTTATTTCCTTTTGTCTTCATAAACAACAACTACATTCAAAAAATTATTACAGTAACTGACTGTAAGTTATTTAGAAAGTTTTCCGTTAAGTTGTTTTTAAATGAAAAAACAGTTAAATTTGAATACAATATTTTTTTAACTGATTTGAAGGGTTATTCAAAGCCTCAAAAAAACAAAAATACTGATTTTCAGTTGAAGTTAATTTTGTCAGTTATTTTTTAGTAATATTTAATTTTGTTATTTTTTTTCTGATACTTTGTGTTTTGCTGTAAATTACAAAAAAATTTAGTTAATTTTAGACGAATACGTAAGTTAATTTTTTGATGTCTGAATTTAAATGAAATATTTTGTTAATTTTAATGAATATCTTGTTGGACGGTTTTTAAATGAATATCCAGTTATTTTAAATAGATTTCCAGTTGATTTTACGTTAATAATTTTTTCAGTGTATAAATCTGCAATAAAGATGATGCAGTTTTTTTTTATAAATATTTAACCTTGATTTTTTTTGGCAATTTACCTTTAACAATTTAAATATACTGCGTTATGTTCAATTATTTTTTTTAAATAAACCAAAGTTTAACCACAACATTGTTGCATTGTTCACTGTACCTAGCAGATTTTATGGGGGGGTTTTATATTGAAAATATATGCATGTGCTGCCATTAGGCGACTATGTATTTTTTTAAAGTTAAAAAAAAGATTAATTGATCATTGCATTTACCCTCAGGTATTTCGATGCATAATCATTATGTGGTAACGTGCAAGGTTTAATTTATAAAATCTATAAAAAGTCTAACTCGAGATACTGTGACGCTTTAGTTGAACTCATTAATTTTGCTGCTGTAATATTGAAGTATAATTAATCTGATCTTTGCCACCAGTTGGCAGTTGCTATATTTTTTTGTTTTTATACTTAAACCACATACGTGGTAGGGGTGTTATGCGTTTGTGGAGATGTTTGTAATACCCAAAAATTATGGTTAGAGACCCACCTTCAAGTATACTGACCGACCGGGAATCACTTAGTGGGTAGATTTAAGTAGGTCATTCGTCCGTTGGTCCGTTCGGCGGGGACTCCATGTATTTTTATGATCACGGTACAAGTCTCAATTTTGAAAATATTTAAATAAAATTTGGCACCTGCTAGAAGCTTATGGTTTTTTGTGATTATCGGTCCATTTTTGTTATAGACGCCATAAAAATGTCCTCCCGGAATAAGCATTTTGGGCTATAAATGACTTCAATACTACTCAATTTTGGCAAAATTTTGCATTTGTTCTTATTTTGTGCCACCAACTATTATACTGAACAAAAAATATTATCGGTCTTTTTTTAATATAGCCCCCATATAAATGTCCTCCCGGAATAAAAAGGGCTTGAATAATCCTTTACCTTCTCAAAATTTTGTACCCATATTCATGTTTATGGCACCAACTGTTTTACTAAAAACAAAAATTTTTTCATATAGCTTCAATATAAATTTGGCTTAGGGTGTAATATTGCCGGGCTTGCCTGACTTGAACGTTCTTACTTGTTTTTCTTTAGCATAACAGTAGATTCTTATAATTTGTGGTTCTGTTATTGAAAAATTCAGTTTTTTTATATTAAAGCTACATTCAGTACTTATGCTGAATCTTCAATGATATTTATTAAATGTCAGGTCAATACCAGTTTATGTTATTTAAAAACCAAAAAATCACATATAAATTAAAAATTAATTTCAAGCCGTAGTGAAAAGGTTAAACTTAACAAATAACTTGACAGAAACAAACAGTAAACATAGATGGTTCAGCTTGGAACAAGGGAAAAATTAATATTTAAAATGTGTTTTAACCTTTTTTTCGGTAAATGTTTAAAAATTGATTAATGGATTAAAAAAGGATTTAAAAAAATTAATAAAACAATTTGAGGCATAATTGCTAGTTGAAAAGTATACACACAAAGTTTTGCGAAAAGTAAAAAAAAAATTTAGTTTTCATTAAAGTAATATTAAAAACAATTTCTTTTTAATTTAAATATTAAATTAAAATAGCTTTACTCAAAACAATTTTCTAAGATCTTTTCTAAATACCATAAATTCTACATACAAAGCCTTATTGATATTTTACAAATATGAAAAATATTTAAGAGCATTAAAAGACTGCTTGGGGGGTTTAAATGTGGTTAAAAAGCTCAAAGACTGACTCTGAGCTTTAGTTATATGGGGACAACCATGGACAAGATGTGCAACACTTAAGCTTTACAAAAGGTCTAACATTTTATGAAAGAGGGAGTTAGTACCACTCCAACGATTTTCAATATTCTACACACAAAGAATAAACTAAGTAAACTTTACCTAAATCAAGCCATAGCGGTGTCAAAAATACGGTGAGTACGGGTTTTCTTAAATTAGGTACGAAATTTATTACCCCAAGTAAAATTTTTCAAGTACGAATTTCTTACTTTTAGCCACAATTGAGCCAAGAAAGGATTGATTTAAGTCCGGAGCCGTACTTGATGTAATCCAATAAAAGATTGATTTAAGCCGTAAACGGGATTAATTCGAAAATGAAATGTTATTTTTTTTTGACTTATGGAGCTTTTTTAAAGAAGAAGAATTTTATATTTCATTTTTATTTTATAGATACTTAAAATTTATAATTTAAAAACTTCAATTTTTTGCACTTACCAAAAGTGAGATTCAAACCAGGGACTTCTGCACTGCAGCAAAAGCGCATTACCTCTAGACCACCGAGACACTTTGCTTTCAGATGTAAAATAATATATTAAAACAACAAGATTTTTTCTGCTTGATTTGTTGAAGCAATCCGATTGCTTCGGCTTGATTTAAGAAAATGTAAGTACGTATCGTACTTAAGAATTTTAAGAAAGATTTTGGATAAATTCAAGAATAAAATTCTTGATTTTAGAAAGCGGGTTTTCTTTCTGTGTACCAACTTAAACCTAAACAAATTAAGTGTAAAGGGAGAATGGCTTAAAAGTAGTTTTTAGTTTAACCATCAAAACATTTTTAGCGTTTTTTTTAGTAAAATTTAGGTCCTAATGTACTGCACTGTGGGCACATTGACTGTATTGGTTGTATGGGACTCTTGATCAGGTAGGTAAAACAAGAAGAACTTAAACAAGTCCTTAAAATCTACATGGCATACATTTAGGCTAGTGATTTTAAAAAATTTCTTTAACGCTGTAATTTTTTGGTTTTAAGTAAGCCACATTAATTTGGAATCATATTTCTATACATGATTATTATTCTTGATTAAATGCTATATGGCTAAGTACTTATTATATAGATAACAGGTGATTACTAAGTAGTCAGAAATAAATATGTAAATAAACTAGCGGTTAAAGCAAGAAAGCTGCATGATATTGGTTAAATAAGCCTAAATTCTTTCTCTGTGGCGAATTGAAAATTGAAGGACTTGGCAAAAGTAGGATCACAGGCCACAGCAAGACACAAAAATACGCCAAGTAACCTTTTGAACCACTCAGATAAAATAATGTTAAATTATGTCTTTCCTAAAAGTTTAATAAAGCCTTCAGACATACCTGCATCGAATGGCAGACGTAAAGAATAGTAATTGTTAAGGCATGCAGGGAGAGCGCCAAATCGACTTAATATTTTAATTGGCTGTAAAATTTAAAAATGCGGAACTTTGTTCAAATATTTTATTTTTCGCTTTAGGTTAGGTTAGATAAATGAGGCAGCCGTTTAAGAAAAGGATCCAGCTCACTTGGGTCCGCCTAATTCAGTCCCTTGTATTACCTGGAGAGACAGATAGAATAGGTTGAGATGGAAAGAAAGCATAAACTTAGAGAAGGACAAGAAAGAAAGAACAGAAGAATGAAGCAGACTTGCCAGGGTATTTGATGGAAATTAAACCCACAACCCAAAGACTGGTAGACAAGTGCACTCACCACTTATCTACCGGGGCACCCAATTTTCACTTAAAGACAGATGAACAGTTTCAAAAAAGTAAAATAATAAATTATGGCATTTTCTTATCCTTTTGCCTACATATGTATTGTGCGTCAGAGAAAACACATTTTTTGAGACCAAGAGTGAAAGCCATTTTGAAATCGTTTTAAAGTGAAGAATATCCCCGAAAGAGGATTCTGCATCGACCAAAATAAGTTCAAGTCAGATGGGGCAAGGTCAACTTTTTACATGTATTGGAGCATGTGCAGCAAGCAGCTCAAAAAGATTTTGCAAGCACTTGCTGAGTTTGAAAAAATTTTTTATGTAGTAGTGCTTTTACTTTTTGGTCTTCAGCCTTATGGCTGGCCTGTGCAATGTATGCATTCTGTCCTAAAATTTCCTTCTGTGGAAAACACAAACTATGTCTAGCTCTCAGAGCCGATGAAATAAAAATTTAAAAAGCGACCGGTTTATTAAAAACTGCTAAAATTTCCTGAAAAATGGTTACAAAAACTAACATTAATATAAATTTAGATAAAAATAATTTAGAGTAGGATTTTTTCTTTAAATAAAACAAAAAAACATCATTTATTTATTTTTAATTTTGAAACCTTCATTTTTCTCTTAGTGTTAGTTTTAATTCATAATTCATAGTCGATACTTATTTTGTCATGTTCCTATGTCACATATGTTTTATTTTAAAAACAAAACATGTCATTTTTCAAGTCATTTACTACTCCTGAAAGTGCTTTAAATTTGTTTTTTTTTTATAATTTTTTTTTTATTTTAACATTTTTTAAAACTCAATAAACTAGTTCGGCAGGTGTGATGTACGTATGTATATAGAAGCAAGAAATACACGTAATTAATCCTTAAATATCTTTTTCGTAAGCTAAAAATATTATGTTTAAAATACACAAAAAAATTCAAGTTCAGACTTATTCTCAAAACAAAAGACTTAAGACACAAGCGGAATAACACTTGATCAATTGAAGCGTTATAGACCAACAATAAAAGGTTCTGTGATGTTTATTAATAGCAATTCTTAAGAAACGAAAATTAAAAAAACTCATTAATATATATCTAATAAACTTTGATTCATAAAAAATTATCTAAATAGACTTTCAGAGAAAACAGGCCAATAATTAAAATGTCGGCTGCAACTTAACGAAATCACATTTAAATTTTTCAATTTTAATTCACAAGTTTTTGTACATGACTAACTGCAAACTGTCCTGCTTTTGTAATTTTAAAACATATTTTCAATAATTTTAGCCATTTTATTTATGAACTTACAAAATTTTAAATTTAATTACTCTACGGGGAAGTGGACTGGTGCAAGACTATTGACGTGAACGGTCCCTTAAGGTAGGAACTGGTTCTAGTTCCTGCACTTTATATAAAGAGAACCTGTTACTTTTACATTGCGTTGTCATAAGGGGGGGGCAATTGGCAATTTGGTTCAAAACAAACACCTCAGAACGGGTTACATGCCAATTCTATATAAGCGAAGTTTGCATTAATTGTTTAAGATCCTGTTCAATCTACTTTGTTTGTATTTACGTGTGTGTGTGTGTGTGTGTGTGTGTGTGTGTGTGTATTTGTAAGCAGATGTATGTATGTTAATGTGAAGGGACCAGTATTTCTATTTTTTCCCCTCTAGTCTCCTTAACACATTTTATCCAGTTACTTGATGTGCGCCTTTTTAACCGATCACGATCAAACCCTTTTGTCCAATTCATGTTTTGTACCTGTAACAGGACGAGTACGCCGACCAATTGACCCATATTTCCCGCAGGGTACATTTAAAGTTTTCTTTGATTTTTTCTGCAAAACATGTGGTTTTGTTTACAAATGTATGAAATTAAATAAAAATGTGGCTACATTGTTCAGACCTTTTTTTTTAAAGTAATAGCACAAGCAAAATCGCTGTTAGTATAAAATAGATTTTATTTTATAACTGCATTCAGCAGCCTGTTTTTACGTCAAATTGTTTGCAAAAAACATCATACCGGAGTTCTGTTTCATCATTTATTTCTTCAATTTTCAGCCTTAAGAAAGGTCATGGTAAACTCCGGCTGGCTTTTATATAATACCACATATAGCGATTATACTTATGCACCTACATAAATATATGTTCGTGTGTGAAATCGTACAAGCTTTGTATGCCTGAAAGCGAAAGTATGTCTTGCTGCATCTGCCATTTAATAATCATTATTACGTTAACGTTAAACAAGTTAAAGGCGAAAATCCTATTTGTGGCAAATCTAATGAAATTTTTTTGCTTAAAGGCAAAATTTGTGTCAGCATTTTTTTTTCTGTTAAATTAAAAACCCAACTAACATTTGATTTTAATCCTTTAAGTATTAATTTGTAAAAAAAATGTTAAAATAAAATTCACTAAAGCCTTGTTTTCAAACCTGTTTGAGGATTAAGCAGAAGTTCTGAAACTTTTTATTCCCATATAGCATCACGAATACAAAACTTATCTCTTAAAACTTACAGTTTTTTCGATAGGATTTATAGAAAACTTATTCTTAATTTTTCCTAAAAGTGTATCTTTTGAAAATTATAAAAAAATACTGGAAGAGATAAAAAATTTTTTAAAAATTGAGAAAAATTAATTTCCAACAAAAAAAAATACATATTTAGTTGAAATAAGAAAGAAAGATATATTAAGCTATGCCTACGCCATTAAAACTTACTATGTGTCTATATGTACAAGGTGGCCCAAAAAAAATCACACTATTGGAATATGCTCTTAGTTTTGCAAATGGCAGCCAATGTGAAAACTTTTTTGACATTTGTGAACTAGACAGATGTAGAATACACTCTCCAAAAATGCGGAATAATCTTTTATCTTTTTTTGCGTAAAAATTCGTCCGTGGTGTGTAACGGACGAACGGAGTTTCTATTCCAATGAAAACCAATTGCTACCTTTTGAACCGGCTGTGCTCAGGGTATTGGGGTGGAGATCTTGTTTCCAAGAATAGATCCACGCTACAATAAATTTAAAAGATAGATATAGGTAGCAAACTACTATGTGTATTGATACTAATGAACTAAAAAATAAAAAAAAATAAAAAAAAAATAACGTCCCGTGGAGAATAACATAGGAGTGAGGTGATATTACTCCTAAGTGCTCTAACCCCTCCCTACCATTGCTATCTTTGCACAATCTAATCTTTAAGATAGCCCAATACGAAGTTCTAACTGCGGTTTAAATCTTTCGTGGAACATTAAAGCAAAAGATATTTAATTAAACATTATAAATAACAACCGAATTTTATTTAATATTAAAGATACCCATATCAACAACATTTATATACATATAAAATCATAACACAAAAGTAATAATTGCTTAAATTGTTTGTTGGGTAAACGACAAATAAACTAAATAACTAAATATTTAAAAAAAATGTCAAATATTGGAAAAAAACAATTAGAATATATTTTGAATTAACAGGTACGTTTAAATGTTTAACAGAAATCGTAATATTTACAATATTCTATGTTATTAGCATAGATGTGAATAGCAATGTAACTAAACTAATGCTAGTAACATAGGCTATGTTGTTTGCAGAATTTAAAATGTTAAATTGAATTTAAATTTTCTTTTATGTAAGTTAATAATTAAAACCTATTTTATATTCCAACAAAATATTTATGTTATTTTTAACATAACCGGTTTGTGTTTACCAGTTAAATAAAGAGTAAATGAGAAAATATCAAGATTATAAAACAAAATTAATTGCACTCACCAATTTTCTTGAAATCCGAAGTAACAGCAGGCCTGATGTTAAAGGATGTTTGAGCTTGGGTTTCAAAATTAGTATTTTCTCATTTATATGCTAAAGATAGTGTTTTTTTATGTATGTATTATATTGATTTAATTACTTATAGAAGTTTGATTTAAATTTGCAATTTTTACCCAATCTATATATATTAATATATATACATATGTATATATAAATGGTAATCGATTATCTAATTTGTCCCTTTTAGTCTTTGAATGTATTTTTTTTTATGTCCTTTTTTTTTTTTTAAGTATTTTATATTATATATCTATATATATAATTTATATTATTTCAATGGCAGATTTTTCCGTTTATTGTTTTGCTGTTTTTTCCCCTCTTTGGATTTATCTTTTGTTTGTCTTTTCTGGGTTAAAACTAATTGTACGTCCGGGTGATTGGCCAACTTCCTAAGCCTATGGCTTGACGAATTTGCTTTTGTTTGCAGAATTGATGCTTGTTTAATTTGCTGCCTCAATAGATTTCCAACAGATGCCACTTGATACTATTACGCCAAACAAATTAATTGGTATGGACTGATGAGAGAGGCTGGTGTTCTCAAAAAAACCGACGTACATATAATTATATATATATGTATAATGATTTTAATTTCTCAAATTTATAATTCTTGAGTTTTGCTTCCAATTTAAAATTTAGCGTACAATGCCATGGGTTTTCTAAGCAAAACAAAAATAATCTTCAGTTTTTCCGATTAAACCAAATTTGCTCTTATTCGCCCGAAATCAATTCTATTTCTTTTCTAAATTTTTCCAAATTTTTCAAAACTCAATTTTTTTTTTCGACAACAAAATTTTGGTATCTACAATTTAGAAATAAATTTTAATATTCAAGTCAAACTAACCCAGTAAATGTTCGCATTACTTAAACGACTAGACCTCACAAAACTGATACTGATTCAATGTGCAACAGAAGAACAGAATCAGGAAAAGGTCTAATTTAATGCTTCTAGGTCCATATATCCTTTGAGTGGTAAGTTCCAATATTTCCACTATCCACATCCTTCAACTCATAATTTACGTTGCCTATTTGTTTTACAACAACCGCCTTGATACCAACAGGTGCTAGTTTTGAATTAAAGTGTTCGACCTTTGAGCTTTGAGCGAAATTGCGTCTGATCACTTCTTGTCCGACTTTAAAATTTTTCACCCTTGATCTTAAATTGTAAAGTTTTTGGTTCTTGTCATATGCTTTTTGAATTAAATTTCTTATCTCACTGCGCAAAAGTGAAAACTCATCCTGCCTTTGTAAATGGACATCCGAGTCCTCCAAAATGTTTAATTTCCGTAACAGTCTATAATCTAATCCGTGCGTAATCATTGTTTGCCCAAATACGATTTGGTACGGGGTTTTCCCAATTGTTTGGTGAACACTGTTTCTTAAAGCACAAGCGACACTTGGAATATATTTGTCCCAATCTCTTTGATCCTTTCTAATATAGGATCGCAATGCTTCATTTATCGAACGATTAACGCGCTCACTTGCGTTTGCTTGCGGGCTATATACCGCTGTTAACACATGTTGTGTCCCATGTTTTTTCAGAAAGTTCTCAAACTCTTTACATTTAAATTGTGCACCGTTGTCAGATACAAGCACTTCCGGCACTCCAAAGCAATTGAATATTTCCGTTTCCAAATATTGTATGATAAGCTTAGATGTGAATTTCTTTAATACTTTTAAAAACGTGAATTTTGAGAAATGATCTAGAATTATCAAAACGCCAATGTTACCGTCCTTACTTCTAGGAAATGGTCCTATTAAATCAATATAAACACGTTGAAAAGGTCTCTCCGAATTTACGATTTGTCCCATAGGTGGTCGCAAAATAGTGGTCGGCGTCTTTGAGGTCTTACAGAGGTTGCAATTTTGAATATAGTCACGTACGTCAGTTACCAGTCGAGGCCAGTAAAAATACCGTCGAATCCGTTCAAGAGTTTTTGCTATCCCACCGTGAGATGATTTTGGTACATCATGAGCAGCAAAAATTACATCCCGTCTAAGGTCTGTAGGTACTAGTAGTTTCCACCTATTAGATTCGTCTGTTTGTCCTGTAGAAAACTCGGTCCGCTTATAAACAAATCCGTCTATTACTTTAAAGTCAGGATCGTCTTGTGATATAGAATTTCTAAGTTGTACATACTCAGTTGTATTAAAAGCTCCAGAATCCAAATCTAAAGACGGTAAGTGGTCACTTTCAACAGCTTCTACAACGGCATCCCCTTCATAGGCTCTGGATAAGGTATCCGGAACAATATTGTCCTTTCCCCTACGGTGTTCGATTTTGAAACTGAACCCCTGTAGTTTCAGTGACCATCGAGCCAATCTCCCGGATAAATCCCTTTGGCTCATCAGCCACTTCAGGCTCGCGTGATCCGTCACTACCTTAAAATCCTGACCTTCTATATAGGATCTGAATTTCTTTATTGCCACAATGACAGCTAGGCACTCCAGTTCAGAAATAGTGTAGTTCCGTTGGGCTTTATTAAGTTTCTGTGACATGTATGCTATGGGCCTTTCCACGCCATCTGTGTCTTCTTGTGCCAATACGGCTCCAACTCCACACGTGCTCGCATCACATTGAAGTATAAAAGGCTTTGTGTAGTCCGGATGTATCAATAAAGGAGCCGTAGTTAATTTCGTCTTTAGGTCAACAAAAGCTTTCTGTGCCAAATCATTCCAAACGAACGTCATCTTTTTGCTTAACAGTTCAGTCAGAGGATATGTAAGTGACGAATAGTCTTGAATGAATCTTCTGTACCAACCCGCCATCCCAAGGAAACGCCTTAAATGTTTTACAGATTTGGGCTGCGGAAAATCTCTAATTGCACTAATCTTCTCATCATCTACCTGCAATGTACCATTCCCGACCACATACCCTAGGTATTTCACCTTACTTAAAGAAAAACTGCTTTTCGTAACATTAATGGTTAGACCAGCCATCCTCAACCGATATGCAACCTCAGTCAGATGTCCCAAATGTTCGTCAAAGTCCTTAGAAACAATCAACAAATCATCTAAATATACAAAAATGTTAGTTTTTAAATTATACGGAATAACCATGTCCATCAGTCGGCACAACGTTTGCGGTGCGTTACACAATCCAAACGGCATTCTTGTAAATTGATACAAGGGCCGATTAGGGATTGTAAAGGCTGTCTTAGGTTTCGAGGATTCCTCCAGTTTAATTTGCCAGAAGGCATCTTTTAAATCTATTTTCGAAATAAAATACACTGGTGGAAGTCTCGAAATAATTCCGTCGATGTTTGGTATTGGATATGCGTCCTTTATGGTCACCGAATTTAATTTACGACTGTCCACACACATTCTGGTCTTGCCTGGTTTAATCACAACTACGGTTGGAGATGACCATGGTGAGTTTGGTGCCTCCTCAATAACACCTAAAGATAACATTCTATCTATTTCCTTACATAATAATTTCTCTACAGCTGGGGATATGGGGTAGTAACGCTGCTTCACTGGTTTTGCGTCACCTGTATCAATAGTATGTTCCAACATTGTCGTACACCCTAGACCCTCTGTTACTGAATCGGGAAACATTGATATAACATTTTGAAGCTTTCGATCCTGATCCGCAGATAGTACAATTTTGTCTGAGCACGTTTCTTCACTATTAATCTCATTAATTTCCGGTAATGAAATCCTAAGACCAAATGCCTCCCAGAAATCGTACCCACAAATTAAATTCTGCTGAATACTCGGCACAACTAAAAACTCAAATTGCTTAGACTGTCCTTGATAACTTATGTCCAAATTCACTGTACCTACTACCCTCTGATTTTGCCCATCCGCTGTTCGAACATTTCCAAAAATTTTCTTAAAGTCAGTCAGGTTCTGTACACTATCCGCTAGATCTCCTCCTATAACGCTTTTGTTGGCCCCGCTGTCTAAAAGAGCAAAATATTTGTGATTGTCTATAACTAAATTTATATACGGTCTGCAATCCGAGTCCCTCGAAACAACTGACGACACTACAAATTTTCTAAACTTCTTTAACTTACCGTAAAAATCGCGAATTCTTCTTGACGACCTACAAGTTTGTTCTTCCCCGTTAAATATTCTGTTACGTACTTTCCGATAATTTTCCAAACGAATATGATAGGGATATTGTAATGGGTGAATTGGTGGTAAATCATGTTGTGTTGAATTGAGTTTACTACTACGGGATGTCCAATCTATTTCCGACGGACATCCTGCAATCCGTTTCCCGGCGACTTGGGTTTGCACTTAGGACAAGTAGGTTTAAAGACGTCCTTAAGCCCACAGCCATAACAAAACACGCGTCGGGTTTTCATGCAGTCAACAAATATGTGCCCAGATTCATCACAATTCCAACAAACTGGATTAGTCTGTATACCACAAACCTCCATATTTATCAAATCGGTTAGATTTTCAGAGGTATCTGGAGCTGTAAGTTCAGATACTTTCCCTTTTGTCGATTTTCGTATGTCCATATTATTAACGTCCCTTACAAATTTTTCGTGTTTGCGTACCTCACGCCGAAGGTCAGAAACGCTCATTATGCTCAAGTGTAATAGTTCATGTCGCACTTCAAGCGTCAAATTACGTAATATAGTCTCCACTAAGTCCACTTCCGAAATCGGGTTTTTTAATTTATCCGACATAGCGGAAATCACTTCAAAATAATCATCAAAACTTTCATTTGGTCCTTGCTTACGCTTTCTAATATCGTCCAAAACATCAAAGTCATTGCATTCTGATTTATATTGCTTACGCAAAGCTTTTGTCAGCGATGTCCAGGACATATCTTCCTCCCGTCGATGATATCGCCAATACCACTCCAACGCTTTACCATCAAATAAAATGTGGGCGTGTTTGGAGAGAACATCAAAATCTCCGTTTAGGGTATTTGAAACCAAAACATTGATGCGATAAATAAATTCGTCGACAGATATTGGGTCTTTATGTCCACCAAATTTTAGTCTCCAATTTCGAATTATATTCAGAACCTTTTCTGCATGCCAGGGTTCTGTTGGGTTCTCTGAATTCGAACCAGTGGAAGGATTAATGCGGTTAGTAGAATGAGTTAAGCCGGAGTTATTGCTGGGGTTATTATTGAGGTTAAGGTTCCGTAATGTTGCCTCTAATTGTCCAGAAATAACCGTTGTTATTTCCTCGCGAAAACTGTTCATTGAGTCGCTAATCAATTGTCTTATTCTAGCGTCACTGTAAGTATTATCCCCATGATTGTTTGGTCTAGTCCTTGTTTTTGGCCGAGTGCCGGTTTTTGGTTCTGTCGAAACTCCATTTTCTGTACTGAGGTCCACAGTAAAACTGACATTTGCCGGTTCCTCTATGTCTAATAAGTTTTCTTTACTACGAGTGATAGGCATGTTAGAACTATATACTTTTTATCTATTCACAAAAAAAAATTATTTAAATTCCACTACTCAATTAAAACCAACAGCTAGTTTATAAAAAAGACGTTGTATTTATTCATTTATTTATTTTCAACCTCCACAAAACAAATAAAAAAATAAAAAAAAATCAAAACGAAAAAAGTTCAAATATCAACCAGGTATTTCTATACTTTAAGTAGAAGACAAATCCACAGTTGAAAATCTGACCAAAAAAAAAAATAATAAATATCTAAGCTATATATGTGAGTTACTATTCGATGAACCTCAAATATAAAATCTCAAACACATAAAGGCTCAGATGCAAACGGAAAAAAATAGTATTAGAATTTGTGAGTAAGTTACCGATACTTTACCAATAACAAAAATCTCTAACAAAATTACTTATACCACAAATAGCCAATGACCAATTTTTAGGTTTAAACATCGCTATTCAAGCACTGTAAAAAAACCATAAAAATTTAATCACCCAGCAAATAAATAAATGTACAAAAGTATCAATAACTAAAAGAAAATTGTGAAACTTCAGCTAGATAGAGATTTTTCTTGTCAATTTTTACCTTTATATAATAAGATAATGGAATAAAACGCTGAGGCCCCACGTTGGGCGCCATTTTAAATATAATGTAACGGACGAACGGAGTTTCTATTCCAATGAAAACCAATTGCTACCTTTTGAACCGGCTGTGCTCAGGGTATTGGGGTGGAGATCTTGTTTCCAAGAATAGATCCACGCTACAATAAATTTAAAAGATAGATATAGGTAGCAAACTACTATGTGTATTGATACTAATGAACTAAAAAATAAAAAAAAATAAAAAAAAAATAACGTCCCGTGGAGAATAACATAGGAGTGAGGTGATATTACTCCTAAGTGCTCTAACCCCTCCCTACCATTGCTATCTTTGCACAATCTAATCTTTAAGATAGCCCAATACGAAGTTCTAACTGCGGTTTAAATCTTTCGTGGAACATTAAAGCAAAAGATATTTAATTAAACATTATAAATAACAACCGAATTTTATTTAATATTAAAGATACCCATATCAACAACATTTATATACATATAAAATCATAACACAAAAGTAATAATTGCTTAAATTGTTTGTTGGGTAAACGACAAATAAACTAAATAACTAAATATTTAAAAAAAATGTCAAATATTGGAAAAAAACAATTAGAATATATTTTGAATTAACAGGTACGTTTAAATGTTTAACAGAAATCGTAATATTTACAATATTCTATGTTATTAGCATAGATGTGAATAGCAATGTAACTAAACTAATGCTAGTAACATAGGCTATGTTGTTTGCAGAATTTAAAATGTTAAATTGAATTTAAATTTTCTTTTATGTAAGTTAATAATTAAAACCTATTTTATATTCCAACAAAATATTTATGTTATTTTTAACATAACCGGTTTGTGTTTACCAGTTAAATAAAGAGTAAATGAGAAAATATCAAGATTATAAAACAAAATTAATTGCACTCACCAATTTTCTTGAAATCCGAAGTAACAGCAGGCCTGATGTTAAAGGATGTTTGAGCTTGGGTTTCAAAATTAGTATTTTCTCATTTATATGCTAAAGATAGTGTTTTTTTATGTATGTATTATATTGATTTAATTACTTATAGAAGTTTGATTTAAATTTGCAATTTTTACCCAATCTATATATATTAATATATATACATATGTATATATAAATGGTAATCGATTATCTAATTTGTCCCTTTTAGTCTTTGAATGTATTTTTTTTTATGTCCTTTTTTTTTTTTTAAGTATTTTATATTATATATCTATATATATAATTTATATTATTTCAATGGCAGATTTTTCCGTTTATTGTTTTGCTGTTTTTTCCCCTCTTTGGATTTATCTTTTGTTTGTCTTTTCTGGGTTAAAACTAATTGTACGTCCGGGTGATTGGCCAACTTCCTAAGCCTATGGCTTGACGAATTTGCTTTTGTTTGCAGAATTGATGCTTGTTTAATTTGCTGCCTCAATAGATTTCCAACAGATGCCACTTGATACTATTACGCCAAACAAATTAATTGGTATGGACTGATGAGAGAGGCTGGTGTTCTCAAAAAAACCGACGTACATATAATTATATATATATGTATAATGATTTTAATTTCTCAAATTTATAATTCTTGAGTTTTGCTTCCAATTTAAAATTTAGCGTACAATGCCATGGGTTTTCTAAGCAAAACAAAAATAATCTTCAGTTTTTCCGATTAAACCAAATTTGCTCTTATTCGCCCGAAATCAATTCTATTTCTTTTCTAAATTTTTCCAAATTTTTCAAAACTCAATTTTTTTTTTCGACAACAAAATTTTGGTATCTACAATTTAGAAATAAATTTTAATATTCAAGTCAAACTAACCCAGTAAATGTTCGCATTACTTAAACGACTAGACCTCACAGGTGTTGGCATAGCGCAAATATCGCCGCCGATTCCCCCGTACTCCGGCACCGACTGCACAAAAACCGTGCCGTTTGACCACCAACCTTAAAGAGTATAAGCCCATACGATACGTTGCCCCGGAGCGCCCGTTCTGCTGAGAATATCACCACTGTTGCTGAGGATGTCGAGCTGTCGCCAGAAACATCGACCAGATGCCGTGCTTTGCAATTAGCCATCAGCGAGTCGCCTTAGACGAATTTCGGTCTAAGACCTGCGCATGTTCCCGTAAAAAATCCAGTCCGTGCATGAGCTGCTGTCTCTCGACCACCAAAAGATCATAATAAGTGACGAGGCTTATTTTCACCTCAGGGGGTACGTAAACAAGCACACTTGTCGTTTTTAGGGCACCAAAAATTCACGCCTGATGCACAAAGAGCCATTCAAATGACTGTATGGTGCACTGTTCACGCTAGAGAAGTCACCACGCCATTTTTTTTTTTTGAGGACGCCACTTTTCAAACGACTACAAAGGCCGGTGCGCGCTATAGGGCTTTTAGCCGAATTTTTTCTGCCACAATATAATGAATTGGGACTGGAAGCCATGTGGTTCCAACAGAATGGAGCAACAGTACACACTACGCGAGCCACAACCGATATTCTGAAGATTGCGTTCCCTTTTTTTTGGCGATTTACATTCGTCCGCAAGATCGCCCGAGACTCTGGAAGCCCTCAAGTATTAAACTTGACGTGAGTGCGAAAATCTGTCCCCCGAAGTTCTCGCTGAAATGATAAAAAATGCAGGAAAACGAGCCCGTAACGCAATTAATTGTGACGGCGTCCATATGGCCGATATCATCTTTTCGACTTGACCAATTCAATTATAGAGGTTTAAAAACACATAATCAAAAATTAGGAGTGAAGTTTTGCATTAAAAAAAAACTAGAGCTAAACAATATCGGATGACTTATTTTGACCCATCTTGTATTTGGCTGTGTCTACGCCATTTAAAACTTAATAACTGACTGACTGACTCGTTGATTGGTTAACTGACTGACTCCTTCGTCATCGCACACCCTAGGCCCGTAAAGCTAAAAACTTGAAATTACGTTTAGATTCCTTAAGACGGAACTTCGGGAAATTTGGACACCAAATAAAGGGAAAAATCGGTAAATTATTATATCTTTTATTTATCAAACGAATCGCCTTTTACTCAAGAAACAAGTAGTATGCTCTTGCCTGGCCCTTTTTCGAGGCACTTAAAATCCAATGAAAACAGTTCATAGTGCTTTATGCAAATCAACACGATTTGCTCCTATCAATAACATTAATAATATTGTGAAAATCCCAAATGCGTTTTTTCATGGAAATTTGTCAAAAAGGCCTTCAATTAACCCTCAGTAACTACTAGGAATATAGGCCTTATTATTCATTTTTACCAAAACAGAAATAACACAAAATTTTTTTGTAATATTTGGCTGAATTCCATAATGCAGTATGCCATGCATTACAAATTTTCAACTTCTTCCCTTATACACTCCTTACAATTTTGACAACGTTTTTGCTTCCAGAACATTAATATAGCTGTAAAAATTTATTTGAAAGTAGAAGATATTATCAAAATCCTTATCTTTGCTTTCAGGAAAAACTTGAAATTTTGTGATGCAAAGCAAACTGCGTTTTGGAATTCAGCCTTTATGTAAATACATATTACGCCATATTACGTCTTGTAATTTTGTAAGAATTGGGAGTTTTTCACTGTATTTCAAAACATTTTGGGTATTTAATGAGAGTGTTTGTCGAAATGCAATGCAGGCACAACAAATCATATTATTAAGTTGTCGCACATTACAGCGATGTCACAAAATCATGGCACTAAAAATGCCTAACATGTACTCAGTAAATTTAACCTGTTGTCATAAAAGCGGGCTCCTTTTCAACATATTGGTATACTCTGCCTTAAAGGGTTTTTTTGTAACAGGTATTTCTTTATAACGATAATGTGTTTGTTAGTTTTCTTTTCATATTGGTAAATGATGATGACGATGATGGCCACTATTTAGTTGTGTTAGCAGGAAGGTGTGTTTGGGTTTTTCTTGCATTTTTTTTCTTCAAAAGAAGACTGGTTTTACATGCAGCTTTTTTTTAAAGTTTATTACTCGGTTATGACCTACTTTCTTACAGTCAGTCTGTGTCTTTTTTTTCAAAGCCAATAAGGTAATAAAACAAAATTAGCACAGAAACAGGATAAAGATCGTCAATTACGTAACATATCAAACCAAAAGAAACAAAAAGTAATAAAAAGTAAAAAAGTACTAAATCCATAACTTAAAATTTTATAAAAAAATTTTATATTTTGCGAAATCGAATTGCGTAAAATTAAAAAAATTTTTTTTTGCTTTTTTTGAATCTGATTTAAGCACAAATGACTTGCATAATGATATGATTGAAAACGTTTGTTTTTGCAAATTTTATTATTTATTATCAAAACTAAAGCACTTTTCAAAGACCTTGTTTAGCATTTCATAAATTTATTGTTAAAATAATAACCGTTAATTGCAATTAATCATAATGTTTTTCATAAACTGATTTAAAGTAAGTTTTGCCATCAATATTTATGTACTTGTTTGTTGCCTTAAGCTTTTAACCTTCAATTTTCTTCAATAAATTATTTTGTTATTTTTTGCTGAGTTTTTTCATTTGATAAAAAGATAATGATTTTAGTTTAGACTATTTATTACACAAAAATAATTTGATTTTAATACCCTAATAGATCATTTGCTATTGGTGAAAGTAAACAATTACAATGTTGTCGCTAAAGTTTTTTAGAAAACCTTGAAAGTGTTCCATTATTGAAAAAATATTGTTTATTTTTAAAATATTGGTATTTTTCGAGCTTTAAATTTTTTTTGAATACTTTTCAGGTTTTTTGCATCCTGAACGCTTACGCCAAAGACTAAATATGGGGCTTAGCTTTACGCTGGTTTTGTTTTCTACTAAGTGGATTCTACTCAGTGGATTCGTCAATAAGCAGAAATTATCGGAAAACCAAGGCAACCACAAAGAGTGACTGTTTGGTGCGGTTTATGGGCTGGCAGCATTATGGGGCCGTATTTTTTCCAAAATGAGGCTGGTCAGGGAGTTACTGTGAATGGTGTTCGCTATCGTATGATGATAACGAAATTTGTATGGCCCGAATTGGAAGATATGGATGTGGCCGATATGGTTTAAACAGCAGGGTGCCACTTGCCACACAGCTACCGAAACAATGGCTCCTTTGCGCGATAAATTTAATGGCCACGTTATCTCACGTGGTGGCGATGTCAATTGGCCTCCAAAATCATGTTATTCAACGTCAATAAGCCAGCAAAAATTCAGAAGCTATTGGAGGTCGTTAAGGGTTTGACGTGATACCTGCCATTCTGGAAATAAGTCACGGTGCTTTCAACACTTGGTGGAAACAACGCGTCCACCAGCGCGCCTAGAATGGCTCACTCTGCCACCCAGGTACCAATTCGCTGCCATGACTCTGTGCAGCGATAACAGACCCCTTGGTGAAGAGCTGGGCTATCTAAACCCGAATTGCGTTTCTAGTTTTGATCTCGCTTCTTCATAATCAAAACAGATCAGATCCGACAAGACACCTCTCCACACGCTTGTGAAACAGCACCCAACCTTATTATCATGTCGCACCCAACGAATGCGACACCCAGCTCTGTTTGAAGGATCATTTTCTAATTTAGACAAATCAATTACTCCACTATCAACAATGCTTCATAATCTTCTCACGGCCAGTCAGGTCCGAGTCACGCACATGCTTCAACATGCCAATGCCGGCCTTTTTATTATTTGCTACTACTTTGACGGGATCTTATTTTAGATCCTAGGGTCCACAGCCGTACCCAGTTTTCCTATACAACTACCTCGAAACATACTTACACCTTTTCAGCTAATAGCCTACTTTAACAGTTGCTCATGTGCCTGGGTAGACCCGCCAAAACCAGAAACTCTGTCTTGAGAGCCTTAAGTTCATACAAGACCGCTTACGCGATCACTCTGGGGCCCATACAGGATGGACCCCAGCATATCAACTTTCGATCTCACTTACCCCGCTTGGGGATAACTTCAGCCACCACGGGAGCTTACGAAGGAGACCTCACCATTAGTCAGTTCATGCACTGGTAAGCACATGGGGCCAACTGATTATCGTGGTACCAGATAGGACTCTGGTCAGCCCCGGAAATCTACTTCCGTATAATTTCTACCAATTTCTGTTTAACACAGATAAGGTTAGAACCTTGTATTGCTGTGACACTTAATGGCGATGTACATGACACAGCGACAACAAGGACAACCTGCCTCAAGCCAGACCAGTGAATCACAGATCACATTTAGCCCAAGACAGATTGTTTTACACTTACCCATGTCTATTAGCCTTCCACTAACTGAAAGTTGCCCTGTTGATACCACTAGGAGACACTTGTGTTATACACTTATCAACCAGGAGCTATTAGATGAGATAATTCGGCTCATTAACTTCAATGTTGCTTTGGCGTCATCGAAAATTCGGATCATCGGGTGGAGGTCTGCCGCCGAGGTCATGGCAGCCATTTGACCGTTATTTTGTTCTACACATAAATCATACCAATATTATCATAATAAAAAGAAATGACAATAATTTGTGGTTTATTTAAAATCAACATCGGCCCTTAAAATTTAACCATATGGGGCTAAGTTTGGGCAATAGTAATAGTGCATTTAGGAATTAACAATACGCGTTTAATTTTTGCATCACTTAACATAAGTTCACTTTTTAATTATATTTATTTAGAGAATTAATTATTTTTATTCGTTTATTACATGATTCATTTATTTAGTTAAACTAAAAAAAATTTTCTCTTTTATTCACTATTCAACTTATTGTTTTTTAAGGCAAATTTTGCTTAATTATTTGTTATTATTTCAAGCTCATTTTTATTTAATTTTTTTTTACTAAAAATTAATAAACTTATTATTTCTAAACCCAAGTATTATTTCAAGTCAAGTTGAATTCATTTTCGATACCAGCTACAGATTTTCTCTTGTTAAACGGCAGTAGTGCTTGGCTGTTAACAACATATATGCTTTTAAAAAAGGCAAACGGGATTGCTTTTTCTTTGTAAATGAGAACAAAGTAAACCATTTTTCCAAAACTAGCTGAAACTGAACACTTGTTTAAAAATGTTAAGCTAGATGGTTAGTAATGTATTAAGCTAAACGTAAAATATGTTTCCCTGGCAGAAGTTTATTAAAAGTTTTATTCAGTTTATAAAAATGAAAGTTCAGCAAAACAAAAAACATGGTTAATTTAACAACGAGAATTCAGTTTTATTTTTTTAAACGTTGCAAAATATTTTTTCTGTGTAAAGCTGCTGAGCCCTGCTAAACTTTTACCTTAAAATATAATTTTGTAACGTAAGACCACTTATATCCACTTGAATACATTTTTCATAAAAAGCTATAAATTAATTTTTTTAAATAGATCAATGAGTTTGCCGCATGAACCTGTGTTTGTTTTTGTATAACAATATCCCAGTTGGTCAAACCGCGGTAACCGACAATATTTCCAAAATATTTCTAAACTTCTCAATATTTTTCACTCATATTTTCTTTAGCAAATTTTTTTATATAAATTAAATAAATAAGCGTCATGTAAGTGACATTGGCACTAACTCAGTATTGTATAATTTGGCTCCAGTTGTACAAAATATCTCTAGGGTGACCAGTCCCGGACTTTTGAGTCAAAACCCGAAGTGGTTTCAGCCACAAGGGGTGACCAGTCCCTGAATTCTTTTGAGTTCCATTGGCAGTAGTTTTGGCTACGGGGTCTAACCAGAGGCTTACTTCTGGTATCACGGGTGTCAGGAGCTCCTAAAACTTTGATTCCAGCCCGACTGTGGTGTGGCCCGTTTGGGGAAGAGCTTGCAAACGGATGCCGCTACCCAAAAATTGGAGGGAATTTTAGATAGGCTCTGCTCCCTACCAAGGGGAGAATGCATACCCAAATGTATGTATTTAAATTGGTACTTTGGATGATTATTTGTCGAGTTGGTAAAGTGTCATCAATGGGGGCGCTGGTTGACGCTTTGTATTCACCTTGTGTTAAGAGTACTACTTATGGGATTGAGCCATCACGGCAGGTATCCACATTAATCTACAACATTTGATCATGTACCCGAACATAATTAAATACATCTTGAGAATTAGGTCAACTGGGATCAAAATACCACTAATAAACATTTAGTGTTATTTGTTTTTTAAGATTGATTACCTGAACATATTCTAACAGTTAACAGACATAAGTATGTCATGTCCACTCAATGGCTTATTGTGTCAATAAAAAAAAAAAGATTTGTAAAAAATGGAGTTTTAGTGCTTTATAAATATATATACACCTTTTCAAATAGTTTGTACAATAAACACAATAATACTTATAACTGTAATTGAATACTTTCTTAATGTATAATATTTAGAGATGAAAAAAAAATGACATATTAAGACCTCTCCAATATATGACACTTTAATCTCATATTTTAAGGTATTTTGTTTGCTTTTGCAAAACATCATATATTTTTAGCTAACATTGATATTATTGAATAACAACGAAAGCTCGCATACATATGTACGTAATAGTGTTGGAGAGAAAAAAGTAATTCTTTTCTTAAGTTCCTTTCTGCTAATAATAAAATTTTGTTGTATTTATTTTTCCTCCAAAAAAAAAATATCGTTTACTTAAAAAAGTAAAAAATTGGTACGGAAAGAGAGTGGCGCAGTTTGAATTATCAACTGAGCGGATTTGTCACTCACGATGTCGCAGTGGTCGAGTGAACATCGCACGTTTGCTTTGAAGACATTTTAAGGTAGTAATGATCCTTACGTAATTGCTCGCCAACAATTTTGATTAAAGTTTGGTAATCGGCGAATACGTAATGGACCGAGTGTTAATTAACTCGTTTGTGAGTGCAGGGATTGCGCGCAACTGTGTCGGCTAGGGCCCAGTCGATCTTCAAGGACTCCCAAAAACAATAAACTGGCTGAAAGCAGTTTACGTGAAAATCCGCGACTTTCAATTCAAAGAAAGGGCAGCCTTACTGGGACTTCCAAGAGCGATTATTCATTAAATTTTACAAAAAGAGGGTCTGAAGCTCCATTCTTTTAAAATTCAAATCGCTTAAACGGAAAGACAGTGACTTTAATATACGCAAAATTTTTGTGAAACGATGTTGGAGCATTTTCGCACTGAAAACTCAATTTTTTGTGCAACGAGGCCTATTTTCACTTAAACGGCATAACTGCCGTTACTGATCTTTTAAAACACGCAATCTGGGTCTGAAACATCAAAAACCATTGCATTGCTCCAGGGTAACTATTAGGTGTGCCTTATACACCCTTGAGATAATTGTACCATTTTTTAAATCTGAAGTTCCCTGATTATTTTTTCCTCTGAATATAGATTCATTTACCTATATTTTTAAGAAGAAGTTATTTTAATGAAAATTTATTCAACTGGGGAAAAACTTGCTTTTTCAAATAAAGCTTTTTTTTCAACATTAATGGATAATATTAATTTCTTCTAAGTATAAACTTAAGCCAAAATAAAATAAAAAAGCAAAAATTTGTTTAAGCACAATAAATTCAGGAAATATAAAAAGCGATTTTTAAAAATTCTAAAAGTTAACCCGATAACTTGAGTTATTCGATTTATTAAGGTGCATTGAGCTAAAAAAATATTTTATTAAAAAATTAACATTTCCAGATTAAATTGATGTTCTTTCACGTTTAATATTCAAACTCATGGTGAAATAATAAGGTGACCTCGACCCTAGGGCAACAAATAGCGTTTAATGTGTTGTTGCTAAGTTCTAGCCAAGTTAACAAAAATATTCCTGCCACACATACACGCTAGCAAGCTATGTATTTAGAAAACATATTACGGATATAAAAACCAGCTGTTCAGTTGCTTCTACCTTGTTCAATGTACCTTGAATTAAACTGTTTTAAAACCCTTAAACAATTTCTCCTTATTTTTTGTATTACAAAAAAAAATATATATTTTTAATCCAAACAAAGATATTTATTAAAAAACTATAATTGTTTTCAAAATGCTTATAAACTTGTTTTCAAAAAAGCAAATCTAAAAGATTTGTTTATAATAAAGTGTAAATGAGATTTGGCAAAGCATAATAATTAATCAACTTAATTGAATTAATTGTCTTTTTTCTTATTTTAACAATAATAAATTTCTGAGAGCTTGGTGATTTGCTAATATTTTCTTACATTTGGCCATGAATATTTTCGAGTAGAAAGTATACAGACAACATTAAATTAGATGAGATATATAATCCATTGAACTTTTGGTTTTAAATTATTTAAAAAAAACTTTGGAGGTGTTAATAATATAATTAAATTTTGTTTTAAAATTAAACTAATAATGGACTACGGTTACACACACACATAAACATGTGTGTATAGAGGGTCTAATAACAAAAAGACTTGTCATTGTAACAAAGCTAAAAACAATAAGGGTTTCCAGCCCAAAAAAATCAATTCAGCAGGGTCTTTCCTAATTTAAAATAATAATAATTATTTACACCTTAAGTTTTAGATTTAAACATAATATTAGTATTAAAAAAAATATTTAAAAACATGTTTAAATAACTTTTAAATTTATTTATTGAAAACCCTTTAATCTACGTGCTGTAGTTCAATGATTGCAAATTTTTTTTCAAATATTAGATTAATCAATTGTTCTTCATGTAGAAATTTATAAGATTTTTACCACATATGGATTTTCAATTTCTCATTTTAATTATAATTTTTACGTTTAAATATACCCATATAAGAACATAGATATGTATGTATGTTCAAAGCAAAAGTGTAAAATTAATACTTCTAAATGATGTTCTTTTAAAACAACCCCAGGCAGTTAAATTAATAATTTAACGCTCATCATTATAATGGTAACAGCATGTTATTAGCTAAATAAAAGTAAAAACTATTTCTGTTTCCATATTTTTTTTATTTTAATGCTAGAAACTTATTGGTTAAATTAAAAATATTCTGGGATGCCACCTATTGTCGTTTGTTTTAATTTTTTATAAAAGTGTTTTTAAGAGAGCTTATAAGCTTTATTGCTTTATTAGAAACACTCTTTTTATGATTGTAAGGTTTTATATAAGTTTGCTATTAAATACAAATATCCTGAATGCATATGGATATGAAAGTCGATTGAATAGCATCCATCTGAAAAAGATTAGAGCAATCTGTGAATGCTGCGAGCTTCAACTTCGAGATAGTAGAGGAAATTTTGCACCTTGAATCCGCCATAAATTAAACGATTGACATCAGTTTTAAAACTTAGCGAACAATTATCGACAAATTAACAATTTAAGATTAGGCCTCTTTCTCGAAAGACATGGCTTACACTTGCATTTATTACATTTATTCTGTCCGCACTACTATTTGGTGCAGAAGCAAAGACAGTTACTCAATCAGATGAAGGTGTTTTTGGAGAAAAATACGTTTCAACAATGTCCGTGGTGCACGAGTCAGAAAGTAAAGCGAGTAAAAATTCAAAAAATGCGATGGCTTGGACATGTTGTGCAAATGAATAAAGAGGTTCCAGCAAAAAAAGGCATCTGGATATGATCCTGAGTGGACCACGTCCACGAAAACCTTTCCAAACTTAGCGTGAAAAATTGGGGAACTGCAGGCAAAAGAAATGCTTGGACATCCATTCTAAGTTCGATTAATGACCCACATAGGTTGCTATAAATAGCCAACTAGATAAGTTAAGTCACGTTTTTGTATTTTACCAATTATTACTGTCAAGTGGCCTCTTACTTGGTTATATGAAAAATTATTATTAAAAATTTTTATCAAGTATAAACACCTTATAGACTTCCTGAAAGGACAATTGCAGAACTGATACTGACTTTTAAGTAGTAGCAAGTTACTTCTGATAAGAGTATAGAAATGTTATGAAGTAAATTGATTTTATCATAAAAATATCGAAAACTAAAAGTTGGGTTAGGTCAAGAAGGATGATGAAGAAAATGGTCCATTTCTGGTTCAGGATCCAGTTTAAGGTACTTAAATAACACAAAAGATAAAAAAAAAGAAATTATAGGATTGAAATAGATAGTCCTAGGAATAGAAGAAAAATCAATTCAAGTACCCGAGACACTCCTTTTTACATTTTCTATCCACAAGCCATCTAGTTTCTATAATAAACCAAAATGTCAAACTATCGTTTAGATCTTCGTGGAATTTTTTATCCAACCTCTCGGATTTTTCTTCAAAAGATCGTCATGTCTAAGTCCTAATTCTTTCGCTATAGTGATCCCTTGGTGATCTCGTTGTATCCCCTTATGTTTCATCTTAACAATAACTACAGGATGTCCGCCGGCAAGGTATACTACTTTGTTTTGCCGCCATTTTGGTAAACATTAGTCTGGACAGTTCATATTAAGCAATCGTGAAGTAGAGACGTAACAAATTTAATTTGGAAAAATATTCAGTAAACCAACGTTTTTTTTATTATTTAAACAAAGTCAATTATCGATCTTTATAAAAAAAATCATAATGAGTGCTAAGGCACATTTTCATTTGAACGGAATAAACAGAATAGTCGGCTCTGGGCAATGGAAAACCCTCGAATTATCAGTCACCTTTGCATCCATTAAAAGTGACAGCCTGGTGTGCTATTTGGTCAAGAGGAATCATTGGGCCTCAATTTTTTGAAGCTGAAAACGGCATAATGTAAAATCTAAATGAGGAGCGATGTCGTGATATGATTGAAAACTTTTTGATGTCACAACTGCATCCTTTGGGATTGGTTAATATGTGGTACTAAAAAGACGGTGCCACATCGCATACAGCCAGGATTACAATGGAATTAATGCGAGACTTCTTTTCACAACAACTTATTTTAAGAAATGGTGATGTTGATCGGCCTCAACGGTCACCTGATTTTCCTGCTCCGGACTTCTTTTTGTAGGAATATCTGAAAAGCAAGGTTTATGCAAAAAACACAAAAACTTAAACAAAATATTTGTGACGAAATTGATGAAATACAGCGTGAAATGTGTGAGAATGTAATGAAAAATGAGCTCGCATTTTTAAGGCTAACAGAGGCGAATATTTATCTAATATTGTATTTCATACTTAATTGCCAACATTAAGTAAAACTTTTATCAATATAAGATCCATCCTCTTTTGTTAATAAAAAAAAAATATAAACCTTACCAGCGAACCCCTGTAAGCGAGCAATTTCTTTTTCAACTATATCCTACTGCTCCGGAAGCTAAGATAGTCAGAAGAGTTCGATAATCCTACATCTTCTTACCAATATACTTCTGAAGCAGGGTGGTTTGAGTATTAAGTAGTTACTGGAATATCCAATAAAATTGTGATCCCACTATGCCTTGAGGCATGTTCCCCTTTAAAATCCGTCGTCCTTAAAGTTACCAGTATCTTTGCCTGAAACATATAACTATCATCAAATCAAATCTAAAGAAAAATCAGTTTTTCCTTCCCTAGCTTTAGTAGCTATTGATTACAAACCTGAAAAAATACTTTAATATTGTTGTCCACATTACATTATATGTTTTACCTTCGTGATCGGGGCATTATGTGTTTGGATTTTTGTATTGGCCTAAAAAATAGTCTGAGACCCGCCCCTAACTAGGCCGATGGCTTAGAATCACTTTCCAGAATCCTAAGAAAATTCCCATGTGCTCAATGCCTTACGCCATAAAATTGCGGATGCGTTCACCTGATAATTAATTTCACCATGAACCTACTTAAAGAAAAAGTTTGTGTAACTTTGTGCATGAAGAGAACTGAAATTACTCTCTCATGAGCGCTCTCTCATGCACAATTTTTGTTAACTGGAACGCTTTCAGGAAAAATATGGTCGGGTTTTCTTTTTTATTTGTCTTAAAAAAGTGAAAAAAAATTTTACATTCTTAATATTATTATTAAAAATAAATTAAACAACCTTTTGTTTCATTATTATAAGCATGAGAATGTGGATCACAATAATGTTGTATATTTTGTTTAAAGACGCGATGAACTGAATCTGTATTAATTATTAGGGCTGATCTCATGTGAACTTTGCATATAAATCCCAACTTCTCCGAACAGCTTTGCGACTGAAACTCTCCAGTTGTCATATTCAATTTAAAGCATGTACGTAGTCCAACATAGCTGTTAATGATATTATTAAAAATCTCATTAAGAAAGGTCCACAGTGCTGGAAAATCACCTATTAATGAAATTTGGTTATTTCTTTTAAAGTTGTAAAATTTTTTTAATTTATGTGTAAATGTTTGCTTTACCATACAATTGCCTAATATGGGGCAATAGTTCACGTGCATTTGCCTGCGTTATAGTATAAACCATATTTTGTTTTGAGCAAATTTTTTGTGTTTCATTGGAACTAAACTAAATATAAAGAAATTTTAAAATATGATTAAATCAAAATCATTTTTACTAAAAAAAACCACAAACTTACATTTTGTTCGGTTTCTATATAGTAAAGATATTGATCGTGTATAAACCATGGCGGAGGTTTAGAACAATTATTTATATATATCTTGACCATAAAAATTAAAATTAATATTTTCATTAGATTGTTTTGCATTGCTTTTAGAATTTGTAACCATAAATACAACTGTTTACTTGTTGAACTTTCAAACAAGACTAGTGTAACGAATATGTAATTACAATTTTTTTCCAGGGCACAGTGGGGTTTTAAACACTAAATAGAGGATTAATTAATGGTGACTTTTTGTCTTATTTATTTTAGATATTTTTAGTCAATATCACAATAACACGCTTCGAAGTTTGACAATAAGTTGTTAAAATTTGGCTGCGGAGAGCGGTATAAGGGTTGCATTTTATATTTCGGGATTAGAGAAAAAAAAACAAATATTAATCATCGAAAATTTCTTTATTGTTTTAAAAAATATTCTCTATGAAAATCTATACACTTTTGCATGCGTTTGAACCAATTGTCGAAGCACTTTTGTTACTCTGATTGAGGGATCTCCAAAACATGCAAACACTTCTTAAGGTGTCAAAAAACGTTGACCTCTAATTGTTTTTTTACGAACGGGAACAAAAAGAAGTCATTTGGTTCCAAGTCAGGAGTATACGGTGGATGACTCATCAAATCGATGTTTTGAAGGCTTAAAAATGCAGTTGTTTGAGCCGATGTATGAGAGCTCGCATTGCCGTGCTGAAGAGTAATCCATTTTCGGGGTTGGTTTTCCTGGTTTCATGGAGGACAACTGGTAAACAGATGGTTGTGTACCACTCAGAATAGACTGTTTTGCGTTGTTCTAGTGATACGGTTGCGATATGTCCAGTTGTTCTGAAAAAACTGGCGATCATTTGCTTAGAAGTGCTTCGGGCCCGAACAACTTTTGTTGGATTTGACTTATCTAGAAACACCCATACAGTCGACTGCTGTTTACTTTCACGCTCATACGCATAAATCCACAATTCATCACCTGTCGCGATATCATAAACGTGTTTTGAAGCACCGCGATCTTATTTTCTGAGCGTTTCTTTTGACCAATCGACACGAGCCTTTTTTTGAGCGATTGACAAATTATGTGGGATCCAACGTGAACAAATTTTTTTGACAGTCAAATGTTTATGCAACATTAAATGTATGCTAGTCCCACTAATGCCTAAGGTGTTCTGAATCTCACGATAAGTCACATGACGATCTTTCAATGTCAGTTTACGCACAGTATCAATGGTTTTCGGAACAACAACTGATTTTGGACGACCTTCACGAAATTCGTCTTGGAGTGAACTACGACCACGATTGAGCTCACCATACCATCGATAATCACTGGTTCTTGATGGAACTTTATCGCCAAAAATAAAATTAAGTTCATCCATGCACTAAGTTAACCCACGTCGAAAGTTGTAAACAATTATCGCACGAAAATGTTTACGATATTATTTCATTTTTGGGTCGAGTTGAATCTTGAATCTAAATTACTGTAAACAACACAAATAGCGCTCGTATGTTAAAATGTTCTGAGTACGTATAACCTAGAAAATGTCAAGCTTTACGATAGAGCTGTCAGTTGTCAGATTGCAGCACTAGGGTTGCCAAGTCCCAAAATATATAATACAACCATAGTACTTCCTATACAAAGTAAATAGTACTTTATGCTTAAAGAATAAATTAATTTAATTTAGATTCGTTTATTAAAAATTTAAGTTTTAAAAAATTAAATTGAAACATTTTTAATTATGTTTTAATATAAACATATTGATTAACAATTTATTTAATTTTTTATATTTAAAAACTTTGCAAGTCAGTAATAGTTTCACCTACAAAAAATATTTAAAGAAATATTAATTTAGAATCTCTTGGTAAATTTCTTTATCAATTCCTTTTAAATCCAGTTTTATATTTAACTAATTATTTTAAGAAATTTTGTATTTAAGCAAAAATAACTGTTTATTTTAACTGGTTTTATTTCAAATACACAGACATGTGTCAACTTTTTTAAAAATACTTTTCAAGCTTTTTGTTGCGACTTTTTCTTTAAGCCCCACAATATATTCAAGGTCATCGCAGTATTGGCATAAAGCAAAAACAACAAGGAACTGGTTATCTTTTTTACATTTTTGACAATAAAACAAAATTATTTTTTGCTTTAATGTAATATTCTTTTTATTTTGATTTTAAAACTAATATAAACAATAAAATTAATTTAAAAAAATTAGCAAAGAGTGGGTTGGTTGCTATGGATTTTTATTGATTTAATGTTTCTATTTAGTTCAACATTATAAATAAATCAATATAAAAAATTGTGAATAAAATTAAATTTCTAATTGTGAAAATTAACATAAAAATGTAATTAAATCATGTTTTTTGCACATGGTTTAGCATTTTTATAACGCGATCTGTTTAAGCAAATAGAAACTGGTTTTTAATATGAGACAAAAATTTCAGAAATTTTCTGGTAAGTTAAGACCTTTGTTTTTGTATTATTAACTATTTGATAAATTAGTTTGTAAATTCCTTATTTAAGGAAAAAAAAGTTAAAAAGAAGAATTCTTTTCTACTCCCCCTACTGGCTTGCTTAAAAATTGTAATTCCATAAATATTAACATTTTTAGAGGTTTGCTTAATTTGAATTGAGGGTTTTAAATAAACCTTTTTTAATATTATTTAATGTTTAAGCAAATTTTACATTGTTTTCTTTTACTTAATTCCATTGCTCAACCTAAAATATTTTACTTCACTTTAATTTCAAATAGACGAAAATGGTTTAATGCTTCTGTATGTTTACGCAGCTAAGTACTTGAATTAAATCAACCTTTACACGTTATTATTAAACTAAACATTTACAAATTACATAACATAAAACTAAGCATTAGTATGAATGTATTTTTATAAATCCCCCCTCACGTTTATATATTAAAATTGTTGCGGTTTTTTGTTTCTACATGCATCCAAATCAAATAATTTGTTAAATGAAGGTCATATATTGTGGTTGCCGTTAATTTATTATACCCTTTACATAAGTGTTAAGGGGCGATATAAGTTTGTCACTCCGTTTGCAATCTGCAATAGGAAATAGACAGGGAGGTCGATTTAGCGATGTCCGACTAACCGTCTGCCCCTCTGTCCGTGTTATGGTTGCAATCAACTTTTTGAAGACTACCGGTGTTGCATACACCTGTAGATTATATCAAACTCTTATAAATATCTGCGAACAAATCGCCAGTGAAATTCGAAAAAATCGTCCGAGATTTAACCGAAAAATCAAGACCCTCGACAACTGCCCCGTAGTTGATCGTACACGGGCGTAATTTAAGACCGACTTAAATTAGGTATTTTTCACAAACATTTTTGTAAAACATACTGATACTCTATCTCTATTCCCTAACAGGGTTGCCATACAAAGTTTAATTTTTAAAATTTTTTTTAAGTCACTCCCCCAGCTGCCAGGGTGCTCCTGGTCAAATGTAAGACCGGCCCCAATTAATTTTTCCTTCCAAACATTTTAGTGGAGCATACTTACGCCCTATCTTCAGCCCCTATCAGGGGCAGATTATGGCAGAAATCCCTACAGCTACCCGGAATCACCCTTAGAAGAATAAAATGTATAACAGACCACTCAAATTAGTTTTACCTCCCAAACATATTCTCAGAAAATACTTTCCCCGGTTGCCATAAAAATTTTACACAAATAATGTAAAAACGCCTGTATCTGCCCCCAAGGTAGGCCTTAGAGTAATAAAGTGTAAGACCCATCATTTTTTCCCCCCAAACATGTTCTCAGACGTACTTACCTCTTATTCTCATCGTCTAAATGGGCTCCCATACAAAGTCTAGGAAATTGTAGTGAATAAACCCCCCTAGCAGCTTCCTGGGTGCGAGGATAGTTGAAATTTAGAACTGACCCCAGCTCATTTTTTTAGAAACATTTTCCTAGAACATACTTTCCCCCTACCCCCACCTCTTAAGAGGGCTGCCATACAAATTTTGAAAAAATCAGGGTGAAATACCTCATGTTGCTAAGGTTATATAAGATTCGGCACATACGAATATAGCGCTCTCAATTGTTTTTATTTTTAGTAAATATTATACAAAAGCAGACAAATGTAAATTTCATTAAAAATTCTGCTCATTTGTTGAAAAAACTACTTTGATTGCAAATTAATTAATAAAAAACTTGAATATTTTTAGAGTGGTTATCGCAAAATTCTGCACAAACTGATATTTAAATTCAACAAACTTGCTTCTCATTTTTTATTATTAGTGTATTTCATTTTTAAAACCTTTAAGCTTAGTAACAAAACAAGTGAGAAAATTACAGTCGATCAGTCCCACTCATATTATACCCTACAACACGTTTGCATTCAATATAACAACTGGTCGCAAAAATATTAACATTTGTGGAACATTTTGTAAAGATAAAGTAATATTTGAGCCAGTTATAGCCCGAAATGCTTATTCCTTATGGACATTTGTATGGGGGTATATCAAAAAATATACTGATTCTTTGCCAGTGCCAAAAAACTTGTTTGTGCCAAATTTTGTTAAAATCTTTTCAAACTTGAGACCAGTACTTTGATTACAAGAACACATGGACATCCTGCTGGACCCACGGACAGACATGTTTAAATCGGGCCACGAAGTGATTCTTATTCAATCGGTGTGCTTAAACGTGGGTCTCAAAATATTATTTTTGGGTTTTACAGACATCTGCATAAATTCATAAAACCCACATAACGTATGTGGAGTAAAATTAATTAATTAATTCCCTTAAATACAAATATTGATTTTTTTCTACTTATTTGCCACTTTACTTTAAAAAAACTTTTAAGCACATTAAAAAAAACAATGTCTTTTAAGTGTGACTGCTATTTGCATAAACACAAAAGACTTAAAAAAACAAACATGTTTACTAAGCCATCAAACAGTATTTGACTGATTGTAACTAAATAAATATTTTATTTATTAATTACACATTGAATGCTGGCCACTTAAAAAAAAAATGGAAGAAATTTATTGTTGGACTATTACGATAATATTTAACCTGTAAACTGATAGTTGTGATGTTGTTACCTTAAATATATTAAGTGCGTTTGGTAAAGTAATATTTTTGTGTGTGAAAATTAGAAAACTGCAAACACAGCTACTATTTAAAAGAAAAGGGACTTACAAATTTCATTCACTGTTTACAATGTTTTTTAAAAATCATGAGTAGCGGTCATCTATATTTTCAGTTTCTGCTAGTGTCTGCAAGGCCCCCAAAAAATAGCCTGGGGCCCACATCTAAGTGCCCTCCAAAAATTAGTATTTTCGATTCAAACTGCCTAAAGTATTGTTCTCACCAAAATCTTGCAATCATCCATACCTTCAAGAAAAGTCAAGTAGAATTATGAACACAGAGCCAAAGAATTGAAGGTCCATTATTCTAGTATGTTTCCTGCTTAAAGCTCTAAAGAGTTTGATTGATCTTCACCATTCGATAGATCACTTAAATTAACTATACATAAGTGTCCTTTTTTCAAATAGGGTTTCAATTTCCCGGGGCACATGATAAAGGACTTTACGATGTGACGAGCTGACATGACAAGATCGGCAATCAGAGGAACTTTAAATGGCCCTCAACATAGAATTCAATAAAACTAAAGACTGTCTACTATGTGGACGATCTGGCGTTTACTTGGATATTATATCAGATAGAATAGGAATGACGTTGAGAACATTCAGTTAGTGGAGCCCATGACGCGTGCTGTTTATCACTCCTTCTAAAAATAGAGCTACTGATGTTCACGAAGGGATAAATAATTTTTTCCTGTTATTCCTCTCAACTAAATGATCAGACTACTAACTTTGTTAGATAGTCTAAAATGACTGGCAGTCTTTCTGGATAGCAACCTGTTCTGGAGGCCGAAGCGACAGTTCTAAAGGGACGGATGGCAATGTGTGTATGTGCAAACGTGCCATTGGCAGCAACAAGATCTCAGTCACTCGAACGTCTGCCAGCAGACACCATGTATAGAGCGAATTCCAAAAAAGTTTGACTTAAAGCGAATTTATGCCAACTTGGTTGAAGGCACTTTAAGATAAAATCTTTTAACACTATTTTGGATTGATGTATAACGAAACCCAAGGACTAAGGTTTAGAAGACGGTTTGGTGTTTAAAACCAAATTTAGTGGGAGTAAATAAAAATTTAAGACAGTTATAGTCGACAATCTTTAATCAACTAAGAAAATGATTTTGGGTGCCCCGGTAGATCAGTGGTAAGTGCACGGGTCTACCAGTGTGGAGGTTGTGGGATCAATTCCCACCAGAGACCCTGGTAAGTTTGCTTCATTTTCTGTGCTTTCTTTCTTACTTATCCTTCTCTAAATTTTTTCTTTCCTTCCATCTCAACCTATTCTATCTGCCTGCAAAACCGGCTGACATCTGTACGATATTTAATAGCAACATCTGCCAAATTGGCAGAATACTTACAGAATTCTTTCAAGTTTTGGATCGGTAGTTAACACGAAATCTGTAAGACATATAAGGAAAAAAAGAACGAACGAACTCACAAACCAAGACAACATAGAACAGGGGAATAAAAATAACATAGACATGCCTGCAAGAAATGTAAAGGGCACGGCCTATACCTAAATCCACAGATGCTTTCTAACGGAAATCAGGAAAGTATTCGTACCTCATAATTTGACTAATTTTGCACGCTAAGTAAGGTTTTTTTCTCTTTTTTTATATATTTTTTTATTATTTTTTATGATTAAATAAATTAACTTTGTTCTTCAAATATAATTTCTACAAAGTAAAACATAAAATATTTTAACAAACACTTTTAGAAGTAATCGACTTGCTGAAGCAAAAATGTCAACATTTCCCTTTGTATAATATATTTATGAAAATAATTTAAATATCTGTTTGTTTTTAATTATAAACGACCATGAAGTTTGCAAAAAATAACTGCTTATTTTCACACCTTTAAACTTTTTTGGTATGAAGAGAAAATCTCATACATTCTTTTAAACACTTTATTGCATAAATAGTTAAACAACTGAATACTGAAGAGATTGAAAACAATTTATTTTCAAAAAATATCTCAAGTCCTAAACAAAAAAGTCTAATATAATATTATGAACATTTTAAAACTCAGAAATCTCTTAAGTTTTATAACCAAAAACAGCTTTTCCAAAGCTTTTTTTATAAGACAGCTTTCATGCAGTCCAAGTTAGACACAAAATAAAATAAAAAAAGAAATCTTTTAGCAAAAATATTAATAAAAACAATATTTGACTTAAAAAAAAATCAAATAAACTAAGACACCTACCAACAAAAGCCCAACAACAACAAACAGACGTTTTGGCAGGCAGCCAGTCAGTCAGCTGAAACAGTTAAATGAAATACCAACACTTAAAGAGCACATAGCCAAGTTAGCAAACGCACTAACACGTATACAAAAACTGCAACAATTTTAAAGAAAACGAACGGACAAACATAAAATACAAGAAATAAAACAAAATACTCATAAGAAAAGAAAAAAAAAATAAAAAGCAACAATAATAAAAACAATAACAATATGAAAAAGAGTTACTAACAAAGTGGCTAAGAAACAACGGTGCGCGGTTAAATGGTTTTAAGTCAGAAACTTAGTTGAGTCGTGTAGGTCGTTGAGTGCGTTTGGGTAGTGGTAACAAATACTGAAAGTGGTAATGCCGAAAGAAGTGGTGATGTGACATACCTTGTTTATTCAAAATTAATTAAAATACAAACAGAAGGTTTTCAAATATTTTTTGGTAAAAATAAGTGTATTAAATCTATAACCAAAAAAGAATCATAAAACAAAAGAAGAATATAAAACAAAACCTTAGTTTTATATAAAAAAACAGCTCAACAAAAATACCCGCAAAGTAAGCATTTTTATAAAAAATAAAAGATACAAAATTAATTTTTACATAAAAAATTATAAATTAATTTTTTTTTATTAAATCAATATACACGTTACCTTTTTTAATTAAAAAATTTATTTTCAAACCAAAAGAAAACCTGTTAAAGTTTGTGTGCTTTTTTAAGCTCCTGTTGCAACTATTGCCTGCTGATGCTACTGGCACTGTTTAGCTGCCCGTTGCAAACAAAAAACATTGCAATTTTTGTTGTAATTTATAATTATTTTGCTCGTTTGCGAACGCAACATTATAAAAAGTGAAATTAATCGATGTTGTAAACTTAAAGCAAATAAAAAAAGTGAAAAAACTTAACTGCTTTTAAAAGCAACTTTAAAGACCAATAAATCTAAATATTTGGTAAAAAGCTGCATGTTAAAGCTTGTTAAACGAGATTTTGCGGATAACTAAAACAAAAAAATTAAAAAAAATAAAAATATAAATCAAGGCATATACATATATCTATATATATATTTATATAATAAATTAAATAAATAAAAAACAACTTAATAGAAGCAAGCAATAAAAATTCAACCAAAATTACTTTTAACAAAAAGAAAAAAATTTTACCTTTAATGACTTAAAGTCAAATAAATTAATATTAAAAAAATATAAAAAAAAATTATTTTTCACAAAAAATATTAGAAAAAAAACCTAAAGTCTGTACAAAAAAACAAAATATAATATTAAAATATATTTATTCAAATCGTGTCTAAGAACATAAAAAACTGATTTAAGCTTACATGTGTAGCAAATTTTTATTAATTTTCCAAAAAATTTCTAATTTAATAAAAGTTTACAAATTCAGGAAATTAATTTCAAATTACTCAAACCATTCTTATAGGGGATTGAAAATAAAATTTTTTTAAAAAGTGAATTTAATTATAACAAAATATCTTTTGTAGTACATGATTGCAGCAAAGTTAAATTTTTAAAATTAAAATTAACGATATTTCGGGACCAAAAAAAAGCAAAAATTTTAAATATCAACAGTAAAACACCTCTCTTTTAAAAACATAAAAACTTTTACATAAAAAATATCACCTTAAACTGGTATATTTAAGAAACATAATTAATATTAAAGTTTAACACTTGTATTAGTTAAAATTAAAGTAGGGATATAAAATGCCTATTTGACAGAAGTCTATTGCATAATTGTTAAATAAATCCTTTAAATGTCTACTTTAATTAAAATAGAGGCCAGCTTTAGTATTTAAATAAATTATGGTCGCTATTAATATTCATATTCTTAAAATAGCAGTGGTGGCATGTTGGCAAGTTTGCCAAATCTGGTCGCAGGAACCTGATTGCTTATGGGCAATTCCATTGTGACGGGTGTTACCATTTTGCTTACATTTTTGCTCAAATTATTTAAAATATTAATTTAAAAAAAGGCTATGATTTCCAAGAATGTTATGTATTTTAGCGATTATTAGTAAGAGGGCACTGAAAAAACCCTGCGATCAATGGCAAAATTTTGAATTTTAACATATTTTAGATTTAAAAGAAGCTTTACTTTGGGATTCTGTCGTACAAAAAATTTTGAAGAACAGTAGTGCGATTCAGTAACTTATTTTTACGATATTCGTATCGTTAAAATAAGTTAACAATAAATATAACGATTTTGCGATTCAGTAAAGTTTTAAACGATATTCACTTCCGTTAAAGTCAGCTGTTATTGTTAAGTAAACAGCAAAACTTTTTAGTAATTTTTACAATCGTTACACTTGATAATTTAACGGCAATAATTTTTGTGTTGTTAGTTGTATCGACAAAAGGTTATTTTGTATATTATATATTATTTTTACTATATTTATGATTTTCGCTTTGTTAAAATTTATTTTACAACTAATAAAATACAAACAAAAATCAACTTATCCACTATCGTTAAAAACGTCTTAGTGAATCACCTAACCGTAGCAGCAAACAATAATTTCTGTCGATAAATATGACGATCGTCGAATCGTTAAAAGTTACTGAATCGCACTACAGGTCTAGTTTTCATATTTGGTAGTTCAGTGTGTGTGTTTAATTGTATATGATACTTTATTTATACAAAATTATTTATTTACATTTCGGTTATTCCAATTCTCTTTTAGATGGAATTTCATCGAGTTTTTTTAAAGAGCAGAAAACGAATTTTTCCTTTTTTGAGCGCTTTAACATGGAATTGACCTTATGTGATTTAAATTGTCGTGAATGCAGTTTGTTGTCTTTTTTTATTATTTAAACGTAAAAAATGCAAAACTATTTCCTAGATTGATTTCTTTTATAAGTTGTATATCTTTTTTTTAGATTTTCCAACAAAAGTCAGCTAATCTTTCTCACGTTCACTTGTCTTTTTAACTTTTTATGACTCAATTAGGCTCCGCACGAGCACTATTAGGAATATTTAACTTTTCGAAAGCAATAACTTAATAATTTTAGAGGTAACGTATACCACATGTGTTAATGATAATAAGACATATTATTTTCTACTATGTGGCAACACTGCTTTTAGATCCAATTTGGTCTTTATGCCATTGCCTCTTCAGGTATATTTATGATCTTGAGCAAGAGTTAAAAAAAATGTTATAGTATATATATTTGTTAGTTCCCGTTGTAAATAAAAGAAGCATAGGGCCGTATACGGTTTCATTAACCGTTTAAGCTTTGGATGATTAGCGGATTAGGCTTAAGCATTGTTGTATCGTGCTAGGGCTGTTGGCTTGGCCCAGCAGACAGGCATGGTGACTATCTGAACACATTTATTAAACGAGTCGCTTGATGAGAGAACAGACACCCGATTGCCGATATACCAAATCGGCGACCTCCAGCAGTAACTTCTGTGCTTAAGAAGCACCACAGAGCCGCCAAGGCAACTTGGGTATCACTGACATTCAAAATTTAGGTGAATATCGGTCCAAACCAAAATTCCTACTGTGATTGTCCTTTCAAAACCGCTGATTAGCCATGACGGCATAAAGCAGCTTCCCAACATATCTGCGGGACGTACCAATATCCGCTACATGTATTGCCTCTAGTAGCACTCAGCTGTGCTTTCCACAGCCAGATAATACTTTGGACAGCAACATACATATATGGCAGCGTCCAAATACTATTCTTAATGAGTGGATAATATGTAAAGCAATTTGTTAACGTCTAAAAAACAAAATTAAGAGTTTCGGACCAAAAATTATGACATGACTTTTGAAGGCTTCAGCACCATTAGTTTTTGATTCGTTGGGTAAGATTAAGTTAGATTACGTTGGGTATAGTAAGACAGACACCTGTGAAAATACGAGAAGAGTAAGTACCCGTTACATCGATCGGTTTAAGAAAATTTATTGTCGTTATATTAAAAAATTCAGGGGCCAAATCGTCGCATTCGATTCGAATCGAAATTTCATTCGATCGATCGAGTTGTCAATGTTTTGAGTATGGGAATTCTAATAAGAGTTTTTAAATTTCGATTCGAATCGAATGCGGCGATTTGGCCCCAGAACACTGGTCGCTACAAAATTTTTAAGTTCTCTGTAAACTCATTAGTTTATCAACAAAACAAACAGAAAAAAATTTCTAAAATTTCTGTCTCAAAACACCAGAAAAACTGCAATTGGTTAAAAATTACTTAAATGTACCCTAAATATAATAAATAAAAGCCCTAAAATTAAAACTGGTGCAGAAAGGCATAAGGTGGTGTCCAAAAGCGTAATAGAACAGAATATTATTTGAAAATTATACAAATATGTATAATACCTTCTTTAAAGTGGCAGTTAAATAGTAAAGAATTAAAAAAATTTTAAATAAAACAAAATATTCATTTTAAAGTTATTTCTATATAAAATAAAATATTTTAATTAAAAAAAATATTAAAAATATATAAGGAACGGAAGTAAATCAATTGAGTCATCACAATTAAAATTAAAAAAAAATTTTAAATATTTAACTAAACAAATTTTTTGCAATAAATCATACATATTAAAGTTAACTTAAAATAATTAATACTAAACTGTAAAAAACATAAATAAATTAATTATTAAAAATTCCTACTTTTTAAAACAGAAAATCAGAAGTCTCGACTACCCCACAACTATTAAGCGATTTTCCCAAATTTCACAATCACATCAAAGTCACAAATATTTTTTTTTTAAATACGTCTACAAATAGTAACTAAAAGGTAAGTTTAATTTAAAATAAAAATATATTTTTTATATATTTGTTTCTATAATTATAAGCCACAGTTTCAAACATTATTCAGGACTTGATCCCAATCTTCTTAGTTTATTTATAGGGTTTGCTGAAGGTTAAATTTGTCTATATGCATTTCATTGGTTCTTACACCAAATCATATGTAGACTTCAAACAAATTCCTAAAAATCCTTATTAATATCTTTGACGTCTATATAATAACCTTAATAAATTTATTGAGAATAACTATTAACAAACAAAGACATTCAAGATTTCTTTCAAAACACCAACAAACGATTTTTTGTTATTTAATTGTTTTGATTTTCTTTTTCTCTTATACATCTGGATAACCATTAGTTGCCATAAAATATATTAAAGGGAAACATAAAATCAAACATTTCTATTTTACAACAGCTTCAAATATTATTTAGGATTCTATCCCAATTTTCTTAGTTTATTTATAGGGTTTGTTATAGGTTAGGTTGGTCTAAATTTTTGTTCGCAGAAATGTTAAAATTTTGTCAGACATGCAGTCTAAAAGCATCAATAATAATCAGCCAAACATCTGATTTATTTTGTAACTGCTGTTTGCATTTTAGCTAACGATATGTCAATGTGTGGTTTTATATGAAGATTTTTAGCAAAGTTTTTACCTTCTAAAATATGGTCAAAATGAAGAAAAGGTTAACTTTTTTAAACTTTCTCGAACTAAAAAAAAAAACAGAAAAATATTCTTGCAGAAAATATTTGGCAGTTGGTTAGAGTACTTGTCCTGTGACTTTTACAAGACATGCATTGTACACGGTCGTAGTCGGTTAAAAAGACACACATCACGTAACTGGTTTAAAGGTGTTAAATAAATCATGGAAAAATACAAAAAACCGGACACTACATAAATGTAGCATAAACTCGAGAAATTCCATCATAACTCCTGAAGATTAAAGGTAGCTAAAACATAACTTAGCTCGTTCTTCCAGAAAGATGCCTTGTACTCGAATATCATAAACTTCATTTCAGAAACAATTGTATAAGGCAAAACCGTTTTTCAAATTTACGTTTTTTGTATTTTAATTATCAGAATAAAATTTAAAAAAAACGTTAATTATTAAAAAAAAAACGAAAGAAATTTTAAACTTCCGAAAACTTCTAAAGAAATTAAAAAACTTTATTAAAGTTATTACTTCATATTAAAACAAAAAAAAAATAAGAAACTGTTTTTATATTTAAAGAACTAATTTCTAATTTTAAAAATGACTTTTTTTCCGGCTTTTAATTTATATACATAAAAATAAAGACACAAATTTAGTAAAAAACCAATAATTAAGTCATGACTTATTAAAACGAAAGCCTAGCAATAGCACTAACAACTAAATAAAAAAAAATTAATAAAATATTCATAAAAAATACAAAAAAAAAAAGTTAATGAGTTTTGATTAAAAACTAATTTTAACAAAATAACAAAATGTGAATATTTGAATTAGTAATGAAAAAAGAATGACATAAAAAGCGAAAAAATTTATAATGGAGGAAGAGCATTTAATGTCTTTAGGTTGGTTGATGGTTTTTCTTATTTTATTCAAACAAAAGACTTAAGAGACAAACCTTAAAACAAATCTAGCTTTTTTTAAATTTTTGTTGTTTTTGTTTTATTATTATTTTAAACTTTTTGGTTTTTGGTTTTATTTTCAAACCAAACAAACAAATAAACTTAAACACAGCCTTAGTAGCATGTGTTTGTTTGTATATTTAAAAAAAATATATTTTAATAACCTTGTTATAACAGCAACAAATTTTAACTGGAATTTAAGACATTAACTAACCTCTCATTTTAATATGAATTGAATCATATAAAAACTAAATATTTTTATGTTTTTAAACCATTTTAAATTAATAAATTAAATAAAATTACTTCCTTGAGCATTATAAAATCAAAGTTATTGTATTTATTTAATAAAATGTCACCAAATACAACAGCAACAACCACAAAGAGCTTCTTGAGATGGTATTTTATAAGTTCTAAATCAAACAAAAAAAAAATAACTTATGTGTTAGTGGGAATGTGTAAAACTAAAAGTAAAAAACACTAAAAAAAATTTGCTTAAGCCAACAGTAGCATTGCTTCAATAGGCAAACACCTTTTGTTTAAGCAGATATATGTATGTATGTGTGCATATGTACATAAACACAAATATTTTTACTTTAGAGAAACTTTTCAAACTTTTCAACTAAACAACTCCATTTGCACGTGTGTGTGTGTGCTTTTGTTTATGTATTGTAAAGAATGTTAAATTTTTCACTTTTTTTTTTATTAATTTATCTTTATTTAGGAAAACAATGGCATCACTAATCAACCATTAAGTAATAATATGTCTACTGTTGTAATCATTTGCAATGGCAACAAAAAAAAAAAGGTGACAACATTTTCTTGCCTACAGAAGAACACAGTAGGTGTCTGCGACAACTGTAATTTTTATTTAATGAAAACAACATATACAACAAGATGTGTAGTTCAGAATTTCCCAAAATTTTGGTTTCTAAATTAGCATAAAGAAAATTTTAAAAAATTAAGACCAATTTTTTATGTTTAATAAAATAAAAAAAAATTGATTTAAATGATCTTCAAAATAAAAAAATTGTAAGATGATTTGAAAGGGATAAAGGCGAAGCACCACTTTTTCATTTATACTTGGGCTTAAGACTTCTTTGGGATCCTGCCCCAAGTAGTGTTTCCGGAAAGAAAGGCATGGAAGGGAACAGAGAGGCTGTATGAGGGGAGTGCAGTCTTTACTGACGGGTCGAAGATGGAGGTAGGCACTGTGGCTGGTGTCTATATAATGGACACTGGGAAAGGAAGGTCTTATAGACTTTCGCAGGAGTGCAGCATCTTCCAGGCTGAAATTCTGGCGGCGATGAAGGGCGCGGAATTAATAGGGGAGGACGCGAGTGGGAGAGGTGACGTAACAATATACGTTGATAGTCAGGGCGCGCTTAAGGCTCTAGAGGGACATTTTGTCAGGTCTAGACTCGTAAGCGACTGCAGACGTGCTCTAAGAGCGATCATGGGTACACGCAGGGTCAGGCTCTGCTGGGTTCCGGGTCATTTTGACATTTCTGGGAACGAGATTGTCGATAAATTGGCGAGGATGGGATCGGCCCGGAATATTGAACTTAGTTGTGAGCCGGTGAGGCCACCACTGAGTTTCTGTTATGGACTGATATGGACTTGGATAACGGACAGGGTGGGCCAAACCTGGAGGGACAGGACCGATTGCAGTATCTCCGGGTTTTTCTGGCCCAGGCTGGACAGGATGGGCACTGACCTGTTGCTCAAGGAGAGCAGAAGGGTTTCTGAGGCGCATTATTGGGACTCTCACAGGGCACTGCGATGTGAGATACAGGACAAACAAATGGGACAGGAACTCTCCAGATTTCTGCAGGGTATGCGGGGACGAGGGGGAGATAGAGACGGTGGAACATCTTCTCTGCCACTGCCCTGGGCTGCAGATTTGCCCACAGTGATAGTCTGGAGGACGCTTCTTAGATGGACTTGGTAAAGTCCCTGCCAGTGGGCTGGGGAGCATCATAGGCTTTATTAAGAAGGTTGGGTGGCTGAGCAGCTGCTGATTCAGATCCTAGGACTACTGACTTTCTTAGACATCTTGCGGACGGTACTCTTGCTTCTTTATCCTTTTTTTCTTACCTATGAACCGCTTGACTTACTGTTTTTATTTTCTCTTTCGACTCTTCTGAAGGGACTCACAATGGGCCTAAGGGCCTCCGAGTGGAGGTGGCGGGCTTTTGGACTCGCCACTACCCTTCGTAACCTAACCTTACCTATGCTTAAGACTTTGTATATTAAAATGTACATTAAACATTAAGTAGACCACAAAACCAATTAAAGAGGTTGAAGTTTGATACCTTTTTGTTCGAATTTTAAGTATTTATGAAATAAAACCAAATAGGAAAGCTTTATTCGTGATCTTTCCATAAAACAATTTTTAAATTTGCAAAATATTTTTATATTTTGTTTTGATGCAGTTGAATTTTCTCTATATTAGTACAAATGCAGTGCCCATATAACTGTTTCCTTAATCGCCAAATCGCTTCATATTCTTAAATTTATCTGTATCATTTTAACTCCTATATATAGGATAACTATTCGAACTGGTCTTATCAGTAAATAGTTTCATCTGTACATATACTGATCTTTAATCTAGTGAACTGATTCAAAATTTGTGAACTAAAATGTCTTAAAATACTTAAGTTAATGGCAACCCTACCTATAAGTGACTTTCAGGTGGACGATCTAGGGAATGCCAAGGTATTTTGCCTCAATCACAAAATTAAAAAATTTTTTATTATTCCACATATTTAATATATTTTTACGGAATCTTTTTTCCAATTGGTTACCACTGCATCTAGACAAAGCTTTGCTAAACTACCGCGATCAAGGGGAAAAATCACAAACTAAAAAAACTACTAAAAAGGCAAAAAAGACAAATGATGCATCATTATACAAATATACATTCATATATACTTATGTATGGATGTAGGTACATACATATGTATGTAATTACAAAAATACACAAAGACTTGCGTTTATATATCGCAGATTTGAGCAGTAAGGCAGACAAGTATGCTAAAGATGACAAAGCTGATGATCTTATTTTTTGCCGTAAAAATTTTTTGCCTATGCTACTGCTGATGTTGCAGATTAAAATTTTAGCAAAAAAAATTTAATACATATGATATATGTAGTAAAATTAATGTAGGTGGCAATTACATATTTTCTTAACATATTTACACAGTGAGTATAAAAAAATTTTTACAAAAACAAATTTAACAAACCTTCTAAAAATAGTTTTTAAATTAGTAAAAATATGTTATAAAACAATAATATATAAATGCTAAGAGACAAAATTTTGAATTTAAGTTGTCATTTTTGTGCAAAAAATAATGTCAATTTGCATAAATTTAGGAAGAGTAAGAGGATAGAGGAAAATCTTAGTATACTTGTTTTGTTTATTAAATAATCACATAAATTCAATGCAGGTTTTTAAAACAACTTTTTAATGATTTTGAATATAAATGAATAAGCTTAAATGCCAAATTTTATAGGCTTAAGTCACAAACAGAAAAGGACAAATATTCGAGTTTATTAAACCGTTTGTTTTATGAATTTCAATTAAGTTTAATACTTTATAACCATAATTAAGACACTGGTTAAAAACCCAAAATATTAAAAAAAATTTAAAAAAAAAAAAAAAGAGAACTAAGTGAAGCACATTTCTAATATTAATAAGTTTTGGCCGCCTTTTATTTATTTTTTAAATTTTTTTAATAACGAGCATATAATGGTATTTGATACCAGTATTAAATTATTAAGATGCTACAAATGTGGTTTTGTGAGTTTGCTATAAAAGTTCCATTAAAAAAAATTCAAAATTTAAAGAACTTGAAATGAAAGAGCATTTTATTTTATTTTATTTTATTTTAATTTATTTTATTTTATTTTATTTTATTTTATTTTATTTTATTTTATTTTATTTTATTTTATTTTATTTTATTTTATTTTATTTTATTTTATTTTATTTTATTTTATTTTATTTTATTTTATTTTATTTTATTTTATTTTATTTTATTTTATTTTATTTTATTTTATTTTATTTTATTTTATTTTATTTTATTTTATTTTATTTTATTTTATTTTATTTTATTTTATTTTATTTTATTTTATTTTATTTTATTTTATTTTATTTTATTTTATTTTATTTTATTTTATTTTATTTTATTTTATTTTATTTTATTTTATTTTATTTTATTTTATTTTATTTTATTTTATTTTATTTTATTTTATTTTATTTTATTTATTTTTTATTTTATTTTATTTTATTTTATTTTATTTTATTTTATTTTATTTTATTTTATTTTATTTTATTTTATTTTATTTTATTTTATTTTATTTTATTTTATTTTATTTTATTTTATATTATTTTATTTTATTTTATTTTATTTAATTTTATTTTATTTTATTTAATTTTATTTAATTTTACTTAATTTTATTTAATTTTATATTATTTTATTTTATTTTATTATATTTTATTTTATTTTATTTTATTTTATTTTATTTTATTTTATTTTATTTTATTTTATTTTATTTTATTTTATTTTATTTTATTTTATTTTATTTTATTTTATTTTATTTTATTTTATTTTATTTTATTTTATTTTATTTTATTTTATTTTATTTTATTTTATTTTATTTTATTTTATTTTATTTTATTTTATTTTATTTTATTTTATTTTATTTTATTTTATTTTATTTTATTTTATTTTATTTTATTTTATTTTATTTTATTTTATTTTATTTTATTTTATTTTATTTTATTTTATTTTATTTTATTTTATTTTATTTTATTTTATTTTATTTTATTTTATTTTATTTTATTTTATTTTATTTTATTTTATTTTATTTTATTTTATTTTATTTTATTTTATTTTATTTTATTTTATTTTATTTTATTTTATTTTATTTTATTTTATTTTATTTTATTTTAATTTATTTTATTTTATTTTATTTAATTTTATTTTTTTGTTTTCAATTTTGAAACCGTTGAGAATTTAAAAAATAATATATTTATGACTTTAGGATAATTTTATTGTTAGTTTTTGGTGGTTTCTCTAATAATATTGGATAACTCCTAACTAAACTTTTATACAATTGACGTGTTTTTAAAAGTCTCAAAAAAAACTTGTTTTTGTACTTAGGGGACACTATCACATTAAATAATATATAGAAAATTAAAGGAAATTTTTTTTGCATAGTATTATCAGCAAAACTCATTCAAAATAATTTACTTGAAAACTTAAATATCATAAAGCTGCCAACGGGAGTACAAATTCATTATAAATTCTGCTTAATAAACAGAAATTTTAATTAAAAGAGCTTATATAATACAGTTTGTAATTTTTTGCGGAATAAAAGATTTATATAGTATTTTAAAAATATGATTTAAAAGAGCTTTACATATTTAACCCTGTTTATGCACATAGTTTTTGTATACGTTCGTTTCCTAAGTCTTTTGTTTTGTTTAAAGAAAACCCCCAACTTGACTAAAGGCAAACTTCGTTTCGATATAATTATTATTTAAATAATTTTCTTACTTTAAAACAGCAGATTTTTTAATTTTTTTAAATTTTTATTCACAACAATATTTTTTTGTTTTGTTCAAAAAGAAAACCTAACAATAAATTTGCAATTATTTTTGCGTGTCTATCATTTCGACCTCCAATAACTACTTTATGTAAGGTTTTCTAGCGTTTTTTTATCTTATAGTTTTTAATGGCTTAAAATTTTCCTAAAGCATTTTAATTCATTGCATAATATTGTAGTTGTTTTCTTTTTTTCCGAATGATTTAAACTGTACATTTATATAGAGGGGTTAGTGTTAGCACAACTTTATTGTTTTCGGTACTCATGTTGTTGGTGCTTTTTCACACATTTCACTAAGTTTTTTTAGTTTGATGTTATAAAGGAAGTATCAGGGTTGGGCAGGATCAAGTCTTAAGCTTCAGTTATTTAATAAGAGACAGATTTTAAAGCACTTCTGGGGATTTTCTTAAAATAAAAAAAAAATTAATTGGGCTTGTTGTTAATTTCCAAAAACTGTAAGTTGTTTAACATAAAAAGCTACGATTTATTCTTTTAAATAACTGGTTACCTGTCACTTGACAATAGGAAATAATTTTTTTGCTTGTTACATTTTTCCTGCTCACAAACTCTGTATAACAGCCTCTATCAAAAAAATATGCATGCCAAAGCATTTAAATTTTGTATAAATTATTTTTTTAAAGTTACTAGGGTCGTTTCCATTTCTTTTGAGTATAAAAATACAACTGCCACGCACTTGCAATTTGTTGGATATATTTTCATTTGTTTTGTTATTTTTTCTAACCATTTAACTGTTTAATAAAGTTCATTTAGTTCTACAAGCAATCTTTAGCAACTCTTTAGAATTCTAATTAGCTGAGCGATTGGAATTGTTTTACATATAAAACAATAGAGATTTTGACGTGCTAGAAAACTTTTATTAAAACCAGTTATTCCCAACTGTTTCACAACTTTCAAGTTTATTGATTCTTGTTTAATATTTGCTGCAAAACTTTTAAGTAAAAAATGCCTAAACAAAATTACAAATATATTTTACCAATTTTTTACTTACTTTTCGATGCTAGAGCGTCCACTTGCTCGCTTTTTTAACACCGTATTTTAGGGCTGGAAAAAAGCTAATCTTACGTTAGTTCTTCTTAAACAAAAAAAGTTTAAAAGACAAACGCTAGTAATGATTTTGTAGAGGAAATTCTATAAAGAACTTACTTACTGACCCCTCCTCATAAAAAATGATGTACCTTTATCTAACATTTTGTAAAAGTAAAATAGTGGCTCTAGATACTTTTAAGGCGTTTGGTAGAGTCTGCGAAATTTGCCCCTTTATTTTAACTGGTTTCTTTTGGTGACTGTGGAAAGTTTTACCAATTTATATCAAGTTTTTCCAAAATAAACTAGTCGTGATGCTATTGGTGGAGCTTTTTCCATCGAGCTAAAAATCAATTCAGAGATTTCGCAGGCCTTCGTCCTTTTTTCTCTTTTCTTCCCTTATTTTAATAATAACTGAATCTATTTACTTACAGACAAATTCAACATATTTTGTTTCTTCTTTTTTAACTTGAGACCAAGTTCTTTAGAGACTGAAGCTATACAGTAGAGTACGAATGAGACACTTAACCGCGACCTAATGAAAAACCAGATTTGGGCCATGTGAGTTGGGTCCGTAAGATCCAATGATTTCCCTTGACATAAAAACGCATAGTTTACCATGTTCCTTTTTGAAATCTTTTTTTTATTTTTTTGAAAAAAGGGTCAAATTAGCCCAAATATAAAGAACTAGAGCTGAGAGATCTATAAACATTATTCTCAAAAAATTTCAATATAACTCTGACAAACCTTCAATATTTTTTTATGTACGAGGGTTGCATTTTATATTTCGGGATTAGAGAACAAAAACAAATAATAACCATCAAAAAACACTTATTGTTTTTCAAAATATTCCCCATGAAATCTATACACTTTTGCATACGTTCGAACCAATTGTCGAAGCATCTTTGCCACCCTGATTAAGGGAGCTTCAAAATATGCATTCTGAATACAGCAACCTCTTCTTCAGGTGTCGAAAAACGTTTTTTTTTTACGTACGGGAATCAAAAAAGGTCATTCGGTGCCAAGTCAGTACTAAATGGCAGATGACTCATCAAATCGATGTTTTTGGTGCTTAAAAATGAAGTTGTTTAAGCCGATGTGTAAGAGATCGCATTGTCGTGGTGAAGAGTGATCCATCTTCGGTGGTTGGTTTTTCTGATTTTTTGGAGGACAACTGGCACACAAATGGTTGTAAACCACTCACAATTGACTGTTCTGCGTTGTTCTAGTAGTACGGTTGCGACATGTCCAGTTTTTCTGAAAAAACTGGCGACCATTTGCTTTGAAGTGCTTCGTGCGCGAACAACTTTTGTTGTACTTGGCTTATCTAGAAACACCCATACAGTCGACTGCTCTTTACTTTCAGGCTCATACGCGTAAATTCCCAATTCATCACCTTCCGCGATATCATAGACGTGTTTCGAAGCACCGCGATCTTATTTTCTGAGCGTTTCTTTTGACCAATCGACACGAGCCTTTTTTTGAGCGATTGACAAATTATGTGGGATCCAACGCGAACAAATTTTTTTTAGCAGTCAAATGTTTATGCAAAATTGAACGTATGCTGGTCCCAATAATGCTTAAGGTTGTCTCAATCTCACGAAAGGTCACATAACGATCTTGCAATATCAGTTCACGCACAGCATCAATGGTATTCGGAACAATAACTGATTTTGAAAGACCTTCACGAAACTTGTCTTGGAGTGAAATACGACCACGATTGAATTCACTATACCATCGATAAATACTGGTTCGTGATGGAGCTTCAGCGCCAATAAAAATAATTAAGTTCATGCATGCACTGTTGCTTAGTTAATCCACGGCGAAAGTTGTTAAAGATAATTGCACGAAAATGTTTACGATTTAGTTTCATTTATGGGTCGAGTTGAATCTTTTAGGTTACTGTAAACAACACAAATAGCGCCCATATGTCCGAACGTTCTGAGTACGTATAACCTAGAAAATGTTAAACTTACGATAGAACTGTCAGTTGTAAGATTGCCAAATCCCGAAACATAAAAGTCAACCCTCGTATAATGCCCGCTTTAACCAAAATATTGAAATTCAAACTAGCTGAACCAGAAGATGATTATAAAAAATGATGCTTATGCTTTCAACTTAATTTTCTTAACTAAAAACTGTTACAAATAAAGAAAATTTTGGAGCGTTTTATTAAAATAAGCTTAAAATTTTTTTTAGTTTATTACTTTTTATAAAGTTCTTTCGTTAATTGAGAAATACTGCTTTCAAGCTAGTTAGCAATGAGTTAGTAGCAGTTTTGGCGTTGGCAATCTAAAAACTGACTTTGAGTTGCAAGATTTTCTGGTAGTTTTGTTACAAGGTAAAAACAATCTTATCAAATATTATTAATCTTCTTGTAGTTTTTGTTTTGCTAAAGGTTTTGTAAAGGCAATTTGAAAACAATACAGTAGTTAGTTAAAATGCTGGTGTTATTAGAGTAAAAATTGTATTTTTGTTTGTTTATTTGTTTGCTTTTATGCAAAATAATAGAACTTTTAAATTGTTATCAGATCTTTGGGTTTTAACAAGACATTAAAATATGCATTCATAAATTAAGAAAATGAATGGAATAGTGTAAAGTTGCGGTAGTAATGATCAATAATAGAAGATTAAAGAAAATCAACAGGTCTGTATAAAATTGTATATTTTTAAGTCTAATAGCATCTACTTATAAAAGTTTTAAGAAAATACGAGTTTTTAAAATGAAAATTTTATTCAAAGTTATTAAAATACTCTCTATTATGCAAGTTAAAAATTTTGTTCACTTTTTAAATGAAATAAAAATATAAAAAATTGTAAATTTTCTTTTAAGTTCTTTAGGCTAATTGGTTCAGTCTTATTGTAAAAAGGTTTTTTATTAAAGAATTATCTTTAAAAAGTTTTATTTTTTCAACAATAGCCCGCTACAACTCCTCACCAGCATGCATTGTTCTGTATTGGGCTGGGCGTTGGTAGCAAATGAGCCGTTTATTTCGAAAGTGGCATAAGTCACTTTTTGAAAAAAAAACCGAGTTAATGGCAACTCTAACTACTATTTAACGGGCTTTTTTATATCTTTGAATATATCTCGTTTTTAAAAAAAAAGTGACTTATGCCACTTTCAAAATAAACGGCCCAAATATTTTCTATTTACCCAAACCTAATTGAAATTAGAATAAAGAATTTTTTTTGTATTTACATATATTCTTAAACAATTATTACAAAAAGTATCTAAAAAGTACTAATGCACAATGTTTAGTCTTTTTTCTGTATCTCAGGGTACAAAATACCTAAAAAGTATCAATATATATTTTTGGCCTTTTTCTGTCCCTTAGGGTCTACAATTTCAAAAAGGCATTAAAAAATATTCACATTTTGTCGAGACCTGTCCAACGCAATATGAATTACATTTTTATTTTTAATGGTTTAAAAGTTACAAAAAGTACCAATATTACCAATATAGAACTTGTACCCTTTTTTCCCTTTTTTGAAATTTCAAAAAAATTTCGAAAATGTATCCATATTTTTTTTTAACACCTGACGAATGCAGTTCAAAGTGTATTTCTATTTTTATTCGCTCAAAAGATACAAAGGGACCTAGGCGCTATGAAAATTAAGTTTTTGCCCTTTTTTACCCCTTAGGGTCTAAAACTTCGAAAAAGTAATAGACCCTGGACCACTGATTTTCTGAATACGATACTTTTTGAATTTTGTTCTAATCGTGTATAGTTTATGAGATATAACATTTTGATTTTTCTTTATTCGGTCCATTTTTACCCCCATAGATTCCGAGTTTATCAAATTCCGTCTCAGTGGATCATAACATTAAAAGAAGGAACCTGCATTGCAAATTTCAGATCTCTAGCCTTACGCGTTTGGGCTGCACGATGATAAATCCATCAGCCCCTAGCGTTCCCAGTTAAATCTTTTTAAAATTTTGTAATGGGGTCCCACTACTTCATAGGCTACTAGGTAATAAGGTCACTACTACAGAAAAATTACTTATTGATAAGGGTCCAAAAAATTACTTCTTTAGTTATGAATGGGGAAAAAGATTACTGGAAAAGACTTTTTAAAACTTTTTTGCTTTAAATTTCAACGTTATTTTCAGTAAATGCTTGGTAACTAGTTACTTGATAGTTTTTGTAAGCACATTTGTAAGCGAGGGTCGGGAACTTTTGGACAACTCAAACAAAAATAACTAGTTATTCAGTCAAAAGGTGTTTCTTCAACTCCAATATTACTTGCTAACTTACAAGGTAAACAAAGGTTTTGCTGGGTTATTCCTTCGGTTATACATATGTATATTCTAACCCCTTTAGGTCTGACGAATTCAGATGTTTCAGTTTTATTAAAAAAATATTTCATATTATTTTTATTTAAAAATCATTTCCATAGTCCGCTGTTAACTTTGATTTTTCGATATTTTTTTAAATAAACTCAAAAAACAACTAAGTTTTTGAATACTAATATTTACCTACAACTTGTTAACCTTTTAACAAATAAATTAACAAGTAATAAGTTCGAAATAATTATAACTGTTATAAAATGTTATACATACCATTTGCAACAAAAACATTTTTATTTTCTTGTTATTTTTGTGTTAAATAAAAAAAACTTGTTTATTTATTGTATTGTATTATCATAAATAAATTATTAACAATGATTTCTGGTTTATTTTTTATTGATATTCAATAGCATTTGTTGTCTTTTGCCTGCTTAAAATATGATATGATAATGCAAATAAAATCTATTTCAAGATTTTAAGAACCAAAAAAAATACAAAAAGATTAGAGATAAAATCTTTTTTGAAGCTGAAAAAAACAGACTCAACAAAATAAAGCAGCTTGTCATAAATAGGAATTCACGTTTTAATATCGATTTGTGAATAGAAAAATTTCCTGGTTTATTTATGATTATATTTGTATATTTTAAACAATATTTATGTACATGTTTTTATTCAAAATTTGAAGACTTAAAACGATTGAACAGATTTTTATGATTTTAATCATTTTTGCATACCTCTGTTATATTGAAAATCTGAAAATTATTTTGAAGTTCAATGTTAGCATGTTTAGTGCTTTTATATAAAAAATATCTTCAAATCATCTTGACCTTAAGAAATTCTCCCTGTACTAAAGGTGGCAAGGCTATTGAGTACAAACATACTTACATATTCATAAAAATGTCATTCAGTTTTTATCACTATAATATTTATTTATATTAAGACACGTTCAAACGATCTTACAAAATTTTGGGAACATCGGACCGTAGCACGATTTTACCCGGAAACCATATTTATCCTTCTAAATCCTGCTTGCAGATCGGCATGGAAGCCAAATCTTACGCAAATAATTTTTTGTATATATAAGAAAATAATTACGGTACAGTTATCACTACAGCAACAACTACAACAAACACGATACTAAATTTATTTAGTTGTGTATAAACTCTATCGTTAATGTATGGAAAAAATACTTGGGGTATTCAAACGGTATTCTATCAAGTCATATTGTCTTAAAGTTTTAATATTTTACAATAGTTTAAAAAAATTGTTGTTGTGCTTAACAGAAAAAAGTTCTATAATAATACAACTTTTTGAACTGTGTTTATTATTTTGCCATAAACAGTAGAAACCTGAGCCGGGCGCAAGAAACTCCCTGAAGAAGCCGTTGATGTAATTAACTAGTCGCAGTCATTAATTTTAAAATATTTTTGAAATGACTTATTTTTCTGTTTTCTCCAGCAGCTAATTCAAATTTAAAATAGCACACTTAATTATGAGATGATGACTTTTTTCTCCGATACGAGGAGCAACGAAAAAAATAAAACAAACAGTTTGAAGTTCAGTAAACAAAAAGCCTTTATTCTTTATTTTCTACTTTCTTAAATACTATTATTTTGTTTATTGCTGCATTTTTGTTATTGGAAATGCAGCTATAAAAAATACAAGTTAATTGTTTAAAATAAATAATTTACATAATAATTCTTAAGAACTTTGTCTGGTGCATTTTGTTAATTGTTGCATTTTCGTTGGTGAAAATGCAGCCCAAATAAACTAAAAACTAAAATGTTAAAATTCTTTGGAAATTAATATTTGGCAATATTGATACTAGTTGCATTTTTGTCAGCGGAAATGCACCCAGACAAGGTGTAACAATTCTTTGGAAAAAATACAATTAATAAAGTTATAAATAAAATATTTATTAAAATTCTTTGGAATTAAAATTCTTTGCGTTGCATAATGTTTAAAACAATTATTGAAATTCTTAAGAAGTTAAAACAACAAATGTATGTATATTTGTATGACCAAAATAATGTTAGGGGAATAGTGGGAGACACTATAACTAAGGGAATAGTGGGAGACACTATAACACCCCCACCGTTAGTTTGAGGCTCCGACGAAATTATATTATTTTTATTGGGTTATTTATAGTGGTTTCATTTCTTAATTCCAGGTTTGGAATATATGTTGTTTGTTTGTTCTTAAAGAAATGTATAAAAATAATTAGGATACATATTGATATGATAATTGAGATATCTATGCTATAGCTAATTATTTTTGAATTTTTATCTGTATACAGTACTTGTTGCAATGTTTTTTCGTACTCTATTTGTTTTAGATATAAAGATTCAATTTTTACGTCTGCTAGTGTTGTATTACTAGTGTATTTAATTTTTGTTATCAGATTAGGTAAAATAATTTTATCGTACAATTTAATTTTAACGTTGGTAAAAGTTTTATTCAATACGTTTATTTCACAATTTTCAAATTTGATTAAATAATTTCCTGTAATTTTCAATTTAGCTTTGTTGCAGTTATGGTAAATTGTATTGTTAAAGTGCTTAAGAACTAATATTCCAGGAATTATTTCGATTATTTCCCGTGTATTCAATGTTTGCATTTTGCAATTAGCTTCTTCAAAGTTTAGTATATTATTTAAACAATTATCATTAATTTTCATTAGATTTCCTTTTAGATTATCTTTAATATATGTACTATAAATATTGTTTTCTAAATCTAAGAGTACATCAGAGTGGTTAAGCATTATGGACTTATTATTTTTGTCAGGAATTGGTACGAATGTCACCATAGATAGTGGGTCCTGCGAATATTGTGGTATAGAGAGAATTATTATTATGTTACCTTCGTGAAGTGCTATGGCTACTTTAATATTGGTATAACTGTCAAAGTCTGTGATAAGTTCAAGTTCGGTTTGAGTTAAAATATCTGTGGGGATGATTCCAAGTTTTCCGGAGAAAATAATCTGTCCGATGTCGTCTATATGATGCCGTAACAGTGAGATGTCATTGTTAATTTGGTATATGTGTTCTATAAATGTTATTTCGTCTTCTATGGTTGAAATTTTATTTCCTATTATATTCTTGAATTTAATTAAGTAATTTCCGATAGTGTTTTGCTGATAGTTTATATGATTAGTTATGTTCTGGATTTGGGAGTTCATGACATTGCTTATATAAGTTAGTTTGTTCATCTTGTTTGTTAAGTTTTCGTCATTTGTCTGTAGTAATTTAAGAGTTTTACTTATTTGTTCTTCGTCATCGCTGTCCATTGTACCTGCAATTATTTTAAGGCCTTTACCTACAATGTCTAAGAGAGCCCGTTTCTTTCGGAAATGTGGATTAAGGCTTTCTATTTTTGCTTCTAGTAACATAAGGTTCTTGTTAACTGTATTTATTAATTTTTTTGATTCGCTACTGGATGTCTTTAAGATGTCAATATTGGTTTTTATTATTTCCATAGTTCTTTCATATTCTGTGGTGTTTATTATATGCAGTACCTTTATGTAGTGTTCAACAATTCTTGTTTCCCCTGTTTTTATTGGTATGTATCCGTTACTGTTCGATAGGTCTTGTAAGTCGATCGTTTGTGCCCTGAATGTTGGAACAGTTATTACCATTATTATTATCCATTCAATCATCTAAAAATAAAAATATATTTATCTAATTGTTGCCTTGATTTTGGGGTTATTCCTGTCTTGGTATTTTTTCTTAGGTCTAACGTGAGCTTTATAATATTTAAGTCCGGTTCCTGTCGTCCGTATGTGGTCGTCATTTTTTTTCTCCGCGTTAACCTTCCTATATTTTCTGTGATTTTTCCCACCTCTTATCTCTTTTATATAATTTGGTCCGCCTTCTATTTCAAAATCTTTACGGTTTTCGTTTAATTTCTGAATATACTTTTCCTTCTTTGCGTTTATAAGATCACGAATTTCTGTATATCTATCCTCGTGTACCTTTCCATTTACAAAATCAATCGGTTTGATGCCGGTTGTACTGTGTGTTGTGTTGTTGTAGAACCCTATAATTCTTATCATCTTATCTTCCATGCTTTCGTCCGTGTTTTCTTTATCATGCCTTAGCAACCTTATATGTTCATTGATTGTGTTATGTAGTCTTTCAATGTCGGCGTTAGACGTATGGTTACTATTTGAGGTATAATGAATATCTATATTCTCCCTTTTCAAAAATTCCTGCATAGGAATGGCTTTAAATCCTAGTTCATTATCCACAATAATCTTATTCATTTTCCCATAAGTGTTCATTATTAGCAATAACTTTGTTTTAAATTCTGTCCAACTTCTACCGTTTATTTGAAATGCCAAAGCGAATTTTGAAAATTTATCAATTGTTGTCATAAAAAGTTTCTTGTCTAAAGTATAAAATACGTCTATATGTAATATTTCGAGAGGTTTAGATGGGGTTTCTGTTATTTTATAAGGGATCTTTGGAGGTCTCCTGTCGTATTTTTCTAGGTTACAAATTTCACAGTTATTTATGAACTGAGTTATCCTTAGTTTCAATTTCGGATTGTAAATTTGCGTAATTAATTCCTTATATACTGCCTGAATTCCTCTATGGTTTTTGTCAAGATGTTCACTTTTGATAATTTCAGTTAACCGATTTTCATCTTCTATGTCTTCTGTTATGAGTGTACATCTAATTACCTTAAAATTTGTGTTATTTGAAAACAGTTCCCCGTAAACATTTTTAAACATTGTATAAAATTCATCATCAATTAAAATAGCGTTTAGCTGTGTTGGATTAAAATGGTTCTTAAGTATTGTAATGGCTGTTTCCCTGTCCATTTCTTTCATATAAATAATTTTCCTTTTATTCCTAAAAACAGATTTATTTTTTATTTTCAATGATCCTGAGGTTGTTTTTATTATGACTACTTGATTTTTAAACATATTAATTGGTGAAGTAGTGCTTTTTATTGTTTCATTATCACATTCTAGTACATTTATGCTGGGTTCGGTTTCAATTCTTGACAAAGCGTCGGCATTGCTATTCTTTGTTCCCTTTTTGTACCTAATTTCGTAGTCGTATTCAGATAACTTTAATCTCCACCTAACAAGTTTTGAATTGGGTTCCTTTATAGAGAAGAGCCATGTTAGTGGCTTATGATCTGTCTCTATTATGAATTTACGACCAAAAAGGTAGGGTCTAAAATATTTTGTAGCCCATACGATAGCTAATAATTCCTTTTCTATTGTGCTATAATTAATTTCGTGTGTATTAAGGGTACGGCTTGCATAGCATATTGGGTGATTATCTTGCGAAAGCACTGCTCCCAATGCATAATTACTTGCATCCGTTGTCAGTGTAAATGTTCTAGAAAAGTCCGGATATGAAAGTATTGGATCGTGTGTTAGTAGAGTCTTGAGCGTGTTAAAGCTTTTTCCGTACTCCGAATCATTTATGTCTATTTTTGAATCTTTCTTTAGGTATTTAGTCATTGGCTTAGCGATAGATGAGTAGTCTTTTATAAACTTTCTGTAAAAGCCTGTAAGTCCTAGAAATTGTTTGATCTGTTTTGTTGTTTTAGGTATTGGAAAGTTTACAACGCATTCTATCTTTTTAGGATTGGGTTTGACTCCTTCTGTTGTAACTATATGCCCAAGGAACTCTGTTTCCTTTTTTAAAAATTCTGATTTATCCAGTTGAACTTTCAGGTTTGCTTCCTGTAACCTTGCGAATATAAGTTTGAGTGAATTTATGTGTTCCTGTAAAGATGTTGAAAATATGATGATGTCGTCCAAGTATACTAAGCATATTTTGTTGATGTAATCTTGGAGTATATTATTCATTAATCTCTGGAATGTTGCAGGAGCTGTTTTCAGTCCGAAAGGCATTCGCAGAAATTCATAGTGTCCTCCTTCAACACTAAACGCGGTTTTATGAATATCCCCCTCCTCTATCTCAATTTGGTGAAAACCCTTTACTAGATCGAGTGTGGTGAAATATTGGCTTCTTCCCAATTTTTCAAGTATCTCGTCTATATTTGGGATGGGAAACTTGTCATCGATCGTTACTTCGTTCAGTTTACGATAGTCGATTACGAGTCTCCACTTTGGTTTTCCGCTAGCATCGGCCTTCTTTGGCACGATCCAAATTGGAGCTGAATATGGAGAATTGCTACTCCTAATTATCCTATTTTCCAACATCTCTTGGATTTGATCGGCAACTTCTTTCTTATGTATATATGGGTATCTGTATGATTTTAAGAATATTGGTATATTGTTCGTAGTCCTGATTCTATGTTTAATTGCGGAGGTAAATGAAAGTTTATCATTTTCCTGATAAAAAATACTTTGATATCTATCTATTATTTGTAACAATTGTGATCTTTCTTCAGGGTTCAAGTGACTTATTCTAATTTGATCACTCAATGGTTTAAATTCTTTATCCTCGATAATACTGAAATTTTCGTGATCTACCTTCTGCGTAGTCAAACGGTTATTTTCAGATAGTAAGTTTATTTCCACTTCTCCATTTTCCACATTTACAATACCTTCTCTTAAAATATTTCCGCCGTTTTCTTCCTTATAATATATTAGATCGGAATTAGCTGGTGCTATTATCCTCTTTTTATTTAAGTTTTCATTTTCAAAGTACATTGGTAGTTTCTTGCTACCGATGGTTATTTCATTTTTCCTATAATCTATACATGCATTTAGTGGTCTCAATATATCGTTACCTATTAGTCCGTCGTAAAAATTATGAAATTTAATTATGTAAAATTCAAGTGTCTTATCTGTTTCAATGTCGCTAAATTCTTCAAAAATAGGTACTACTGCTTTTTCATTAACGTAAATTTGATGCTGAAGAGTTTTAATTAAAAGTGGGTTTGTTGAATGAATTCTGTTTGGGTCGCAAATCCCTGGATTTAAAATTGAGTTTGTTGCGCCTGTATCTATTATAAGTTTTATAAAATTTATCTCTGTTCTTATCATTATAAATGGTAATTTGTTCCTGAGGCTGATTCCTGAAAATTTTCAGCCACTTCTATTTTTCCTATGTCCATTGGTTCAGGTTGGTTTCTAAAATTTGGTCTGTTGAATGAAGAGTTTTGAGGATTGTGGTTTTGTGGGTTTACTTGTTGATATGAGCGCGGCTGTTGGTATGGTTGTTGGTAGTCTCTTCCGTTATTATTGAACATTGGTTGAAAATTCCCTCTGTTGTTCTGGAATGGTTGTTGATAGTCTCTTCCGTTATTATTGAACATTGGTTGAAAATTCCTTCTGTTGTTCTGGAATGGTTGTTGATAGTCTCTTCCGTTATTATTGAACATTGGTTGAAAATTCCTTCTGTAATTTTGGAATGGTTGTTGGGGGTCCCTGTATTGTGCTCTATTTCTATCTCGACCACTATCCTTTTTATTGTATTGATTGCTATTCTTATCATTCGAATGGGTTTTAAATTCGGGGCCATTCACATTATTGTTCCCAGTATATGCGTACCCGGCTTGAAATAGTATATCCATGGCTTGTTCTAAATCTCCTGGGTTCCTACAGAATAAGATGGATTTCATCGGCTCAGGGATTTCGCTTTTAAAGATATTGAGGGCAGTGCGTTTGTTGTTCATTGCACTCTGTCTAGTTGCTTCGGTTTCTCCTAGAATAACTACCAGTTTGTTATTCAATCTATGTAACTTATTTTTCACGTCGTTATAGAAATCTAAAGTCGTTGTTCTAAAAGTCACGCTTCGTAGTTCGTCGAAAAGTTCCTCGCATGAACATCTGTCCCCAAAATTGTTTTGTAATGTATTTTTTATATCTGTCCAAGAAATCGCGTGGCAGTTTATTTCGATTGCCTGCCTCGCCTTTCCTTTGAGTTTTGATTTTATTACGTCCGAAAAAAGTAGTTGAGACAGTTCGTCATATGTTCGTAAGTGTGGGTATATTCTGTCAATAAGTGTGGTAAACGTCTGTAAGTCCTTTGAGTCGCCACAGAATTCAGGTAAGGTGTTTAGGTATTTCAAAGGATCTATAGTTAATCTGTTCATAGGGCCTTCAGCCTGTTCTGCCATTTTACAATTCGTTTAAGTGGATTTTTAAAAAAATTTCAAGGAAAATTTCAAGGAAAGAGGAAAAAAAAATGCTCTCGCGCTTTTTTTCTTTTTTTTTTTTTTTTTTATTATACCCTTATGCGTTTTTCTCTCTTAGATTTAGACTTTAAATACTTTTTCTTAGCTTTAATTTTTATCAAGGTTATTTTATGTAGAAATTCTTGCAACTTTTTAATTTCTTGTTCTCTAGACGTATACAATAATTTCCTTTCAATTTCTGACTCTATGCTTATATCCATACATTTAATAAATAAAATATAATATAATAAAATATAGTTAATTAAATGAAATTCTTACTTTCTGATATTGTTGATTGCTGGCTGGTGGAAAAAATTTAATTGGTTGTCCGCTTGGCTTTGCGTTTCCACAGGTAAAAATTGTTGAGTTTAGAGTTGATTGGGATGTATTGCCAAAGATGAATATTCTTAGTTGAAAATTTCTTCACTGTTGAGTTAAAGTTGATAAGTAGTTGTCTGTTTGATTTTGCGTTGCGAGTGTTGAGTTTGGAGCTGATTAAGATGTATTGCCAAGGATGTATACTTAAATTTTGTAGCTTAAAATTTCTTCACAGTTGAGTTAAAGTTGATAAGTAGTTGTCTGTTTGGTTTTGCGTTGCAAATGTTGAGTTTGGAGCTGATTAAGATGTATTGCCAAGGATGTGGTTCAAAATTTCTTCACAGTAAAAATTGTCATTGTTTTTACATAAAAGTAATGTTTCTATAGGAATAATTCTTTATATCCCCCTTTTTTTTTGTGAGCAATAAAAATTATATATATTTTTTTCACTTTTGCGTTTATAAGGATATATCTTTATATCCTGGCTTTTGTATGAATATATCTTTATATTCTTTTCTTTTCACTTCACTATTTTCAATGTTGGTAAGGATAAATCTTTTTATCCTTTCCCTTCACTTTTTTTTCGTTGTCTTTTCAAGGATATATCTTTATATCCTTTTACCCGTTAATGATATTAAAATATCAAGTATACTCTTTTTATTTTTCTTAAAATAAAAACACTTTACGAGAATACTCGGGTATCCTACCGACTGCGCCACTTTTTTCTCCGATACGAGGAGCAACGAAAAAAATAAAACAAACAGTTTGAAGTTCAGTAAACAAAAAGCCTTTATTCTTTATTTTCTACTTTCTTAAATACTATTATTTTGTTTATTGCTGCATTTTTGTTATTGGAAATGCAGCTATAAAAAATACAAGTTAATTGTTTAAAATAAATAATTTACATAATAATTCTTAAGAACTTTGTCTGGTGCATTTTGTTAATTGTTGCATTTTCGTTGGTGAAAATGCAGCCCAAATAAACTAAAAACTAAAATGTTAAAATTCTTTGGAAAAGAATTAATTAAAATTCTTTGGAAATTAATATTTGGCAATATTGATACTAGTTGCATTTTTGTCAGCGGAAATGCACCCAGACAAGGTGTAACAATTCTTTGGAAAAAATACAATTAATAAAGTTATAAATAAAATATTTATTAAAATTCTTTGGAATTAAAATTCTTTGCGTTGCATAATGTTTAAAACAATTATTGAAATTCTTAAGAAGTTAAAACAACAAATGTATGTATATTTGTATGACCAAAATAATGTTAGGGGAATAGTGGGAGACACTATAACTAAGGGAATAGTGGGAGACACTATAACAATGATGCTCACAGCAGTAGTATTTTTTCGATTTATTTTTTTAAGACATATGACTTTATGACTACCTTGTGATTACCCTAAATAAAATTAAATGTTTTTTCCTTATTATTTTCTTTATATACAGTATGAATACATATGTATATTAACAATTGAAAGTTTGCTTCTTGGCTCTTAATCTTTTTGCACAATTTATTTATTTATTTATATTTTTTGTTTGCAGTTCTTGTTTTCAAATCTTGATTATGCAATATTTATTAAATTTTTTTCTTTGTTGATAATAAAATGTATATGTTTTGGTATTAAAGCGAAACATTGTAATAAAAAATGGTTATTAAAATTCAAATTTCAAATTAGTTTGCCACAAAAAACAACATCAACAATTTGTTGTAACGTTCATGTAATCAAACAACCTTAACAGAAGCGTGAAAGTGTTAATAACAACATAAAATAACAAACCACCAACATAAATGTACTTCCATACATATGTGTGGATAATGTACTTATGTATGTGCTAATATTTTAATGGCCGTGTAATAAATAAATAAAAAAATAATAATAAATATTTGCAACATACATAGATTAAGAGTCAAAACAAAAAAATAAAGAAATAAATAAATAAGAAACTAACGAACCATTAAACAAATAAATAAATGAATAAGAAACTAACAAACCATTAAACAAATAAATAAATGAACGGATCTTAGGTTAAAGTTCATGAACAATGAAAACAATTTATGCAAATTAGAGTAGAAATACAACAAACAAACAAACAAAACAAGATGAATCCAAAATAACAATGAATAATAGTGGCATCACAATTCAACATTAAAACTGTTAAACACAAGAAATAACAAATAGGAAGCCGGAATCCCAATTTGAAACATATATGCCAGCACTCATATGTACAAACATTAATACATACATTTATAGATTTATGTATGTTAATAAATAATTAAAACACAACAATTAATTAATATTATACGTACAAATGTCAGCATATGTATGTATGTACGTGCTAGGGATGCCAAATTGGGACTAGTTTTTTTTAATTCCGGGATTCGGGATTTTAAAATGTTAATTCCCGGAATGCAACATTGCTTAGCCGTTAAGCTGTCATTGTAGATCTCGAAGGGTGGAAACGGATTTTTCAGCCGTGGCATTACTAACCGGCATTAAAACAAAAATGATAATTATTAATTCGCAAATTTGGGTAAATATCTGGGTCACACCTTTGCTAAAACAAATTTATATTTTTTGGGCAGCCTTAACAAATGTTCCATTTTTTCAAATGCAAAATTTTAGCCTTAAATTTTGATATGAGAATTTTTTTTTATCAATTTTTTTTAAATTTTATTAAATCTGCAACTTGTGAAATAAAAATTTCTAAATCAGTAAATGTAGTAATATTCTGAGACAGAATTAAAGGGATGTTAAACAAATAAAGGATGTCCTTTAAGAAACGGGATTTTTAGTCTTGTAAAATAGATTCACAGATTAACGGTGTGTAGCCCTCGATGCGTTTGTATATTTTGACATCTTCAAAGTGATTTTCTCTTCCAAATCTAGGCCTTTAAACAAAAACTCTTATACCAACACAAATATTTTTACTCTCCAAAAATACCCTGCGAGAAATGTGTGTCAATTGTTCGGCGTACTTTTCCTGTAACAGGTACAAAATGTGAATAAGACAAAAGTTATTGGTCGTGATCTGTTTAAAAGGCACACATTAAGTAACTTGTTAAATTGTGTTAAAGAAGTTAAAGGAAAAAATAGAAATACTGATCCCTACACATAAACATACATCTGTTTATATATACACGCACACACATACACATGCGTAATACAAACAAAATAGATTGAACATGATCTTAAACAATTAATGCAAACTTCGCTTGTATAGGATTGGCCCGTAACCCGTTCTGAGGTGTTAGTTTTGAACCAATTGCCCCCTCCAATGACAACGCAATGTAAAAGTCTCAGGTTCTCTTCATATAAAGTACAAGAACTAGAGCCAGTCCCTACCCACGTCAATAGCCCTGGACCAATCCACTTCCCCGTAGGGTAGTTTTAAATTGTGTCTGGGCTTCATTCCCTTTAGTCTCAAGACACATTATCAGGGTTTTTATAAAAGATGATCCTTTTTGTAAATCTATATCCTGATTTTGCAGAATTACACTAAGCAGCTGTGTGACAGTAAGTATATCACTTGGAATATATCTTCCACAAATAAAGTGTTTAGAAAATTTCTCAAAAATAAGGCTTTTAAAGACATAGCCCTATCTTTCCACTCCGATATAATTTTCAATGCCTCATTTTTGTGGCTTACTTTTACTTCAAATTGTAAAATTGAATCATGGCAATCTACCAAACGTTTTTTAGCATTAGGAAGACAACTTTGTACCTGGATATTTCACAAAACCAGTATTCTGTTCAGAGCGTTTTTTTACAAAATTTGCTGGTTTCCTTAACAAACGATACAACTTTTTGTATTATTGGTACCTTGTTGCTTTTTAATATTGAGCTGTTAAATTTATGGAAATAGCAAGAAGTTTGTTTTTCATTTTTTTTTTTGTTTTTGGTTTCTTATATTTTTTTATATTTTTCAAAGGACTGACGGGTATCCTTTCCAATCTCTACACAATTTTCAAAGTCAACGCAAACGCTTTTCAAAGCTCTTAAAACTACTGATGATAGTTGTATCATTTACAGCCTCTTCAAATGCATTGATAAAACCAATGAATTCTTATTTTACTAACTTTTCGTTTACGTTCAAATACCTTAAAACTTAAAAAAGTTTGTTTTTTTCCTGATTAATCAGTGGTTTTGTCAAAAATAATCGAATAATATTTAGTCTCATAAATATTTTTAGTATAATTTCTAAAATAAGATAATGGAAAGCTTTATTTAATCCAGTTGAATTATTTTCGATATATATAAATCATCTGAAGGGAAAACTTGGAAGCGGTTGCCTAAAATTCTATCTCTGGTGCATCTATACAAAATCGCAGAAGTAAACGAAAAATACCTTCAGAACTTGTATTTTCAGAAGATAGATAGTCCACGGAGAGGTATATTATGCCTTCCAAAGAAAATTATTTACTTTTGTCTTCAAAAACATTTTTTCAAAAGCAGCAAGCAGCATCTTTGAATATACAATACATTTGTATAATAAAATATTTGAAACGTTTGTTTAATGGCTACCAATATTTTTAATTATTAAATCAAATATAAAGTTTTAAACGTTTTAGGTGGAGGAGGAAGTTCTCTGCATCCGCGACTAACATTAGTGATGTCAAATTCTACTACTTTTCATTGCCCGATATAACTCAATACTTTCAAAAAAACAAGCATCGCTTATTTATTGTGCCATTTTATTTTAAATTTGATATTTAAAACTGCTTTGTCCTATTTATTTAAGCTCAAGATCTTTTGTTTTTTTGTTTTTTTCGATATTTCGCCACCACAATGGGAAGCTTAAATAAATAGGACAAAGCAATTAAAACAGAAGATCGAAGAAAATAGGTGAAAAATGATATATAAAACTATTATTTTTCTTTTTAATTTTGAAGATTGTGTTATAATGTAGTTTTTGTGACAATTTTATTTTGCAACTAAAGCACATAGATATATTGTACATAAATACACTTTTAAAAGGTTGTATTTTAGCAACTGATACGTTTAATTAAGCTCAAAAATGCAACTCTAAAAGTATCGAGTAACTACTTATGGGCATTGAGTATCCAAAGAAAATAGCAAATATTCAATACTTTACCAGAACTAATAGATATACATAGCTATGCACATGGATACATATTTACTTGTATATGGGGGGAAACAAGAATCTTTAAAAAAAATTCTGACTTAAATACGTCCACACAAATGCTTTAGAAGCTATACAAAAAGTTAAAATGTTTATTTGCAGTATAAAAAAGTCTACATTATATAGATTTGATACGATTTTTTTCTTGCCAAACGCAAATTCAAATTCAACAACTATTTTATTATCTGTAGTACAAGCTGAGTATTTCTATTTCAGAGAATAACATTGTAAAAAACGGGGTTTCCGGGATTTTTAGAAACGAATCCCGGATTTCAAGATTTATTGATCTTGAAAAATTCTGTGATTTCTGGGATCGGAATCCCGGTGTTGGCCTTCCTAGTATATCCGTACATAAGTATAACTTAACATTTTTTTCTCATATTCAATATTATATAACATTGAAATTTTAAACAGAGCTCCAAAGATATTAAAAACAAAAAACGATTTAAATAATAAATTAAAATTTACATTTTTAGGAAATTTTTTACACACAATGAAAGAAGAAAATAACAACTGAAAAACATATTTAATGATGCAATACATAATAAATAATTAATGCAAAAAAAAGAAAACAAAAAACTAACGAAAAAAAAGTTTTAACAAAATTAATTATAATCAATCATTTATTTTTTATTTATTTTTATTATTCCATAGTGTAAAATACATTTAAGTCAAAAACTAAATTCAAATACTGATAATGTTGAATAAATTATGTCGACAGTTTCCTTTTATTTATTAAATACAGCTACTAAAATTTTAACAACCTTTAATGAACCGAAATTAAAAAAAAAAATACTTAAAAACATATTTCTTTTCGACACGCATTTCTTTAAACACAAATAGCCAAACACAAATCATTATAAATTATTGAAAAAAAAAAAACACGACAACATAAAACCGCAAATATTTTCAAGGCTGTTTTGATTAAAATTAAAAAAAAAGCAATAATTTGTTTAAATACAAATGACACAAACAAATCATACTTATATATATTTATCATTCCTTTAAAAATACATTTTAACTAAAATTCGCTTTAAATAATCTCTTCGCCTACAAGAGTTTAACAGAAATTGTTTTTCGGAATTTAGGCAATAAACAAAGAATTTTAATTAAAAATCATAAAAACCTAATTTAATAAATTTTTGACCTTTTATTTAAAATATATTTTTTGACGATAAATTAATGAAAAACGTGACTGTGCCGAATCTAAAACAACCTTCATTTAAACATAACCGCAACTAATTTGTTTCTTATTTTAATAATAAAATTTGTGTCCAGCAATTCTACGTAAAATTGTCCAAAATCGGGAAACTCCATTTCTTATGTTTAAAAAAAATGTATGCCCAGAAAAAATTCAGATCAATTAAGAAATTTTTAATTTTTTATTGCCTGCAAGCAAGTTAATAGTACCAATTAATAAATTTAAGGTTTGCCCCTCATTTTAAATTCAATTAAGAAATTTATTTAAAATTCAACAAAATTATGAATCAATTTTTTTTATTGATTTAATTCAAAATATTATTTGAATTATTATAAATTATATATATTTATTATAAATATTTTACTTTATTACTTATATTATGTTAATGTTTAATTTAAAAATACAAAACTAATTTAAGTTTACATTATCAGTCTCAATATCGACTCGAACCTGGGCAATATGTACGCTGTATCTATTAGAGGTCTACGTGACTACACACAAATGCCGTTTAAACACATTCGTTTGTTTTTCAACAACATAGTGTTTTTAATTCAATGTTAAACAAACTAAATGAATGAACCCACAAGCGAAAGCAATTAAAAAACAACTCCAACCGAAAACAAAATATTACCCATACATTCATATAAATAAATACTGAATAGAATGTGTGAATATTGCTGTATGATTGGTGTAAAATTTATTATTGAGCACATTCATTTGTGTTTGCAAATTTGTCGTTATTGTTGTTGTTAAACATTCATTAACTCGAAAAAACATCTGAATGTTTTTATAAAAACTCTAACTGTAATGAGACTTTGATATGTTTTTGTATTTTCAAGTGAGTTTTATACACATTCAAAACGAAAACTGTAAAATGAATGTGTTCTTCTTGTATCATTGAGTGTAACACACAATACATTCTTTCTTGTGTTGATACTGGCTTAACTTTATTTATCTCCCATAGAATGAAAAATGTTTGAATGAATATTGTTTTTGTTGTGTAAAGGCAATCAAATAAATATAGTCATGCAGATGTCTAGTATCTATTCAACCAAGGGCTAATTATATTGTGCTTAAGCAAACTAAAGCTAATGTCAAAAATTAACAAAAAATATGTCAAATGCTTAAGCAACTTATTGAAGACTTTTGAGTGGCTATACTGTACTTTTCGAACTTAAATACTTACAGAACTCAGTTGCAAATACATATTTGTATTTTTGCAAAAACTGTTTTTTATTATTATTTTTTCTAAATACATGGATTTTTTCGCAAAATGTTATTTAAGTAACATCTACAACTTATAAATACTTAACCATTAGCAAGCAAGTAATTAAATTATATTAAATTATAAAAGTTAATAAATACAACAAATTTTCACATAATTAAAAGTGTACTTAAGAGTGCAACAGTGCTCACAGCACAGCTGATCGCTTAAGCAAAATGCGATCAGGTTCGCACGCTTTTCACACGTCCTCGCTTTATACGTGGTTGTCAAAAAAGTTGAATACATGTATTTCAATATGGCAAGTTACAGAGCATAACGCGATGACGTCATTTGATGCGACGCACGTAAAATGTAGAGCTACTTTCTACTTTTGCATGCGTCAAAAAGCGTCAAACCAACAGACCAGATATTTTGACCAATGGGGGTGACAAGTTTTATATTTTTTTAAAGCTATCGATAAACTTTATTGGAACGCAAATTTTTTTGTTTTTTTATTGTAGTGTAAAAAACAAAAAATTCTATGCGTCAAAGCATTGCATGTAACCGCAGACGCAACATCGTGCAAAAAGTTCAGAAAGCTACAACGCATTGTAACATTGACGCGTGCCATGGACTTTCAGCTTTAAGTAATTAAAGTTATACCATTTGTATATGATCTGTTTATTTTGAAAAGGGCATAAGTCATTTTTTGTAAAGCCTATATATTTAAAGGTACGAAGAAATACCGTTCAATAGTATTTAGTGTTGCCATTAACTCCATTTTTTTATATAAGTGATTTATGCAATTTTCAAAATAAACGGCTTATATGTGTATTCGCACTTTTGCTTAACATAGCTGATTGTCTCAGAGGATTTATGTGTATTTTGTTTTTCTTTACAAAGTCTGTTAAGATTTTTTTAGTTAAAAAAAATATCTTAACAGACTTTTTATTCAAAGGAATCAAAAACAATTAAAAATATGAGTAAAAACATATTGTTTTTTTTACATATTTTATTTAATCTTCCATCAGAACTTTCTCAGACTTCTGTTAGACATGTCGGCTATAAAATTCCCAAGATATGTGTGATAGATTTCGTAACAGTCGCAAGTCTGACAGAATTGGTTAGGAACTATAATGCTGCCTTAGCCAACCTTTCTGTCGGCCAATTTTGCTGGCTGGGCAGTTTTAAAGAACATAGTTATTTATGCCAAATTCAATTCAATTATCAAATACGACTGATCTGCACTTTAAACATAAGTATGCGTGGACAGGCGAAGTCCAGCTTTCTTAGTTTGCAATAAATTCAGCTTGAATTAAGAACTTAGTCCCGTCTAACGTAGTATGTAGTTTTTTAATGAGACTCAAAAATGAATATGATTTTTCCAATAAAATTTTTGTTGCCCTGCACCATTTTCGTTTTCATGTTTAAAGTTTTATCGATAAAATCCAAATATTTTCCGCATTTTTAACTTAAAACGCTTAACTTTATAAATATTTATATAAAAATTTTCCTTTCGTTATATGCATAAAACTATTTAAAGCTGCTTAAACTAAGAGATTGCAGAAAAAAACGTTAATTTTAAAAATGATTGCATTTTAAACGTAATAAGTAAATACGAACATTTACTATTTGTGTACATATGAATGTACGTATGTATGCACACTTTCATGCCATTCACCGCCAGTTGTGTTTTACTAGAGGTTTATGTACATATGGGCATTTCCATGAATATGTCAACCACGGCTGGAAAAATAAAAGTCATCGCAACTTTTTTTTAAATATACCAAAGAGCAATAAAACACTTAAATTTTATTATGTAAAAATATTTATAGCTTATTATAATTTTAAAAGAGCAAAAATAGCAGATTAAACTGGTAATCTCTTTGATCAATTTCCAGAAATTGAAATTAACTATTTTGTCTTAACTAGTGGCTAAATTTAGGTAATTGTAATATTCCAATTATACTTTAAAAATAATGTTACAACATCAGTGGCCAAGTTCCATTATGAAATTAAAAATTTAGAGTTCGAATAGCGGTATTTTTTATAGATTGCTTTGAATGATATTCTAATGTCACGTACGTAATGCAAAAACGTTATTTGTCGTCATCATTTGAATTCGACCGGTCGCAAATATTTAAAAATAAAAGTTCAAAGCAAGATAAATCTCGCAAACAAATATTGATCGATTTTTTTTTTAAATTTGATGCAATAAAAATTTTATAGTCTTTCAAAGTTTGTAGCATACGATATTGTAAGTAACACAATTCAATTAATTACTTTCAAATTCCTTTATAATTATAAATATTTTATTAAGATGGGTAAAAATAGCTATGAGACTACAAAGAAATGGAGGGAGGACTTGAAGAAAAACGAAGAAAAAATAAAGAAATACCGGAAAAAGGAGGCTGAAAGACAGCATATCTATCGAAAAAAGTTCGCAGATGCAGCCAAAAAAGACAAAAAAAAATAATTAACGACGAATTAACACACAATAAGTTTGATGTTTACTATTTTATTACAAAAACTATGCTTGAAATAAGCGAACAATATGAAGATATATCGTCTATATACATATTTTCTGATTGGAGTAGCGCTCAATTTAAAAACAAATTCATTTTAAAAAGTATTCCCTCTTTTGCGAACAAATTTAGCTGCCAACATTTAGAATGGAACTTCTTTGCCACATCCCATGGTAAAGGTGCAGTTGATGGAGTAGGTGCTACTGTTAAAAGAAAGGTCTGGCAAATTGTAAAAGCAAATAAATTAATCTTTCCAGATGCTTTCTCATTTTATGAATGCGCTCATAAATATGTGGAAGGAGTTAATTTGTTCTATGTTGCTACCGAAGAGATTGAAGGGTTTTCTCCTCATCTCCATGAAAAACGGCAAAATGTCCAGCCCATTCCAAAAATAAAAAAACTTCATTCGTTTACTTATCATGATAATCAGTATATAAATGTGTCTCGAACTGCGTATTCAGTAAGAGAAAAAATTAAAATTTAATAATTAAGTGTCAGCGCCCAAGTACATAGTGTATAGTAAGAAATGAAAATAACCTTTTATTGTTTTTATTGCTATTATCACCGAATAAACATTTTTAAATTATTTTTAAATTTGTTATGTATACATATATTAAGAAAACCTATTTTTTTCAGACAAATACTATAAGAGAAAAATCTGTCACATACGGTATGTCACGAACGATATTAAGATTTGTTCGTAACAAAATCATCTAAAAATCTTTTTGTATTTAAAATTATGGATTATCAAGGAAAAATATATTAGGCTTGGTGAAAGAACTTAAAGAAAGGAAAAAACTTTTACAATTCGCAGATTTTCGTATATATGTGCATGCACCTCGACATCACTTCCGTTTTTTGTCACGTACGATATGCGCCTTTTTCGCCCGATATTTTGGCCGGCAAGGTTTTCAAAGTCATGATTTTTTTTTGGATTATAGTACCCTCTAAATGTAACATATTGACGAAACAATTTTTCAGTTACCACTCTTTTTGCAAAATCTACACCACTTTGCAGGCGTACAAATGTCACGTACGATGACATGGAAATGCCCATATGACAGTAGCAGTGCAAAAATCCCCAACTACACTCAAATTTTCTCCCATTTTTATTTCAACACACTTAAATTTGTAGAATACATGAAAATACGTCTGCTAAAATCAAAAAAAGAAAAACCTGCAACAAAAAGCTTTGCAAAAAAACCAACTACTTTTGTTAGACTTTTAGAAAATTAAACAAAAAAAAAATATAGAGAAAATATTACGATTTGCTTTCGTTTTCATTTCAAATATGTTTTTTTTTTGTGTTTTCATCATTGCGTTTTTCACCATAAAATGATTTTATTATAAATACGAGTTAATGTGTAAATGATAAAATCAAAGAAACATGCATTAAACATTAAGAAATGAAAATGGTTATGCTTGAATTGTTAATATACATATATTAAAAAGCTGCATAATATTTATTTACTTTTATTAAAGACTTAAAAGTAAAGCTTTTCGCAGATTTTAGAAAAGCATTTAACAAAACTTTGAAAAACATATACGAAATTATTTCCATAAAAACACTCACACTTTAAGCAATTAAATAATTTTAAAAACCTTCTTAGAAACAAAAAATATTAATTGTTGTTTTTTTAAGGATGGCTTAAGACTTAGAAAAATTTTATGTAAAAACTATTTGGTTTGTTGTTGGTTTAGTTAGGTATGTCTATATGCATTTCATTAGTTCTTGCAGCAAAACCAAAATAAAATATAAGAAGAGATTATTATATTGTAATACAATAAAATTTTTGTTTTTTTGTAGCTCTTATGGTATAAATTGTGGCAATCATTGCGTTTTGCAGTTGTACAAGGGAAATATAAATTCCAAAACAAAATAATGAGTACAAATGGTTTGTTGGTTTAGGAAAGTATTTTTAAATATTTTTTGTTTATTTTTAAACAGTCTCAACAAGTTAATTAAGATTATTAAATATAAACGGATGATGGTCGGAAAAATTTTCAAAAATCTGGTAAAAAGTCTACTGATGATTTGGTGTAAACTGTAATAAAGACATACTTAAACCAACAATAAACCAAATATTTAAATGAACTTGGGAAAAAACCCTGAATAAAATATAAGGACATCTTATAATATTTTAAGTAAAAGCTTTAAATAAAATAAATAAAAAAACACGTAAGAAATAGTTGATCAAGCTCACTCACACACTTACGTTTGTTCTATATTAAATGAATATGGTAATACAAAGTGAACGCAGATTAAGGTTGGCTTATTTCTATTAAAATAGAACTTTTAGACGTCTTAATATTTTTTTTATAACATTATACAGGTTAACACTATTTATATGTATATAGATATAAGGTCGAATGTTTTGTATAATATACTGGTACTGAGCATCAATGCCCATAAATCACTTTAATTCAGGTGACTCTGTATCTGGAAATTTTTTTTATAAGGAAAAACAGGATTCCGCATCCCATAATTAGCATTTACCGAAAACTAGTTATCTGCTTAAATTTAAGCAAACACAAAAGAATAGGAAACAACATAGCCTTTAGATTTCGTTTGCTTAAATTTTTTACTAGTACATAGGTATTATGCTTTCAGAGATATTCTGAAAATTTTACTAGAAAATAAGGTTTTAAAATTTTTTTATTCAGTAAAACTCACTAAGATTTAGCTGAACATTTTTCATATTATTCCTACTTGTGATACCTTCGTATGTTGAAAATAAAATGAGCAAAAATTTATCAAACTTATTTCATATATTTTTGACTTTTTTACAACTAGGTGGTAGCACATGTTTTACAGATGTTTTTAATACACAGGACAAAAAAATAAAATGTTCATTTTAGCGTATTTTTTTGGACAATTTATCACAATAAAATTGTAGCAATTAGGCTGATTAGCTATAAAAAAATATAAAATGTTTTTTTGTAAGGGCTTAGGGTTTCGCAGTCAGTTTGTTCACACGTAGTACGGAGAATCAATGTCTTTTAAAAATATTTTTTTACATGACTATATCTATATATGAAAATAAAGGTGGTTGCTGCATTACATAACTGGCATTTACTGGAGAACTAGTTCTCCAACTAAATTTAAAAACAAACGTTTCCGAAAATTTCACCCGTTTGGGACCCATGGGAAATTATGACCGGTTTATTGTAGAGCTCTATTAATATTTAAAGGCATATAAATTAAATACATTAATGCAAAATTTCAAAGAAAAAATCTTTTATTAGAGTTACCCCAAAATGTTTATTTCGGAAGTGCATTTGTTTAGTGGCTTTGTCCAAAACTGAACCCATCAGCACAATTAATACCAAAGTACTTGTATTTACCAAATATCAACAAGATATATCTTTAAAAATTCGACCTGTGCTTTGATCACAAAAACACATGGATACCCAGACGGATAAGTGGACGGACATACGTTAATTGACTATGTGAAATAATAGATCGCTCATCGTTGCCAACGCTTTGCCAAAAGACTTATCTAAGACAAATGTAGTCAAAATATCTTCAAATATGTAACCTGTGCTTTCGTTTCGAGAAGCCAGGGACTCCCATGAGAGGGCATTGTATGCCATTTAATTTTTAGGTTTAATGTTTGAATTTCAATAATAATAAATTTCTAAAAATTAGATTAGAAGAAAACTCTAATATAACTAACGTGTTGGTACATACATGTATATTCATTTTTGTTGCAGTTGTATTCAAAAAAACGGCATTTATTCGATTTTTTTACAGAATAATGGAAAAAAGAGCATTAAGCAGGACAATTATTAATTTTTTTCTAAATATTATAGATCGGCTTTCGACTTGTTTTATTGCTTAGTAATTTTTGACCACTGATTGACTAAACTTCTTACCTGTCTAGACTCTACTGATGCTAGTCTGGCAACTGATAGTAATTGTTGTTATTCCTTTAAAATTCTAACCAAAAAAGTTCTGTCGTCTCCTGGCGCTGATATAGGGGAAAAAGCTTGAAAGGCAATTAGTATAGACTAAACGGGGTTAAAAAATTTTTTAAAATATTAAAGTTTTTCTTAAAACCAAGGTTTATAGCAGAATCTCTTAAACAATAACTAATTACACAATAATTAAATATGTATATATTCCTGAGAATTATGCCTGTCAATACCACGTACATTTAAATTAAACTAAACCAAATTATATAACTTAAAAATTTTCTCATACAAAAAAATTTTTTTCACATAAAATGTGTTACAAATAAAGCACGATTCTTCTTCTTCTCCCTTTCATGTAAAAGGCAAACAAAACAAATATTGTATGACAATATTTATGATGTTAATTCATTCTTTGTTTTAAAATAATTTTTTGTTCGTTTGTTAAAAAAAATCGTGATTTTACAAATAGAGGCAAAACTTAAAACAAAAAAGAAAATGCCATAAATAAAGTTTTTTGTTTTCTCATTATAATTAAGTAAATGAAAGTAAGAGTATTAAATTAACTTTAAATCATTATTTTAAATGTTACTTATTAACATGACGTTAAAACGATAGTGGGTAAATGGAAAAGGTTAAGAGAGAGGAGATATGCAGAAGATATTTTATTTTAAAAACATTTAAAAACGTATTTTTAGAAAATTTCCACTTCTGGGCCAGAGTTATATATTTTAAAGCAAATGATAAAAAAACAACAATTTGCATTATTTTAAACTTATGGTCAAAATTTCTTGTGGGACGGGGGCTTACCTTATACCATGTTCACACACAGACTTTAATTGCGTAATGAGCACAAATAAGGCTTTAATTGAGCTCAATTTACTAAGATTTCAGTTCATAAATTGAGCAATTAGTAGTAAATTGCTTCACTTATTGAGTTAAACTCGAAGTGCAACCCTGCTGATTTAATAAGAACTGTATTCAGTTAGTATAAAACATTGAAAGATTTTAATATGTACAACAACAACTTTCTGTAAAAATTTAGCATATACATATTTTATTGTAGCTAAATTCTAGCAAGGTGGCCAAAAATGCTGCTATCACACATTCGGTATAAGGACTGTATCGAAAAAAATTTTTAGTTGCATTAAGTTTAATACAACTCAAGTCATGCAATAAATAATTTTTCTTTTTATCACGTTAGCTTTTATATATACATATGTATGTTAGATACTATTATTTTAAAACTTATTAATTTTCAATTGTTATTACGATGAAAATGGACTACGAAAAAAAAATACGTAAAAATTTAATTAAGACTTTTCAAAAAAATCCGTCTTGGACTTTTAAAAATAGCAGAAAATTTGAAAGTTGACCCTCGAACACCTAAGCGTTGAAAGAAGTCTTGGATAGGGAAATAAAAAAGGTCTAAAGAATATTGGTAAGATAGAAGAAGTCGAGAAACTGTTTCGAAGAGCACCTAACACTTCTACCAGAGAAGCAGCGTGTACGGTGAAATTCTCTAATAGTTTTTTCCAAAGGGTCAAAGCCTATGCTGGGCTAAAGACATACAAAGTTAAGAAAGTTCCGGATCGCAATCCGGTAAAGAACTTAGAAGCATAAAATAAACGAAAAAATTGAAGGCAGATTTTATAAAAAATACACCTGTTGTGCGATGGATGACGAAACATACGTACTGGCAGACATTTTTCAACTTCCCGGCCAAGATTTTTATATTGCTGATAAAAGAGGTAACATTCAGTAAGAGCTTCGGACAAAAAAACAAACAAAATTCCCTAAGAAATTTCTTGTGGGTCAAGCTATTTGCAGTTGTGGCAAACGAAGCCAAGCATTTGTGGCATCTGGCAAGATAAACACAGAAATTTATATCACGGAGTGCCTGCAAAAACGACTGTTACCTTTTCTGAGACAGCACCGAGTGCCTACATATTTTAAGCCTGATTTGGCATAATGTCACTGTGGAAAAAAGGCACTTGAGTGGTATTCAAAGAATAATGTCATTTTTGTACCACAAGAGGCGAGTCCACCTTACTGTCCAGAACTTAGGCCTGTGGAAAGGTACTGGGCTCTTGGCAAAAAGGAAATGAAGAACTCAGGAAAGGTGTCCCATAACATGTTAGTTTTTAAGTGTAGATGAACCACCTCCTCCAAAATGGTAACAGAAGCAACTGTAAAATCTTTAATCTCTAATGGAAGGACTTCCGAAAAAAGACTATAATTTTTTAAATAAGAAACAATAAATTAAGATTTCAATGTTAAATAAATTTGCGTATTTTAAAGAAATTTAAATAAACATAGAAATTGTTGGATTTGAGTTTTACTTAACTAAAGCAACCACAAATTTTTTTTCGTTACATTTAATTATAATCTAAAATCGTTAAAAAATATTCTTAAAGATCGTAATATTTTGATTTAAATATTATCTTAAAACATAGCAATTATTTTTGCAAAAAAAAACATTATAATCCAAAAATTATATTTCATCACAAAGAAATATAAAAAAAAATGTAAAAAAATATTATTATTTTTTTAAGATGAAACCAAAAATTTCAAAATCACCTGATATGCCAAAAAAAGGACCGTCCATCATCACAAGCAATAGGTTTCTTGCCAGTGCTCAAAAAGTTATCTGCGTCAAATTTCAGGAGGATTTCGATTTGTTCTTTTACTACTACATTGTCCCAGCTGGACGAACGGGTGTAGAGACATGCTTTAATCGACTCAGAAGTTGATTCGGATGCGATCGATCAATTTGAAGTGCAGTACACCATCTTGATGGTACAAAACTAAATTTTTTGAAAATCAACTGCATCGCGAGTTCGCTGTTAAGACATTTTTTAAGAGTACTGATTCTAATGTAATTGCTTATCGACAATTTTGTTCAAAGTTCAGTATTCGGCGAAGACGTAAAAGACCGAGTGTAAACTTAATTTGCTCGTGAGTGCAGAGTTTTCGCGCAACTGCTTTAGCTATGAATGTTTCACGGCCAAGGCCCAGTTGATCTTGAAGGACTCCCGAAAACATTAAACTGGTAAAAAGCAATTTACATCAGAATCCGCGACTTTCAATACGCAATAGAGCAGCCTCACTATGACTTCCAAGAGCAACAATTCTTGAAATTTTAAAAAAAGGATCCAAATTTCTATCCTTTAAAAATTCAAATTGTTCAAGAACTGAAGAAAGTGACTTTCAATTACACAAAAATTTTTGAGAAACGATATTCGAGCGTTTCCGCACTGTAAATCCTATTTTTTTTTCTAAAGCGACGAGGCACATTTTCACTTAAGCGGCCACGTCAGCAAGCAAATCTGCCATTACTGGTTTCCAGAAGCCCGAAACCCATTGCATTGCCCCAGGGTAACTTTTTGGTTTGCCTTATCCACTCATAAGATAATTGGACCATTTTTTGAAAATTTTCGAGGTCAGACGACGAATGTCAACAGTATTAGTTAACGACGCATGATTACGGAAAACTTTTTGCCAAGCCAGCGAACTCATCCATCGTACTTTTAACACACGTAGTTTCAACAGGATGGGGGGGGCTTAACACACAGCCAGAGCTTCGATGAACTTGCTTCTGGAAAATTTCCCCCAAAAACTGATCAGTCACTTTGGGGACATCCCATGGCCACCAAGGTCACCCGATCTAACTCCCATGGATTTTTTTATTGGGCTATCTTAAAGAGAGGGTTAGTAATAACAATCTCTTGTGGCATTAAAGGAAAATATTTATCGAGAAATCAGCTCAATTATACCAAGTTTACTGCAGCGTGTGGCGCAGAACATAAGGCTCCGTTTTGAAAATTGTGTTTAATTCGACGAAAGACATCTGGATGACATTCTCCTTAAAAAATATCTGTATTTCCATTCTTTTGTTCAATGCTTTTATAAAACTTTGTGTCAATTACTAGGTTTTTTTATTTAAGTTTGAACATGTTAATCTGCCACCAGGCTTCCTGAATAAATACGTCTTTAAGTTTTATTTCGTTAGAAGACACAAATTATACACTTTTATAAATTTGATTTGTATTTCTTCTAAGTAGAATCATAAATATTTAACTTCCCAGCAAAAACTGCTGCTTCGCCGTAGGTAGGTTTGTAAGGGAATATTTAGACAGCAAAGCTTACAAACCTGCTTACGTATGGCATGATATTTGTTCGCGATGTCCCACTTAGTTGCATTTCATGTTAAGTGCTTATTTCGGCGTTATGAATATCCAATTAATTCATGTAATTTTGGTGCTTCTTTAGTTGTTTTAATTTATTGCGTCATCGAAATAAATGTTTTGCCATGTTTTTATGTTTGTTACGTGACGAAAAACTAATTTTTTTTTACTCACTGCCTTACAGTAGTGCTTCTTAGTATGCACTTGAGTAAGCGAGTGTGTAAAACAGTAAAAGTTTTACCTTTACTGCCATACACTATTGCATTTATTAAGGGAATAGATAAGTGCTTGCTGCGAAGCGCATTAGTATACTAGAAAAAGTATTTACTGCTTACAAAATCTCGATTATTTTTTGCTGGGTTCCTTCTACCAAGCCTTAACCCTGTAACGAAAATCAAAAATTTGTTTTACAGTAAAAATTTTATTATGTTATAAAAGTAACCTCGAATTAGTGCGGAGGTAACACCTGAGCACAATTAAAGAAACGTCTCTGGTATTCACTAAGTATCACTAAAAACTCAAAAGGTGCATATTATAAGCCACGAATAATATCACAATTTTAAATTATAATGAAAAAAATTCCGAAGTTTAAAACTTTCTAAGTAAGATAGTTGAAATATTGCAACATTAATAAATTTTTTATAGTTTTAGGTAGAATTAATTTAGTTGGTTAACGAAATACTTACGGCGCTATTCAAAAATTTTTTTATGTTTCTTAAGGGATTTTTTTTAGTAACTTTTCCATTAAAATTGCTCAAATAAGCCCTTAATAAACATAAAATAGTTTTTTATCAATAAGGTCGTTCATTGTTAAAAAAATTCTAAAAAAGGGACAATATTTTAAAATGATTCTTGCTGACTTAAACTTAAACTTTTTTTCTCTTACAATTAAAAGAAACCCACGACAGGAAACTACTAATAGTTTTAACATAAAATAAGCGTGATTGAAAAAAACGTTAAATAGTTTTAGAGTTGTTAACAAAATATTTCGTTTTTTTCTAGCCCAACTAAATAGACAATTAGTTAAAATTAAATATAATCAAAACGCGTCAAACAAATCATTAATTTGCCAAAAAAAAAAAATTAAAAAAAAAAGAATCAACGTTACAAATAAATGCACTTTTTACTGAAATATGTGGGGGTTGTTTTTAAAATTCACAAAATTGAAAAGTGTAGGTTTCATCTGTCTTCCATTTAAAATGTTTTAAGTCACGACTTTTTTTATTTATTTTTTCTTAAATTAAATCTAAAGTAAAATACCTTAATTGTTTGCCTAAATGTTTTCTGTCTCTTTAAGTTTCCTTTTTTTTTTTGCTAAATGTGAACCATTAATTAATAGAAATTCATTTGTTAAATTATTTGTTAATTTTATTTAAAAAATTTGTTTCTTAACTGCCTTGAGGTTAATGTATTCTAAAACTAAATTATTTTCATTTGTATTGAGTTGTTTGAAGCAAAACAACAAAAAAAAAACATAAAATCAAATCAAATATTTGTCCATTTAACAGTTGATCATTTGACAGCTATTACAGACACGTACAGGTGATTGACCGCAAAAATAAAATAAAATTAAAAAAAAATTATTTGTAGACTTTATATATTTTTTTAAATACTTGTACGAGCTTTATAAAAGTATGTGGCAAGAAAAACAAAACAAAATTGCTATTATAAGTAGTGAATGCCTTTCTTTTTAAACACATCTAGTCCTTTAATGACGGCATAGGCAACTTAAAAGAAGACATTCTAAAATTTTTTAGGTCTTTTTTGCACAAGTTACTAATTGATATTTAATAAAAATTAAATTTTTAACACAAGCCTTAGTGTTTTATTTCAAAAATAATGGAGCGGGTTTTAAGTACTTTTTTATATGCTGCTTGTATATTTCAATCTGCCAAAATTATACATTGATACTTTTCAAAAAGTTTAAGTTATTAAAGAAAGAAGTACACTTAAAATTGGTTTCGACTTGTCTCATTTTTGAAATTTTAGTTCTAATAAATAAAGAAATGAGCCCATGTATTGGTACTTTTTATTAATTCTTTATCAATAATGATAAAATATTAATAAAATTGCGTACAACAATTTGTCGCATGTTTTCTTATTTGCTGCATGGCACATTTTCAAAAAAATGGATCTCTGAATTACATATGTGCGAATAATGAATAATTAAGCTTTGTTTGTGGTGTTTTTTTTTATCTTTTTTTTAAAACAAATTTATTTTGTCACCGGATTTAAAAGCAAGAAGTGTTCAAAGTGGATAAATGTGGCAAGAACTCATTTTTTTGTTAAAAAAAAACTTAAATTTTATTCAAAACGTGCGTATGTCCATATCACCCAATTTAATTAAAAAATTATTTCAATAAAGGAGGTTATTGACCCCAATTGGTGCTAGTAGTTAGCTTAGTCCCATTTTGAATGTACTAATGGTACAATTACCTTACAAGGTGTTACCGCAATGGCAACAACTACAACAAAAACGATACCAAATTTATGAACGGTCGTTTTAACTGGCTTAAGTGTTTTACATATGGGTAATTCCATTGTGACAGCTGTGAACATCTTACTTAGATTTTTGCTTATAAGCATTTAAAAATTTAAATTTAAACAAGTAAAAATATTAGATACGGTCGAGCCCGACCACATTTTATTTTACAACATATTTGTGTGGGTGTATTATGAAAAAATGGGCCGATAATATTAGTGATCAGTGTACTACACAGAAAGAAAACTCGCTTTCTAAAATCATGAATTTTATTCTTGAATTTATCCAAAATCTTTCTTGAAATTTTTAAGTACGACCATTACTTACATTTTTTTAAATCAAGCCTATTCGGATTGCTTCAACAAATCAAGCAGAAAAAATCTTGTCGTTTTAATGTATTATTTTACATTTAAAAACAAAGTGTCTCAGTGGCCTAGAGGTAACGCGCTTGTACTGCAGAAATCCCTGGTTCGAATCTCAGCTTCGGTAAGGTAAGTTCAAAAAATGAAATTTTTAAATTATAAATTTAAAGTATCTATAAAATAAAAATAAAATATAAAATTCTTCTTCTTTAATAAAGCTCCATAAGTCAAAAAAATGACATTTCATTTTCGAATTAATCCCGTTTACGGCTTAAATCAATCGTTTTCACGCTTACATCAAGTACGGTTCCGAACTTAAAACAATCCTTTTTTGGCTTGAAAAATTTTACTTGGAGCAAGAAATTTCGTACTTGATTTAAAAAAATTGTATTCCCCATACTTTTGACACCGCTATGGCTTGATTTAAGTAAAGTTTTCTTAGATTATTTTTTGTGTGTAGTTGGTGGCATAAAGCTAGACACATGTGCAAAATTTTGTAAAGATAGAAAAATATTCGAGCTAATTTAAGCCCAAAATGCTTGTTCCGGGAAGATATATATATCAGGGCCAAAAAACTTATCTGTGACAAATTTTATCAAATATCTTCAAAATTGCGTGATTCCTGTTCACAAGAGCAGATGGACACCCAGCCGGACTGATATGCTTAAATCGATTTAGGAAGTGAATTTTAAGTCGGTCTGCATACTTGATCCCAGACCATTATTTTTGGGTGTTACAAACATCTGCACAAACGCATAATACCCCAATCACGTATGTGTTGTGGGTATGAGAAGGTTATGGATTTGAAGAAAGGATTGTTTTAAAACTTTTTGAAAATAGTAGATACTAAATATGACTTTTACTCATTATGGCCACTAGAATACTGCAAAAGGTGTGACCTTACAAACTTGAATTTAAAAGAATTTTGATTTTAAGATCCTACAGTATAAAATACTCTTCAGAGCAGACCTATTTTTTTAATTTTCACGATATTTAAATTGTTTTCAATCGTTTTTCATACTTAACTTACGTACTTAAGTGGCTATGACAGACCATTTTTGTCCCCTAGCCGAACGTTGAATAGACATTTTTACCAAACGTAGAAAAGTAAATACGATTTTTTCGTGCATAATCGATTTTTTCCCCTTTTAATGGTAAATTTATTGATTTTTTTAATACATCAGAAAAAGATTTTTTAGAGCAGGGTCAATCAGTTACTTTCGTTCGTTTTTGCCACGAACTATAATGTAATTTATATGGGGCTTGGAGATTAAGTGAACAAGGTTGTTGGCAAAAACGAGTCAAAGGAACGAGGTTAACCTAGCTTTAAATTTTTTTTACCAATTTTGGGCCATTTAACGTGGGACTACCCATATTTAACGCTCGGCAAATGTATTGTTTATACAAACATATAAACACATGAACACATAAATATGGATTTAGGTAGGTATGCCTGCATTGTCGTAGAAAGGCCATACTGGGGAGGGCATTGCCAACACCATGATTCATTTTGTCCCCTCCCCCCTGAAAACTTTCCTAAAAACAATTGTTTGGTTTATTGACTTTTGAAGTTTCTGTCCTTCCAAGAAAAAATTTGCAGCTACGCCACTGCGCCAATGTATGTATGTACGTATTTTTGTATATATGACTATTTTATTATAAACAGAGGTTATTACTTTTATCATTTTTTCCATTATTTTTATATTTGTATGTGCTTGTCATAATAATCACTTCCCCTTTTTAGAGTGCAAGTGCAAGATTTTATTAAATTGTAAGTGTTAAATGCTTCTTACGATTATAAGAAATATTGTTTCTAACTAATAGTGACAAATATGCTAAAAAAAATTATATCTTTTTTATTAACAAAACTAAAAACCACCTTTATTCAGGAAATTTAAAAAAGTTCACACTTTCATTAAAAACATCTTAAAATATTTCTAAACACTTTGAATTAAAAAAAATCTTAGTTTTAAACCTTAATATATTTAAAAAAAAGTCATCAACAAGACCGTTACATTACGGCCCAACAAATAAAATTTTAAAGAAAAACTTTCTTTAAAAAAATTTTTTATTAATCTACGATCAGCATTATTTTGATTACGTAAAATTTCTCCTCATAAATTGTGGATTTAAAATAAATATACAAATTAGGCTTCATAAAATAACACATTGGCTTATTTTCAAAAAAATATTAAAGAAAACTTGTATGAAAGTCTAACACCAATTAGAAGAAAAAAAAAACAATTTTTATTCAAATAACCAAAAGAGTTTGAAGCGTCACAAATTAACAAATTTATTTGAAAAACATTAGCCCACTTAATAATGAAAAGTTAGTTTAAGCCATTAAACCAATTATAATACCAATGGCTTCTTTTAAAAATTTTGGCATTTTTTATTCATGCCACATCATCCAGGCATTTAACATTATACGTTTTATACATTTTATACGTCCGATATCAAAGCAATCTCTTAAAATCAGAGCAAAAAATCAGCATTTTGCCTTAACACACGTCTATCGCATGGAATAAGTGGTGTTAAAAATGGTTCAATAAAACTATATTAGAAATTGTCACTGATTGTAACAGCGTTTAATAGAGGAATGTTAAAACAATGCGATTGATGCCATTTTTTAACAGAGAAAAAATTATTAATGTTTTAATACAAAACAATAAGTTATATTAGTTTTAAAATATATTACCTTTAGTAGCTAACCCCCTACTTCGCACAGTGGGTTCGATGACACCGAAAGGGGCGATTAATTCATGGGAGCCGTAATTTAAATTTTTTTGAAATTATATTTTCAAATCGGTAAATATGCATAAAAAGGCATATTCTGAAAAAAAGATTTAGGAGAAAAAAATTTTTTTTACGATTTTATAGACATTTTTATTTTTCGGAAAACTATTGTTTGTTTCAGAATTTTCGCCGTAATTTTAAAATGGAAAGTGATTTCTTTTTTAAAATGCGAAGCAAACAAAAGCTTATATTGTCTTCTTTCTAAAAAATTAAAAAATTAATATATATTTTGCATAAAAATGAATATAAGTTTAATTTAAAGTCTGAATTTGGGTTTTTAAGGATTTCGAGAATTTTATAACTTTTTTAAAAAAGTGACGAAATAAATTTTTATAATTTTTTTTTTTTTGTTTATCAATAATTGTTATACACCTCAAAAGAAACCATATTATGTTCATTTTCACCTTCATCATCATAAACTTCGCTATCATTACTCTCACTTTCATGTATTTCTTGAAAAATAAGAGGCGATAGCAGAAGCTGTAGTTCGGAATTTGATAATTGTTGCTTTTCTTTCCGCTCATTTTGTTTATTAATACTTGATATAAATGGATCTGAACTAAGAAAAAATCTATTTAAAATATCTTTATTCGACTTTTCTCGGCTGCATTTGCAAGCAAAGCGTTCCCTATAATTTTTAAAATCCTTATTTCTGGCTTCCTGAAATTTCTTCTGAAAGTTCTCCAATCGGTAAAAGGGCATATTTTATGATTTCGGGACCATGAATTAAAAACTTATGTATTGTAGGAGTCATACTTAACCATTTTAACACTCTCGTGAATAAAGATGACTGAAACTTCTTCACGCACCTATCTCCGACAACAATAACAACAATAGTAAGCATTAAGCGAACGTTGGTTTTGTTTAATACATGACATGAAAAAACACGACTTCAAACAGAAAAATGTTAATAGCAAAAAATGGAGCAACAAAACCGCAAATTTTCTTATTTGTGATATCAAGCAAAGATTTTAAACTTTTAGAAAATATAAGACTCAAAACCAAACCCTAACTAACTTAGAAGTTATGGTCCACGAAACATCAAAAATAGGCCAATTTTAGACCTTTTTTTAAAAAAATTGTCAAAAATATTTTCACACATATTTTCAAAAACACTACATCATTTCTGTACACTTAAATACCTGAAGTTGAAGGTTCAATTCTTAAAATAAAACTTTGTTAACGTTAAATTTTAAAATTACAGACTCGGTTAAAGCAAAATTTTACTTTTTAAAAATAAATGCAAAAATTATGTACTTTGACACGTCCCCACGGAGTCAGCTGACAAGATAGATGCTTGAAAATTTACTTAGTGATGTAAAATTTTATTTTGTTTTATCCGATACCAAATATTCATACAAAAACTTAATTTTAAAAATTCAATTAAGCGTCACTTTCAAACCATTTCAACCCAACATGCTTCGTAAGCAAATTAATTAAAACAAAATACTAAATTCGATTTAAAAAAGGAGAATTTTGATCATTTTATATAAAATCTTAATCCAGAATTAAAATTTTTAATTTTTATTACTTTTAGTATCAGTGACCCTTAGTTGCATGTTAAGACCGGTTTAAGACTACTAAGTAAGCCTTTGTTTCTAATCAAAATCAGTAGACCTTTATTTTATATTTATAGAAAATCCAAAATATCAAAAAATGCATGAAAACCAATAATGTGAAAAATATGAAAAAATACCAAAAACTAAAAAAAAGTACTTTTTTCTACTTCGCTGACTTCCCACCTCATTCTATTAGTTTTTATTTAAAAATGGGCTGACCATCACTAGTTTTGATAGGATGTATAAAGGAGTCCCATGTATTTCTGCAAATATTTGCTTATTGTGAACTTAGCTTAAAGCACTTGTTATTTCCCCAAGCAACTTACAGTAAATACGCGAATACCTAAAAAGAAAAATCCAACAACTAAAACCCAAAACAAGTCGAAGCGCAGGTATTTATTATGCAACAAACGTAGAGCCAAAGTTAAGTTTCTTCTTTTCTTATTTTTTTTTTTTGAATCTCAAAGGCTTAAAGAAAAAAGATTAACTGTTAAAGAAAAAATACTCAAATGCCAGAATAAAAGAGATTTGTTCAATATGTGTTGCACTGAAAATTTTAACTGTTCAATGTACTGGGTTGTCATACATAATTTGTTTGTTTGCATGACAAAATTGTATGATGACATACGGTTTTAGGTCATTCCCAGTAAAAAAATTCATGCAAAAGAAGTCAAGGTGTCCGCCGGCAATGTATACTACTTTGTTTGTTTATAATATTTGATTGAATGAAAGAAATGGAACTTATATTGATAAATGTTTTATATAATGTCCGCCTCTGTTAGCCCCATATATGCAAGCCCTTTTGAGTATATTTTTCATTACATTCTCAAATATTTCACGCGGCATTTCATTAATTTCATTTTGTTAATGCAGAAGAAGTCCTGGAGGCCATTTGAATGACGAACTTAATTATATCGATTTTACTTCACATTAAATAAAAACTTTTGAACTTCGTTAGCAATAAGTGCGTTTTTTTATAAATCATATCAGTATTATTGGGAAGCCCTTTATGTATATGTATATTTTGTTTTTGTTCCAAAAGAAATAAAATAAAATACACATAAAACGTGCAAGACGAGCACTCAATGGACTTTGAAAAACCACATATTTTACGGAGCAGAAATTTCATTTTAAAAATTTTGAGTTATGACAATGTTGCAGCAAATGCAAATTAGTGTTTTTTTGCAAATGTGTGATATTTTTTACATGTTGTTATATGCTTCCATACAGATTTTAATCATTGTTTTAAAAGTTATGAGCTCATTTTGTATTCATACTCTTTTAACAAAATTGTGCCGAAAAAATACGTGTGTCATTGTGCAAGGAGTAAGTTAAAAAATTGCATTGTAAATACACAAATGCTTAAACAAAGATTCACAATTTTTTTTAATATAAAAGTAAATGAAATATATTTTTAAGTGTTTTTCCGCGAAATTATGTTTCGTTTTCTGTTTTTTTTTAAAAAAGATTTTTTTAGTCCTTCATATGCATGCACACTTGTTTTGAACAAAATCATGTAGGTGGCAAAAAATCTGAAAATCTTAAAGGTTTACCCCACAGTTAGAAGCATATGATTTTTTTTATTTAAAAAATAAAATTTCGGTTAAATACGTTAGATAAAGGGTATATGGCTGGTCATGAAGACGCTTCATTAATCCCTTGTGTCTTTAGTGTCATTAGGCAGAAAAGAACAATAATACGATGATTCCAATTTGACTTAATTTATGTAATGAGCTCAAAGCAATTCTACCCCCCTTAGCAAATGATAGCAATCTCGCCACTTGCACTTAACAGTGGTGGCATCGAATATGATCAGCAGTCATTCTCCCTAAGAGTAAACATGTATTCCTTCCTTAAGGCAGTAGAAACCTTATTGCCCTGGCCTTACTAAAGATCTCTACAAAAGAGGTATAATCCTAGATTTTCCTGGCCCTGACTCTAGTAGCAGAGCCTTTTGATTCAACCATAAAGTTAAAGTGAAGCAGGAACTTTGTTTACTTGTATCGTGGGAAAATGGATTCTTCAATCCATTTGCATCTCCGCACACAGTAAATTTACACTTTTCTTACGGCGCACTTTTTATTTAGCGATTTCTTGCAGTTTTAAACAATGGCCAACAAGGTCAAAAAAAGTGATGGAAAATCCTTGTGGCGCACTTTATATAAATGTTAATTTTCATAAGTTGAGTTATGAATCCTGCTGCTTAGTAAAGAGTGTATTTACTCACTTTAGATGCCCTGAACTTTCTCTCCATCTAGAGTTAACAGGTTAAGGTCAACAATTACCTCAACTGTTAAAAACTCTGCCTAAAAACACTGAAGTCGTCGGAAGTGGATAAGTCAAGTATCTAGATGAATCAAATAAATACACAAATATAAAAAACGGAAAGTTTTTTCGCAAAAACTTAAAAAAAAATTTTAATAACATAATTTAAAAGTTAATATATAACGTTAAGCTGCAAGAACCAGGGTAAATTTTAAAGTTGAACTTATAGGCATTGCAGCTGAGAATTACATGTATTAAAATAAACTAGGAAAGCTAACGTCACAAAGCTTATGCTGACCTGTGTAATTAAAACATATGGGCAGTTGCAGGATGGAGAACGCGACATTCGTACGTTTTTGAATTAAAGTAAAAAAAAAATAAACAAGGAAATTTGAAAAAGTTTTTTTTTGTATTTATTTTTAAGCATTTTATTAGCAATAGATAAAACGCAAAACATTTTTTAAACTTTTTGTTTCTAATATACAAGCGGACGCGAACGCTACAAATAATGGAAGTTTCTTTCGACTGCCTGTAGAAAAATGCCAAAATCTGCGAATTTTATTAAAATATTTTTATTACAACTTTTTTCAATTTTAAAGGAACTAATAGGGCTTTTTAAAAAGATATATTAAGTTATGATATTTCCCTTTGTTTAATTTTTTAAGGTTTAGTGTGTGATTTGGCACGCGACATTTGTAAAGCGACAAAGTTTCCATTCTGCTTAAATTAATATTAGTTAAAATTTTTTTTATCTCAAAAATGCATTCAAAATGTATTTTGTATTTAATTTAAAATATTTTTGCTCACATATTTATGTACATTTAAGAAATCTACAATAGTATAAGGCTAAGTTAGCTAGTATTTAAAACAAAATCAAATATTGCCTTCGCATTTTACTCAGCTTTTAATTTCAAATTTTTATTTATCACACGAGTAAGATCGCAATTTGTGGATGCCTGTAACCTTCGGTTTTCCTTAAAATTTTCCTTTTTACATCTCTTTTATTTTATTGACAGCCTTTTATATTTGTAAGTTCTAGATTTTTTTCGGTTGCACGCATTTAAAAAACGCAAATCCATCACCTAATTTTTTTTTTTACACCAAAAGAATTTTTAATAGCTATTTCAGCACTATCGAAAATAATTTCTTTATGCAAAGTTTATAAATATTTATTTTATATATGTTCTCATCATTCGTATAAGGAGCATAGGGCCGTACAATATTTATTTTTAGTTGCATTAAAAATACAATTAAAATTGAGAACGTGACACACTTTAGTCAGAAAAAAACTATATACAAAGTTATTATTTTACAAAGTAATTTTTGTTTTAGTTATATACACCTTTTTTTATTTATTTATTATTATTTTCATCCATCTGAATATGACGATCGCGGCGCATTAATATGAAACGGCGTGAAATTAAAAAGAACGTGACATTCAAATATTAACTGGAAAAAAATAGTAATTTCTTACTTATTTCTAAAAGCTTTTTGATGGTAGAAAAGATCCCTAAAACATATTCAATTATATTATAAATAGTCAATTAAACATTTCTTAAGAAAAAAATACCATTAAAAGTAACAAGGATAGCAAGGATATGCCTGCTCCGTTTGCAGGGGTAATTTTTCTTGTAAGATTAAAAAAATTTAGCTCTAAGTTTATCATTTAATTAAATTAATTACTTTTCTTTTATATACTATTTGTAAAAATCCTTTCTTTATAACAAACAAATTCCGATCTCAGTAGATCTTTAGTTGGGAATTCCTATATCGAATTATAAAACATATACACAATTTTTACACAGCTGACGCTAAGAGACATAGTAAAACGTTTAGATAAATATTTTTAAATTTAGACCTAAAAGGCCAAAAGGACAGACTAATTTTTTAATTAAACATACAAAACAAACAACATTTTTAATACATTTTTTTTAATAAAAATTTCTCATACTTCAGTTTTAATTTATTGGTTTTTTGTTTATTAAATTCTAAATGTGGCGTTTCTTATTCACTTTTTAGAATTTTAAGCAAGATTCTTGCAAATTAAATGAACGAATATATTAATTTTTACATATGTTTAACATATTTTTATAATTTTATGATTATATTACTCATCAAACACACACATATGTAGTTACGCAAAATAATATTTAAAAAATGAGAAGAAATCCGTAATTTAAATTTTTTATTATTGTCATCGTCTTTACCGTGAAGAAAAAAATGCAAGAATTCCGTTGTTCTTTAAACAATATTTGTTTAACAATTAAGTAATATGACAGACATAAAAACACAACAAAATTATTAAAATTCCAATTTTAAGTTCCTTTAAAGAACAGAAACACTTGAGTTAAGTTAAACAAATAAATGGTTTCTTTTAACAACTTAACAAAGAGACACTTTGTGAATTAAAATAAATATTTCTGTATGCACTTCAAATAGTACGTTCATATATGTAAACATATTTACATAAGTATGTATGTATGTATGTGTATCAATATTTTTCCTCAAAAATTTGCATTGTTAAATTTTGCCTATAAAGTGTGGTAAGTAACGCTTTGACTTTTAACAATTTTTGTAATTAAAACCTTATTTAAGCATAACTTAAATTGCGTTTAAAATATGACAATACCAATGAAAAAACCGAATACTTTTGCTAATTTAGTAACATAGTGAAAACAGTGCACAGTGGGGCGGAATCCAATTTTTTAAATTAATTAGCTAGTTCTAAACGAGGGGGCTACCTCAGACATGTGTAACTTTCCAAAAAAAATTTTCCAGAATTTGAACCAATTTTTTTGGCAAGTGAAATGTTTTTAAGTCAGGATTTAATTTAATGCGAATATGCCACAGACTATATAAAAAATTAAATTAGAAAAACATTAAAATATCGCACAATTTTCAAAAAGGCTTTAAAAATATTCCAAATTTGACTTTTTTCGAATCTTTACCATAACACCAACAATTGAGGCAGGGTTGGACACATACCCTGAAGGCTTTAAAAATACAGATTAGGCTTTTTAAACCCATTTTTGGTTTTTTAATTGCAAATCGTTACAGATCTATAGAAATAACCCAAAATATTTATAAAAATATTAGTTTTTGGAGAAACTAGAATATTTTTTTGATATCAAATGCTTGTTATAAGATTAAATATTTATATATGTTTTAAGGCTTTTGGCACTGGGCTTTGACTTTAATCTTGGAATTTTAGAACAAATTAGCTAAATTCCAACGTTTTTACAAAACTGGGTAAAATCCCATAAGACGCAACATAACTTTTCCTAGTTAACAAGCATTAACTGAAAATTATATTAAAAATTTAGGGTTTTTAAAACAAACATGTTTTTTAAAGTCTTTTAATATTCTTCTTATAAGTGAAAAAGGTATATATAAGTTTGTCATTCCGTTTGTAATTTCTTTAATATCCATCTGCGATAACTAACAGAGAAATAAGGCAGCAACCACGACCGCCGCCGTTTATTTCTCTAAAGTTTGTTGCCCCTACACGGATGCAATGTAATACCGACACCCATTAATTTTCCTTCAAAATTATTTTTATGGAACATACTTCCACCCTTTCTCTGCCCCCTAACAGCGTTGCTATACCAAGTTTAATTTTTTTAAATCACTCCCACAGCTTCCAGAGTTCTCCTGCAAAGGTAAAATGTAAGACCGATCCCAATTAATTTGCCTTCCCAAATATTTTTGTGTTTCATACTTAGCCTCTATATCTAGCCCCTAACATGGTTGCCATACAAAATTTGAAAAAAGGGCAAAACCCCCTACAACTTCTTCGGAGTCGCCTCTAGACGGATAAAATGTATCACAGACCCCTATTAGATTTTCCCACCAAACGTATTCCTCGAGTATACTTACCCCCTATCACCATCACCTAGGAGGGTTGCCATACAAAAATTTACAAAAATTATGTTAAAAAGTCCATAACTTCCTGTGGGTCGTCCTTTGAGAAATAAGGAGTACGACCGACCCCCTTTAGTTTCTCCTCGCAAATATATTCCTAGAACATACCTACCCCTTATCATCACTCTCTAAAGTGGTAAAAGCCCCTATAGCTTCCCCGGAATCACCCCTAGAGGAAAATAATATATCACAGCCCCCATTAGTTATTCCTCCTAAACATATTCCTTGAATATTCTTACCCCCTATCTCCCCGCCCTAAGGGGGTTTCATTACAAAATTAAAAAAAAAATAAGCTAACAACCCCTACAACTTCCCCGAAGTCGTTTTCAAAGGAATAAAATGTATCATATACCCCCATTCGTTTTTTCTCCCAAACATATTCCTAGAGCATACTTATCCCTATCACCATCACCTAAGGGGGTTGCCGGACAAAACTTACAGAAATGATGTAAAAACGCCCATTACTTCCCCAGAGTCATCCTTAGAAAAATAAAGTGTACAACCGACCCCCATTAGTTTTCGCTTTTAAACATATTCTTGGAACATACTTACCCCTATCTCCATCGCCTAAGGAGGCTCTCACACAAAGTTTGGGAAGTTGTAATAGATCCGCCCATAGAGCTTCTAGGGTACCTGGCGATAGGTCAAATCTAGGACAAACCTCAACTCATTTTTCCTTGCAACAATTTTTCTAGAATATATTTACTTCCTAGCGCCACTCTCCTAGGAGGGTTGCCACACAAATTTCGAACAAATTAGGGTAAAAACGCCTACGCGTTGTGAAGGGCGTATATAGTTCCGCACAACAGTATAAAGCGTCTTACTTGGTTTAATTGTATAAACCTATAAGTGTTATTATTAACTCCATATTTTTAAACCTATGAAATAATGAGAGCCCATTACACAAATTATCGATTTCAATGGAAGTGTGTTACTAGACTTACACGATGAAATTTTTCATGAAATTATTTACATGAAATTTTAGGTTTCATGACGAGGGGTGTAGAAAAGTAGGCCCTTCTTCACCCTTTTTAACTGCAAACAAAAATTTCATGGAAGTAATTTCAGAAGAATTTGATTGTGGAAGATGATATTTGTTAAAATGGCTTTCATAAATATATAAAATCCTATTTTTTACCTTTTCCCTTAATAAAAATAAATAAAAAATTTTATATTTTAATATTGGAAAATAATGTTGTAATGATTTTTCCAAAAAAGTTTTTGTCCAACTTCTTTATTGAATTTTTTATTGCAATTCTAAATAGGGTAGTTTCAAGAAAAATAAAAAACATGGCAAACGTTGAAAAAAGTATTATGTCATTTGAGACTTTAGGGCGCCAGTCCTAAGCTAAGGAGGTATTTACTTTCTAAAAGCCTAAGCTTGGGTTTTTCCCTACTATGTTCAAGAAAAATTGTATGTCAATCTAACAGGCTGAATTATTTCAACAAATTTCGATTATATTATTTTCTTCAGCATATTGAATACTTATAGCTGAAGGCATACCTCTAATAAAATATTTAGCTATAGCTGTAACTAATAAAAACGGCTTTTAATAAAAATGTAGACTAAAGTCAAATATATGTAAAAAAATATAACAGTTCGTGTTTTAAATTAATTTTCATAATAATGTGTTTAAAAACATCAAATTTAAATTATTTTAATCGAACAGTATCAAAATCATTAAATTAATTAATTCAAAAGAAACGAATACACGTATCTTCGTTTTTCTTAACGTAATCATAGAAATAGACACTTACATTTCCGGTTAAGATATAAGCAGACATGCATTCGTCTATGAGTTTATGTAAAAGTTATTTTAAAGTTTTTTTTCCATAACTCCAACAACATAATAATTATTTATTTTAGAAATTTAGGGCCTAATTTCGTAAAACGCAACGCAAAATAACGCAAACAATTGTATGAAAAAAATTAAAATTAAAAAAACTTTTTTATACATTTCGTTTTTGTTTTAGGGTGTTGCGTTTTAGGAATTAAGGGGGTTAGTTTTAAACTTTTTACGCTATAAAGCATAATTGCATTTGATGTTACAAAATTATTTTATAAATTTTTCTTGTTATAGGCCGACAATTAAATATATTGTTTAAAATGGGTTTTATCTTTTTGGTTTCATTATTTATTTGTTGATTTTTTTTTATTGATTGTGTTTATTGATTTATTTTCGTGCATTAATTTATTTTCCCTTTTATCTTTAAAAACTTAAGTTTTTCTTAATTAAACGTTTTTTTTGTTTCACATTTATTACAGCACAATGGTTTCCAGAAGAAAAATACTCTCACGTTCTAGAGATGATCTGAATTTGGATCAGACATTTAGTCCACAAGAAGAGGAAGAAGATGTTTGGTATCAAAAAGATAAATTATACAAAGTAAGTTGGACAAAATATAAATTTTCATATTTTTCTAAAAGAATGGTAAAAATGTACAAGTTTTTAAGCCCTTTTAGCTTTTGAAAGTTGACAAGAATCAGCCCACATTGTTTTTCAAATTTTTTTGCCTTTACTTATAAACACATTTTTTAAATAATTATTTAAAATAATAGATTGTTAAAAAACTATCCCCTCAAAAACGGCTAAGAAAACCATTTATGCTGGAGGAAAAGCTATAAATTTTTAATAACCTTAAGTTTATGGACCTTAAAATTAAGTCTATATAAACAAGGTCGGCCAAAAGAAATCACCCTATTGGAAGATGGTCTTATTTTTGCAAATGGCACCCAATGTCAAATCTATTTTGACATTTGTAAACTAGACAGATGTGGAATATAAGTGAACAAGCCATGGAGCGATACAGTTCACAAGAACGTGGAATAATCTTGTCTATCTCTTTGCGAACCATTTTGTCTGTGGTGTTAGGCGCAGCGTGAATTCCGTCGCCGATTTCCCAATTGTCCGGCACCAAATGCCAAACTACTCCACCGTTTGGCCACCAACCTTAAAGTGTGTAGGACTACATGAGACGTTGTCCAGAGTGACCGGCCCCGGAGCACCCGTTTTGCTGAGAATATCGCCGCTGTTGGCAAGAATATCGAGCTGTCGCCAGAAACATTGACCAGACGTCGTGCCTCGCAATAAGCCACCAGCTAGTCGTCCCTAAGGCGAATTTGGTCAAAGTCCTGCACATGTTCCCACAAAAAATTCCAGTTCGTGCGTTACTTACTGCCTGTTGACCCCCAAACGCATGTAACCTACGCCCAAACTATCCTCAATCTCGAGGCCGAATTGGACGATTTTTCGATCAAAATCATAACGAGAGATGAAGCTCATTTCCACCTCAGCAGGGACGTGAACAAGCAAACCTATCACTTCTGGGGCTCCAAAAATCCACGAGTGATGCAAGAAGAGTCATTTCACTTACTCAAAGTGACTGCATGGTGCCCTGTTCACGCTGGAGGAGTCATCTAGAAATTTTTTTCCAAGACGCCGCTGGTCAAATGACAACAGTGGACGGTGCGCACTACAGAGCCATGTTAGCCGAGTTTTTTCTGCCGCAATTGAACGAATTAGGACTGAAAGACATGTGGTTTCAACAAAACGGAGAAGCGTTACACACTGCACGAGCCACAACCGGTATTCTGAAGGCAGCGTTCCGGCTCGCCTCATCTCTTGTTTTGGCGATTTACATTGGCCCGCAAAATCGCCAGATTAAACTGTTTCAGACATTTTTTGTGAGGGTTTTTAAAGTTTCGTGTTTACGTGAACAAGTTCGAGAACCTGGAAGACCCCAAAGACAACATTCGACACGAGTGCGAGAGTCTGTCGCCCGAAGTTCTTGACGAAGCGATAAAAAATGCCATAAAACGAGCCCGTATAGCAATTAATTGTGACAGCGCCCATTTGGCCGATCTCGTCTTCTCGACTTGACTAATAAAATTCTAAAGATTCAGATAAATATAATAAAAAACCAGAATCGAAGTCTTTCATTTAGAAAATGTTAATGTTAATGTGAAGTTGGGACAAGTCAATCACAGCACATAAACTGGATTGAGCGTATTTTGTTTTGGGTCAACAAGCGGCGCTTAAGCCGTGTTGGCAGTGGAATTAAAACAAGGGAAGAGTTTGATCACAATTATTCATTGATTGATCTTTCCATATCGTAGCTAATTGCCTCCGGGCTTGCACAAACCTCAAGCAATTGGAAGTGCATCCCCTCGACATTCTGTCACAATGTGGTTGCCGTTTCCATTTCATTGGCTGCGGACTATCCTCGAAGGAGTCGTTCTAATGATGTCATCATGGCTGCCTGTCGGCGGATGAGCCTGGTAGCTTCGCTCGATCCTTTTTTTGACAGCCCTGGTTGATGTTGTTGTTGCGTTGATGGGCTCTGACCTTTTGCCGCACTTGGAGCCACCCTCAACAGAGACGCCTCGAATATCTCCTTATATTGTTGGACGATATTCGCTATGGCGGCACAGTGAGTGAAATAACTGTGCTCCAGCTGAAGATTCTCAAGCACACGGATTTTATTATCCGTTGCCTCGAACATAGACCACTCTTCGTCCAGCCTTCTTAGTCGCTCCTCGAAATAACTGGCTGAAACCTTCCTTGAATTCGCTCGCCTGTTTGCTTTTGGCGGCTGACTAGTCCTTCGAATGTAGCCATTGTTGCCTGATGCCTTTTTTCCTTCTTGGATCGCTTAGGAGTTTCCTTAGGGATTGAGAGTCCAGTTGATAATGAGTGTTAATTGTTAGTGTCCTGGTGCGGTTCACGAGCTGATATTCCTGCGACTGCACAGGATCTCGTCGGGGTCACCTTGTATATATTGGGTCTTTTTGTAATTTGTGAGCCAATAAAGCGAAAAACATAATTCAAATGGTTTTCGACAGGCTGTAAAAAATTAAAAAAATTTTTTTGGATTTTTTTTTTTAATTTGGTAATTTTTATGAACCGTTTAAATTTTCTTATCAAACACAGATAAAAACATAATTACATATGTTTATGGCACTATTTTTTAGTCCTTTTAAGGTATTTTTTCTTACTTTTCAGTCAATAAAAGAAGAAACATAATTTAAACTGCTTTGGGCAGGTCAAAAAAAAATATTAATATATTTGTGGTACATTAAAAAATTGGCAAAAATTCGGCAAATATACGAATATAAATAAAGTTTTGATAGAAATTTTTCAAAAAAGTAAATACGTTTTGGCCCTTTTCTAAAATTTTGGCGGCTAAAGCACTAAAATTGGTAAAATCTATAGTTAAGTACTTTAAAGTATTTTTTTTTTAACTTTTGAACCATTAGAGATAGGAACTTAATATAAACTGTTTTTGACTTTTTTGGAACATTTTTAAAATTTTGTACCACTAATGCTTCTTGCTTCTTTTTGCATTTTTTAAGAGTAATAAAATTCGAAATTCCGATATTTTAATCCTGATTAAGGTCAAAATATACTAGGTAGACAAAAAGTACTTTTTCCATTTTTAAGTAGTTTTTGCATATTTTTGATTCTTTAAAAATAAAATTAGAGCAAACAAAAAATACCTTTTTCAATTTTTTTTGTTGGTTTGCATATTTAAAAAATTAAAGATTCTGAATTTATATTCCAGAGAAAATTATGCAAGTTCTCCTTTTGTATGATATTACAACTTTTTTCCCTTAAGTTCTTTGTGTTAGTTAACATTTTAAACTGCGCGCTTACAGAGCAGCGGGTTGATTGCTATTAATTAATATTAAGATTGTATACCAACAAGAATGCACACAGAAAAAACTGAGTTGTAGAATCAGTAACAAATTTCAGAGAATCAGTAAATATTTTGTCTGGCTAAGGACCTACAACGAAAGTTGTAAATTTAGACAAACAATTTTGCAAGAATTTTAGCTTCTGTTAAAAAATTTTGCTGAGCTGGTTAAATATTTTATTTGTCTAGGCGAAAGTTTTGTTTGATTTAAAAATCAAATAAAAATATTATTAAAGATATATTAAATAAATTGACTAAAAAAATAAATTATTTTGAACAAGAATTTGTTTGAAAAATTTTTTTTGTAGTTTTTTGTGTGCATATTATAATCAATTTTAATTTTAGCTGTTTGAAAAAATACATAATTACATACTCATACGTATGTATGTACATATGTAAGCCACACTTGATGCTAATTATTAATTAAGGAAACTTTAAACGCCCAGCAAAAGGTTAAGACATAATAACAAAATTATAAATTTTCGTTTTTAATTTTTTTAATTGCTGTTAAAATCATTGACCCATTTTAATTTGTTATTTTTAATTTCTTGTCAAGTTTTCTTGACATAAATTTGAACAAAAAAAATGCAAGAAGACCTTAATATCATCTACATGTGTGTATCTCCATACATATCTACGAACATGCATTTGTACGTTTATAACATATTGATTTGGAAAAAAAACGTTTACCTTTGAAAAAAAATTGTTATTGCCATAAACTCCTCTGTCTTTTTATACAAAAAAAACACACTCATGCGTATATGTATACCTTAGGCCAATTGCATTAATAACCGTTAAGTTTCCAGTTTAAGACTTGGCTTAATAACAATGTTTATTTATTTATTTATTTCTTTATATAAATAAAACCATATGTATTCCAAAGACACAGGGGACAAACATATAACAGCGCTTTGAGGTTTATATTTTATTTATTATATTTTATTTTTATTTTTTGTCTTTTATAATTAATAAACAAAACACATACATAGTTGGTAACGCCAAAAAATTTCCAATAACCACAGCAACATACATAAAGAAGCACTGCTGAATTGGTAAATAATATTAATTTTATTCCAAAAATAATTTTTTACCAGCAACAAAACTAAATAAAAAAAATTTGTTTTAAAGTTTTGTCAACCAGTTGAAACTTTAAAAGTTAAAAAAACCTTATTTTTTTGCATGACTTTAGGCAGGTAGGAGTCCACCAAACCTTGGCAAAAAGTAAACACTGTGTAAATGCTTGTAGTAAAATGAGAGGGGGAAACCAATCACGCCACCCCCTTTTATACTTAAACCAGGTTTCAATCATTTACGGAAAGTTTAAAGCTCAATTTAGTTAGCATTTATCCCCAAAAATGGTTTTGCTCAAGCTATATTTACACCTCTGGGGTTCTCATCTGAGGTGTTTGCTTAAACCTTTAGAATTTTATTGGTCAAGTCAAGAAGATGATATCGGGCAAATGGGCGCCGTCACAATTAATTGCTCTACGAGCTCGTTTTATGACATTTTTCATCCTTTAAGCAAGAGCTTCGGGTGACAGATTATCGCACTCATATCGAATATTGTTCTTGAGGGCGTCCATGGTCTCGGACTTGTTCACGTTAGCACTTGATGGGGTCGCAAATGGGTAAAAAAAAAAACACAAACTAAATGAAAAACTGATATATACTCTTACCACATGTAAAGGGTATATAAAAACAATCACACAAACACATAAACACACCATGACTCTTAAAAAACAGAAAACAACTTAAGCAAAAGAATATAACGTATTGCTAGGTACAAACTTTGCAACGTGTTTACGCAACACGTCAATCATCAATGTTTCATGCAATCATAAGCAACGATTCACACTATGCAACCAACATCAATGTAACCATTAAATATCAAAAAATTTTGATATTTTTACAACCTCGAATGCAACATGAAATGAAACCATAAACATAACTACAAACTATGCAACCAACAAAGAAACATATCTGGTTGCATAAACATGTTGCAAAGTTTATTTCAAGCAAATGATACAATGTTAACAACGTTATGTTACAGCGTTAACAGCGGTAGTAAGCTATCACTATCAAACTCCTTTCATAAAAACAGTTCTTATTTTTTGCGTTTGAATTTCAACACACATATTTATACCTACCTACGTTCAAATATATAGAAGCTTAACGCGTATTTATTAACATCCATATTTTTTTTTAACAGCATTGCCAGTTGATTACATTTGTTACATTATTTGTATGGATTTTGTTGTCAAAAAACTGGGAAAACTAGGGCAATTGCAGTTGTTTGCCTACATCTAGTTCCGTGGTAACCGATATTACTCATTTTAAATAGCATTTATTTCTGCGATATTTCTAATAGTGTAGCCAATACCTGGTCCCTAGTATTAAAATTGATTCCGGAAACTTGATTTCAGCAGACACGCAGACGGACAGATGGACATGGCTAATTCGACTTTCCCATCTATAAGGATCTAGAATATAAATATTTTATGGGAATGCAAATGGATAATAAAGAAATCGCAAACGGAATGACAAACTGATATATAGCCTTATCGCTATGTGAAGGGTATAAATATTAACAAATAAAAACAGACATGTTATGTTATGAGACTCAGACAATAACTCGGGTGGTGTAGGTATAGCTTTAGAAAGCTGACACAACGACAAATTACTGGACAGTGATTAAATGTACAGGACAGAAGATTAAAAGACCATTAGCCCTATTCAAAGTTACTGTCTATATACACATCTTTTCTAAAACCTGGGGAAAAATGTCTAGAATTGCTAAGGGAAGATTTGGTATTTGCTAAGTGGATGTGAAGTAGCCTTGAGTTCATTACATTGAATAAGTCACATTAAAATCACCAAGTAGTCGTTTACATTTTGATTTCGTTTCATTAAAAAAATATAATATTTTTGTTAATGTTGAAGACAGATGGATAATGCTTCACCGTTAGTCAAGTGTTGCCAAAGAGGGTTTTATATACAAAAAGCATAGTTTATTTGGAAAATTTAAAGTTCGTCATAACTTACAAAAATTAAAATATTTCCGTTTGCTTTTTTGGGTAACATGTAAGTTAAATAGCTGATGTTTACAGCCAAAAAGACTCATACCGCTCAAAGATTACTAAGGATGAAACTACGTAGCGGCTTGCGAAAATGCATTCTACTCGGCTAGTATCGGTAGAAGAAGTTGCTTTTTTAAATAAAAGGGATTTTTCGTTCTTTTTATTGAATTTATTAAACTTAAATTTTTTTCTATAAAATAAATTTCTCTTACATATTTAAATTTTTCTATTTATTATTTTATTAACTTTTTTTAAGTTAATCTTCTTCATACGTAAATGTGTAATTGGCTATTTAATTATATACATAGTAATAATGTACTTATGCTAACAAAAATTTGAAAAAAAAAAACTAATAAAACATGTAAAATCAACAAAATGACATCATTAACAGCAACCATGATAAAAGTAAGAGTTAACAACACATAAAGAAAGAAATGTAATAAAACAAAAGGCAAATGCATGAAATAATTTCATTTTTATATTGTTTTAAAAATTTTATACAAATATTGTTTTGGTTTCAATATTAGTTTACTGTAACATAAAACCATTTACATGTAAATGTAATGATTTCACTATTTTGTAAGACAAAACTAACCAAACGTAAAATGATATCACTAGATTTCTAAAGGTTTTAAAAATAACAACAAAATTAAATTAAAAAGAAAATATTAAATATTTTTTTTTTTATATTTTTTTTTATTATTTAATCTTTGCTTTTGTAAATGAAATAACAATAAATATTCAAATCTTATAACTATTTTTTTCTTAATATTTAATATATTTAACATATTCCTAAGTTGATTAACTCATTATTGCTGCCATGAGTTCTTCTTTATGGATATATAATTACCCATTTCCCACTAAGATTTCTTTCTTAAGTAAAAGGGCCATAGCCGAGACTCAGATAAAGGGTTTGCGAATAGACTAAAACCCATAGCGAAAACCTCAGTCAAACACTCCCCCAAAAATAAAAATTATTTCGTTTAAAATGTAAGCAGGTAAAAGTGGCTTCTTTCAGCAGGCTTTTTGTGGGTACTTCGAAACGATTTAAAAAAGGTTTCTATTATAATTTCATTTTAAGCCATATTTATAAAGCATTTATGAGGTTAATAATGAAACACACTCACAAACACAACTTGGTAAGTCAGTTTTAAGAAAGTTTATATTTATAGACAAGTATATGCACACTTAGGTACCTTATCTACCGCCAAAATGCATTAACTTTTTGTATTTAATAGATTCATTTTGATGACCTAAAGGCTTCTCTTTTTAAGATATAAAAATATAAATTCACTAAAATCTGGTTTTTTGAAATTGTTTTAATTAAAACTTTCATATTTAGAGTGGGATAAATTAACTAAGATGAGACTATTAACCAGTGATCAGTAATTTCCAATAAGTAGTTTTAATTAAAAAAAATAACCTGCGCAGAAAATGAAGCCATTTTAAAAATATAAAAGTCGGTCTATAGATTCTACTTCAAAAGGGTTGTAAACTTGTAGTACAATGTAAAGGCCTATACTTAGTTGGACGAGGTTGGGGGCCGTTTTTTATTTTTGGGCCTCCAAAATTTTAAAAAAAATATTAATTGGTCCCTCGAAAAGTGCTCTTATCCGTTTTTGATAACAGCTTATTCAGATTGGGTTGCAACGCAAAATTTTTTCTAGCAATATTGTACCTCAGATTTTAACAAATAAATATTGATACGTCTTATAAAAAAAGGAACTATAAGAAGCTCTAAAGCAATAATTCTTAGTTAAATCATAACCAGTTTTGAACCTCTTTAGTATTCAACACAATGCCAAACGGTTTAAAGTTCAAGAAAACCATTATAACTTCAAAAATTATTTTAATCGAAACTCACTTAAATTATCGTATTTATTAAACTGCCTTTAATCCAAATAATTAGAAAAGAATTACTTGTTATTTGAGTTCCTCGGTGGACTTGTGAAAGGTTCCCAATTCTGTGTGTTGCGTTTTTGATTTCCACAAGAGAAAATTTGCAGACCTTTGTGATAAGCATTATTTCCTTTAAGAGCCGCCTAATTTAACCTTATCCATCTTTCTTAATCCGCACGTAAATACGAAGAGTTTTAAGAGAAGAGTTTGTGAGACCCGAATTTCATTTAGACTTTCAGGAGTATAAGCTTATAGTCTATCAGCAATTAGGCAAACGGCTTATTGAATGCTTTCCTACAGGATTTTTAATTACAAACAAGTGCCCAACAGGTCTCTTACTGATTTTTACTCTTCATTTTTTTTTCTCATATATTTTATTATTGAATCTTCGTTTAAGTGAACTAACAATAAGTATTCAAATCTTAAAACTAAATAATTAATACTAGTCCAGTCAGTACCAGCCAAAAATTTAAATTCTCACAATAAAATTAACTAATTTCAAAGGTTTCATCTAAGAGCAATAGTATCCCTTCTTTTTAGGCGGGTGCGTCCACTATGTTGCAGGATGCTTTGAGCGAGTGGATTTGGGTGTGTTTCCAGCTTATTTAAGTACTAATCCACATAGTTTAGGATTTCGCTTTTTACTAGTAAAACTTCTAGATCCTTGTGGATGTTGCTGTTTTTGACATACCACGGAGCACCAGTTATCAATTTCAGAATTTTGTTTTGACGACGTTGTATTTTTTCTATGTTAGAGGCGAAAGCAGTGCCCCATAATTGTATACCGTAGCACCAAATTTTTTACTCTACATAACAAATTTTCTAATAATGAATTGCATCCTTGTCATCGCATTCTTTCATCACTCCATTATGGGTACGGGGACATGTACTCTATGCAGGCAACTATACTACTGAAGCTTCGGAAAAGGATAGACACAAATCATATAAAGGTACAATTAAACAGTTCATCGGAATTACTTACTCTTCTTGCAAACTCCGCATGAATGCATACACTCTAAGACTCGTTGGAACCAGACGGTCTAACAAACCTAGATACGAAACCAAAAAAAAACCTAACCTAATTAATGGACCAAATGTAATATTTTAATTTTTAATATTTCCGCCACTGCTTTTTTTACCAAGTTTTACATTATTAACATAACTTGCTTAGAGACTTTCCATACAGATTCCCTCTAGGGTATTTTAAAAGAGGGAGAATAGGTTTTTTAAAAACAATGTGTTAAAGTTCTAATAATGCTTTTACCAAAGTAAAAGTAATATCTACATTTGTCAAAGGAAAAAAGTTTGATGCGCTTTACCAAGATCGGGCGACTAATTTAGATATAAAATTTGTATAAAGATTTCCAGACGTGATGTCATATTTTTCCTTTTTCTTATTTTTCTTACCTCAAATAGATGCACGACTTATGCAGGAGGTCTCCAAGTGCTGGTATATATTAGTGCTTAAATAACTCTTTTCATCGCCCTTCGTAACCTTACCTAACCTTTTACACATTTACAAAATTTTAACTTATAAATATTTCTCAAAGGGTTCCTTTCATTTGTAGTTAGCTTTTCAGTAAATCATACTTTATATTACAAAATATTAAAATATTGTAAAAAAAATAACTTCTCCTATCACTGGCAATGTTAAAAAGCTTGAACAAACTAAAATGATAATGTGAGTGCAGTGTAAGCTTTCAGCATTAATTAAATCCAAATATTTATGATTTATTGACATTAAAAGTTTTTATTTGAATTATATATTTATCAATCATAGATGTATCATTTCAATACTTTGTCTTAATTAAGTTTTCCTAAAATGTAATTTCTTACTTGAGATAACGTCAAGCTTTTACTAAAAGTTTTTAAATTGGATTTTCAAATTGAACTTTTGACATTATGCTAAGTTAAATGGCAAAACGATATTTAAGTCAAACCACAATAGAGAGTAAGTGATGTTTACGATCGACAAACCAATAATTTATGGTTAATTTATAATAAGATTTATAGCTTAATGGTGGATTTAAATAAAATAGAAATTTCAGTACGGAAATATTTAAAAGTTTCCCACAGTTGTCATAAAATTTTATAAAATTTGGTAAATTGGCATAGAAGATTAAAAATATATTTTTTAAAATAAATTTTTGTTTTTAAAAGCAATTAATTTAACAATAAATAAAAATAAGCATAAAAATATTTTTTTATAATTTTTTGCTTAATTTCGAGGCGCCTTTCACGAAATACAAAGTACTTGCAAAATACAACAACTGTGATGTTAAAGTACAAAAAACTAAACAGCTTTTTAAAAAAAGTTTTGTTCTTTATTTCAAAGCTTATTAGTTTGTATTTTTGCTGGCGAAATTTTTAACATTTTACTAAAAAATTATTATTTTTCCTTAAGTGACTTAAAACTAATAATAACTCTTATTGGTGTTTAAGAGTTTTGCTTTTGTTTTTAATACACCTTTAATAAATCACTTGCACTTGTAGCCAAATTTAGGCAAAGAAAATAACGAAATATATTAATCTCGTTTATAAATGGAAGCAATGTCGTAATTTTGATAAGAAAATTGTAAGTTTCTAGAAATACTAATTTAAGCACACACGCACATATAAAAACACGCTCAAATTCAAAGCAAGTTTGTTGCTTAAGTCTTTCGTTTCCCATATATTTTGTTATTGTTTGTTGCTAACCAATTCACACTCTTTATTGTAGTTGTATTTAGTGTTTTTTTTTTGGGTTTTTCTTTAATTTTTCCTTTGAATTTGTTTTTAATACGAACAATTTGGTATGTGCTTTTAAACATATCGGTAACATAAATGATAGTGGTCTAACTACTATCTTTTTTAAAAAAAATTCTAAAAACATTTAAACCAGCTTTTTAATAGTTTTTTTATGTGCGAACAGTTTTATATAAATCTTATTTTCATAATATTTTTTTCACATAGTAATTAAATAGTTAAAGAGGGTTTTTTCTAAGATTTATTTTATGGCTATAATCATTTGAATGTAAATACAACAGCTGGTGACTAAAACATAATCTTGAGTTACTAGTTTTACCTTAATTGTAACTTCTTCTATTTGAAGTGTTTTAAATAAAAGTAATTGAATTTATTAAAACAAATTATTTTTTTTTATTCTCTAACATAATGGCGATCAATTTCTGAAGGTTAAAGTAAAAATTGTTTGTAACTACCATGATATATTTTAACTGTAGTAGGAACTGATAGTTTTATTACCACCACTGATTGGTAGTGAATAAAAGAATAAGCTACTGGCTGTAGTTTGAAGTGAAATATCTCTTCCTGAGTGTTGCAACCAAAAAGAAATTATTAGGAATTTCCGTATTTTAACCTACAAGATGAGCCAAGAGAATTTATTCGATGTTGTTTAGTTAGCTCTCATTTTTTATATGAAACGTCGATTCTGTTTTTTATTATGCTTATTTGAACCCTTGGAATTTAATTGGTCAAGTTGAAAAAATGATATCGGCCTAATAGGTGCAATTACAATTTATTTCTATACGGGCTATTTTATGGCATTTTTCATCGCGTCGGCGAGAACTTCCGGTGACAGATTCTCACACTCGTGTCGAATGTTGTTCTTGAGGGCTTCCAGGGTCTCGGGCTTGTCCATGTAAACACGAACTTAAAAAAAAATGGTCCGATGACTCCTCCAGCATGGGCATCGCACCATGCAATCACTTTGAGCGGGTGAAATGGGCCTTCTGCATCACTCGTGGATTCGTGGTACCCCTGAAGTGATAGTTTTGCTTGTTCACGTACCCGCTGAAGTGTAAATGACCCCCATCGCTCATTATGATTTTGGTCCAAAAATCGTCCACTTAGATTATCCTGCGTACTTGTGGTGTGTATCGCTCTATGGCTTGTTCACTTTTACTTTACACCTGTCGAGTTCACGAATGTTAGAACAGATTTGGCTGCCATTTGCAAAAATAAGAGCTACGGGGAATGGCCAAACCCTGAAATAACAAAATGTTAGTTTTCAGTAACCTTGAATATAAAGCTTAAACAGAGACCAACCCATTACAGCATTATGAAAGCCAAGGGCCCCTGAAATTTTGGCCTTAGCTTAGCTATAGAAAAGCCTCTATGAGAGCTTTCTGGTGGTTTTGTTTTAAACTAAAATTGTGAAAAGAGCATTGGTTTGGAAACACAGAGCTCGAAAAGAGTTATAAAAAGATCGTGTTCTTACCGAAAGGAAGACATACCCAATTGCAACTCTGCGATCTCTATTGAATTAAAGTTTCCCAATTCGGAAAATAACAATCTATAGAGGTGTTGCTTGACGCTTTGTATTAGTTTTATACATAGAGCATCGTAAACTATTGCCTTTCTAGGTAATAATCATGTTTACCCTATGACGTACGTTTATACTTTGATTTAAAAATTATAGGGTGTATGGTATATCGGAAAACATTAAGACTTTTGAGATTATCGAAATCCAATTGTGATAAATTTGAGTATGTGGCTGGTGCCACAGAAATCAGTAAAGTGCTCCAACCTTTTCTTAAAACTGATTTTTGTATTTGAAGTTACTGCTGTTGATCGCTTAAAATTTTATTTTTTGTTATGGTGCTGTCTTGACCCCCTTTTTTTCTCTTTTGAAAAAAATGCCCAATTCGGCCTTAGAAAATAGCAAAAAAACCCTAAAGAAACCCACAGGCCTTGCGTTTTTTTTGGAAATGTTTTCTATTGAGGCAAAAGCGATCCATGAGCTTTTCTTAAAAAATTTTTCCTTAATCAATTTTTGATTGTCTTTTTTTCCCTGGAGTATAAGACCGGGTGCCCCAGTAAATCAGTGGAGGTGCCTTGGTTGATCAGTAGTTAGTGTACGGGACTGCCAGTCTGGGGATTGTGGACTCGAATACCACCTGCCTCTGCAAGTTACATAAAGGGGCCGAATTACGTGGACCCAAGTGAGTTGCATCCTTTCTTTTAACGGCTGCCTGTTCTACCTAAATCAACTTAGTGGATCACCAACATTTACATGCTAATTCTTCGATAGAAAAAGAGTTGACTACTTTGAATTGTCTAGAAATTTACGGATGCCTGATAAGAATCTGTTCCTGTTATCACAGCAACAAGCCAACAGCCCAGCCATAATAATTCCAGATGACGATCCCACATTAAGAAATGATTGATGACAAATAAGACAAATTGCCCTATAAGCTGGTACGCCGTTATTTTACTGACATACGTTTGTTTAAGAAAGTCGCATGAGGCTGATTGTGGAATGCAATAATATTCGACATGTAGTGTGATGAGATTGGAAATTAAAATGAGAACAAATTAAAAAAAAATCAACATAATTTGGTAATAATGGCATTTCCATTAGTAAATAAAATAGAAAGTTATATAAGTAGTTTTAAACCAAAAACAAAAGAAAACTACAGTTACTTTAGTTTCATGCTTTGCAGGATAACATATTATTCTTGGCAAGAGTGCTGAGCAAATTTGAAAGTCCGTGCCTTGCGGTCTCAGCATCTATATCGCAAAGTCTTTACGTCAGTGCATTTGATCTGCCGGCTTTACTTAAATGGTATCTGAGATAACGATGTCTATTCAGAAAATCTGACAATAAGGACCTGAGACTTCATGTCTAGAGAGAGGAGTTCCCTAGATTTTGCTCTTAAGAGGGCCACAAACCTCTTAGTCTGACAATGGTCCTAAGCCATTGGCCAGTGAGAAGCAAACTCAGCGTTTAGGCGGACGGATAGTTTTCCCTTAATGTGACATGAAGGTATACCACAAAAAGGCTCTGGACCAATCATTCTATGGCTCGCCAGGTAGTTTGCAAGTCGGCTGGCACGTTCATTATAAACATGGTGCTTATAACAAATAATACAAATAATGGTAACCCAGTTGTGAAAGCCAAGGCGATTAAGGATATTAATATATTCCAGCATCAATGCCGAGTTGAGATCATAAGCCATAAGGGTTTTTAAAGTCACCTGGCTAGCCGAGAGGATATAAATGAGGGTCTTACTCACGTTCCTTCTCAAAGATTCATAGGCAGTGATGCAAATAACATAATTTTTGGCCTGAAATATTGACGGGTAATTGCCCATATGCAGGGCTCTTTGAAATCTCGGACCAAATATACCAGCACCGTATCGCCATTCGATTGCCTAGAACCATCCCTGTACCAGACCTGAGGCCCTTTCTCAGGGTCCCATAACAACAAGACTAGTTCGAATAAAATATTTCTTATCAAAATATGTTTTTTATATCTCTTAAATCAGACTTTTTTTGGCAACTTTATTTTTTTAAGAGGAAAAAACACCAAAGGAATATGTAACCAAAGCAATTATTACTTAATCTAAAAGTTTTTTTTTTTCTTACCTTAAAACCTCATTTTTTACTCTTTTTGTTTTGGTTTCTTAGCTTAAAGCAAAGAACAACCAAAAGGTTTCAAACTAAAGTAAATCCAACAAAAAAAATGGCAAAAAAACAAAAGTTAGACTTAAGAAATGTTAAGTTGTCATGGGAAAAGCCCTAAATAATGATACACAACAACAATAAAAGAAACAACAACAACCAAATTATTTGAACTGGAAACCAAATAACAATAACAACTAACTTTATCACCCCCCAAAGGCCAAATGAATATTGTTTGTTGTTGTTGGGATTTATTTTATTACATTTTTTTTTCTTATAAAAAAACTAATTGTGGGAAGTTTTCCCAGAAAAATAGGATTTTTATACATAAGACATTTAAAATTAGGGCAAAAAACTAAGATTTGTTATAAATATTCTTCATGTTATTACATCATTTTCATTCAACTATAAAATTTAAACCATAAAACTAAAAATTGTTCTTTCTATTTAAGGTTTTTAATACTTTTTTTAATATAAATATTTTCTTTAATTTGGTTTTATTCTTATGTAAATTATAAACTAATTAAAAACATACTAAAACCATAAATTTTTAAACCTTCAAATTTGATATCTAAACTAATCTATTTAATATAATTTATGTAAATGTTAACAAAAAAAAAGAACACATTTGGGCGAATTACATACAATTTTAACTTGTTTAAAGCATAGAAACTTGACGCTAAACATCAGCTGTTACACAAACTGCAAAATAAAAACAAAAGTTGATTTCTATATAAAGTAGCAACAACAACAAAATATTTATTTAAAGGAGGTCTTTTTAAATATAGTAAATCTAAACATTAGCAAACAGTTAATAAATAAATGAAAACAACTTTCGTTTATTGCAAAATAATTTTTTTTTTCTGTTGTTTAGCCAACAACCAACTAGATTTCCCACTTTATGCTATTGGTATAGTTGTTGTTGTTGTTGTTGTTAATTGCAGAAATCCAGTTTAGATTGAAAGAAAAATCCACATAACATGAACGTTTGTTTGTGTGTTGTTGCATTAGCAAATTGTTGTTGACGTTTAAAGATAAAATAATGGATCAAAAGATATAAAAAAATATTTCTTCTCGTCAATATTTTTTTTAAAAAAGTGGGCGTGTCACATCTATTTTTTCTAGTAAAATTTTAATCCTCATATTTACTTACAGGAATACGGTAACTGACTGACTGCCTGACTAATCATTGTATGGACCAAATGCTTAAAACTGGAGATTTTAATATGATATGCGGTTACATCTCCCAGTGAATAAATTCACTCAGATGGGATTTCAGGGGATTTCGACTCTAAAGGGGGCTTCTGGCACTTTTTCAAAATCTTAAACCCTAAACGGCGAAACTCAGTAAAAACTAAATTTTGATACTGCCAAGGTATAACTTGTTACTTTTAAACGACCAAGAGAGAAGCATAATTTGCTTGCTTTCAAAAGGTCTTGAAGAAAATATAAGTGTTTTTTTCTGGTACTTTTTAGACGATGGTTGGTAAAAAAAAAGAAAAAAATTTTGTTTCGGTGTCTAAAAGGCTTAAAATGGCATTTTGGTTTTTTTTTTTTGTTAACTTTAAATTATTAAGAAAGGAAAAAACCTAATTCAAACTGTGTTCGAGAGATCTTGAAAAGTTTGAATAAGCTTTGCCAAATCTTAGATAGCCTTCACACTGCCTTTTCGAAACCCCGAATTTTTTATTCACTCTTATTCATTTCTTTTATATATGAAATATTGCTCATTTTTAAAAGGGATTGTTGTCATATATTATTCCTCTTAGGGTGACTAGGGTAGTTATAGGGGCCCTATTTTTCCAAAATTTGTATGGCAACCCCCTTAGGTATGGAGAAAGAGAGTAAGTATGTTCTTGGAATAAGGTTGGAAGGGGAACTAATGGGGCTCAGTCGTACACTTTATTTCTCTAAGGCCGTTTTTGGAGAAGTTATGGGCGTTTTTACATCATTTTTGTAAATTTTGTATGGCAACTCCATAAGATGATTGAGATATCGGGTAGGAATTTTTTAAGAATGTGTTTGAGAGAAAAAACTAATGGGGATCTGTGACATATTTTTATCCTCCAGGGGCGATTTGGGGGAAGTTTTAGGGGTTTTTACCTCACTTTTTTAAATTTTTGTTTAGCAACTCCCTTAGGTGGGGGATATAGGAGTTAAGCATGTTTTAGCAAAATGTTAAAAAAGAAAAATAAGTTGGGCTCAGTCCTACATTTGGCTTATCCACGGGCACCCTGGAAGCTGTAGGGGGAATTTATTACAATTTTACCAAACTTTTTATGGGAGCATTCTTTGGTGATTGAGGTAGAGGGTATATTTAAGAAATATGTTTGGATGTAGAAACTAATAGAGGTTTTTCACACACTCTATATCGTTACGGCCGATTTTAGGGAAGAAATGGGCGTTTTTACATTATTTTTTTTTAAATTTTTCATGGCAACCTTCTTAGCTGATGAAAATAAGGTAAAATTGTGTTTTAGTTAGGGAAAACCAGTAGAGTCTGTAATACAGTTTATCCCAGTTTCGGAGAAGTTATAGGGAGTTTTACCCTAAGTTTTTCAAATTTGTATGGCAGCCCCGTTAGATGCTGGAGATAGGGATGAGACCGTTACATAAAAATTTTTGGTTTTTGGCTTATATCTCTGTTAGTTATGGAGCGATTTTCAACAGTGTTTGCTCGCAAATATTTTTATTTGTTAGATACCACAAGGCGACATCGGGGTGCTTCATCATTATTCCACTTCCATATCTATAAGGACCCAGAAAATATATACTTTGTAGGGTCACAAATTGTTATTAAAGAAATTTAAAATGGAATGACAAACTTTTATATACCCTTATGTGAAGGGTATATAAATAGTGAATGTTATATTTTGCTACTTTTGTGCATTTTTTCAGATTATGAACATGGAATTATAAAGGAAGGGGCATGGTCCCTGATTGAACCAGGGGTCAACTTAATATTAAAAAGCGCTTATTTTAACTTTTTAATACTTTTTAAATTTTTTGAAATTATGAGTCGAGGGATATGAAAAGTACTTTCTTACATTTTGTACTTTTAGTACTTTTTATGGGTCCAGATATTTGAAATCAGGGACTTTTGGCCTAGACTGAGGTAAAAAGTAAATTAATTGAACAAAATCAGTTTAATAGGCTTTCGGAACTTCCTAAAGCTTTTTGTTATCATGAGCTTGAAAAGATAAAGTTAAAGAATTTTACTTCAGATTAAGGTCAAAAGTCAATTAAGAGGCCAAAAAGTTATTTTTTAGTTTCAGTACTTATTATAAAAAGAACCTTTTCACATTCTGGTAGTTTTTCCCACTTTTTTGAGGTTGTGATTCTTAAAATATGAAATTAAGACTATCACATTGTTGGTACTTTTTTGTGTTTTTTTGATTATGAGTCTTAAAAACTATAAAATTAAGGACCAAATACCTAGATTTAGGCTAAAAGTCAACTTAGTGAATAAAAAGACATTGTTTTAGATATTTGCTACTTGTAGGTTTTTGTGGGATTAAGAGTCCACAGGTATTAAATTAAGGACTATTAACCCATATTGAGATCGGAAGTAAACTAAGCCATCAAAAATTACATTTTTGCGCTCTTTTGTATTTTTGTATTTTTAAACTACGGAATTGTGGTAAATCAAAAATACTTTTTTAATATTTTTATAACAATTTGGCATATTTTAAAATTATAAATTTGAAAATATATTTTTAAAGATTTTTGCCACAGGCTCAGGGCTGGGACCTATGTGTTTGTTAAGATTATATTTATATATATTTATTAAATATAGAACATTACAGATTCTTTGTTAAGTTTTTACAGAAAACCATTCAGATTAAACTTTTTCTTTGCTTTTGGTACTACTGTGCCTACCAAGTCGCGGGCTAAATGCTGATATGGCAATATTTCAGGCACTTATTTGGAAAAACATGTTAATGGGAATAGAAAAATAATAGTTAAAAAAGTCATCGCTTGTATGTCAAAATAAATCCATGAGAACAGATTTTGTCTAATGATATTTAAAAATACGACCCAAATAAACTGGCAAATCCTATCAAATCGACTTAGAACGTGATCAGTATGTATTATTTAAAGTGAGTGTTTGACTTTTATTTTTTAATTCACGCATTTTATTCTTCATACCTATATGGAAGAGGATGTAAAGATTACTTGATAAGCCCCTGGTAGCTTTATTTAAAAAATCTATACAAATGAAGAAAACAAAATAAGTTAAACAAAATGTTACAAAATATTTTGCACAAATCTAAAGCACAATTAATAAATGTCATAATTTTAAAGTCAACGTTTTAACGTTTTTTCTTAACTCTAACTGCCGTTAAAACTATACGACAAGCTAAAGGTCATACAAAACGTTAACGGCGCATCTGCCAGCGTTAAAAAAGCGTGCTAAGGAAAAACAGCAAAAAATCAATCAAGAAAAAAAGCAAATAAAAACACAAAATATTGCAAATTACAAATATCTAAATGAACGTAGTCTACAAGCAAAAAGATTTTATAAAAAATCAAACTCATGTGCTACAAGTCATAAAAATCGTGACTTTAAAAGTTCAACAGCATTTTTGAACGTTAGAAAAGGAAATCAGTCAAACTTGTAAAATTTAAAGTTTAGTTAGAATATTTTAATGTTAAAACTAAACCCCACAGAGAATACCTGTTCAAAACAGAAAAAAAAATTAACAATAAGTGTTAAATGTTATTAGAAAATTCTATTAGAAATATATTTTCAAATTAAAAAAAAATCGACAATCTTCAAATTAAATACAGTTGATCTATAAACGTGCTTAGAGCTAGATTGTAATTACAGGGTGTCTGATGGCAGAAAATGGTTTGAAACTTAATTAAAAACGTATTAAATAGCACAAAGTTTTATTATGATTTTTTAAAAACAATGTCACACACTGTTTAAAACGGAGCCATGTGTCCTGCTCCACACACTGCACTTAACTTAGTTCAATTGCGCTGATTTCTCGACAAATATTTAACTTTACAGTCACAAGATATTAGGGGTTGTCAATATAAACCCTCTCTTTGAAATGGCCCCGTAAAAAATCCATGGATGTAAGATTGGGTGACCTTGGTTGCCGTAAGGTGTCCCCAAAGCTACTGATCAGTTTTTGGAGGAAACTTTTCCGAAGCAAATTCATTGAAGCTCTGGCTGTGCATGCAGTCGCCTCGTCCTGTTAAAACCAAGTGTGCAAAGAGCACGATGGATGAGCTCGCAGGTTTAGCAAAGAGAATTCCATAATCACTCGTCGATAATTTTCAATGTTGGCATCCGTCACCTGGCCTCGAGAATTTTGTAAAAAAAATGGTCCAATTATCTCATGCGTGGATAAGGCACACCAAGCAGTTACCCTGGGGCAATGCAAGGGTTTTTGATATTTCAATTGAGGGTTGCAGGTTTTTGGAGACACATAAGGGCAGTTTTGCTTGTTGACGTAGCCGTTTAATTGAAAATGAGGCTGGTTGCTTTGAAAAATGGGATTTAAGGTGCGAAAATGCTCCAAAATCGTTTCAAAAAAATTTTGCGAAAATCAAATTACCTTTTTTCAATTCTTGAACGATTTGAATTTCAAAAGGAAGGAACTTCAGGTCCTTTTTTAAAATTTCATCAATAATCGCTCTTGGAAACCCCACTGAGGCTGCTCTTTTCCGTATTGAAAGCCGCGGATTTTCACGTAAACTACTTCTAAACCAGTTCAATGTTTTGGGGAGTCTCTGAAGATCGACTTAGCCCTGGCCGTGGGAAATTCATAGCCGAAGCAGTTGCGTGGAAAGTCTGCACCCACCAAGAAATTAAATTTAAACTCGGTCCATCACGTATTCGCCGAACACCGAACTTTGAACAAAATTGTCAATGAGCAATTACGTAAGAATCATTTCTCTTCAAAAATGTCTTCACAGCAAACGCGCGATGCTTACTCGACCACTTTGACACCGTGATTTACAAATCCACGCAATCGATAATTCTAACGGCGCCACCCTCCCACCGCACCGTTGGTTACATTTTGAAATAATCGAATTTAAAAATATAAATTTGCAACCCGACACCCTGTATGAAAAAAAACAAGTACATTTTCCAAGTTTCTGTCATTTAAAAAAATGTTTTTTATTGTTGTTTTTGTTGCTATTCGACTTAAACGGATGTCTGTGTTTAACAAAATAATTATTTTCGAAATTGCGTTAACGTTTTTATTTAACAAAATGACGTTTAGATTTTTTTTCGTTTCACTTGCAATTCATTGTAAATATATTGTTGCAACTTTAGATAGTTGTTGTTGTTGTTTTTTTGTAATTAGGCAAGAATTAAATAATGCTTAAACACCGTTACAAGTGACTAAACTTTTACAGAAAAAAATGTGTTGTGCAAAACAAAATTAATTTTACTTTGTTGCCGAAAGAAGAAAAAGAATTTTTTTATTATTTTTTTATTTATGTTTGAATATGGTGTATTCTCATTAAGCACGGCTAACGATATACATATGCCCATGTGAAAGAATCGCATTTCACATAATTGAATGATTTTGAAACGCCAGTAGGTAATTTAAAAAAAAGATTTTTTTTATTTGCGAGATTATCAACACCATGTTAAAAAAAATGTTTTAACAATATTTGAAATTTGCATTTTTTTATTAGAATTTTTTTTTTGCAGATAAAATGTTTGAAAAATAAAAAAATAATTATTTTCTATATATTTTAGATTTCTTACTTGAAAGCGACTTTTTAAGTATGATGTCAAACATATTTATAAATTAACCTTTAAATTAACCATTAAATTTTATTTGAACCAACTTTAGTTGAAGTGATATTAAAATGTTAATTGTAATAACAAAATGGTTTACTGTTGGAGAATTAATTAAATTTTTAAATAATACAAGGTGGGCCAAAAGAAATTACCTTATTGGAGGATGCTCTCATTTTTACCAATGGCGGCCAATGTCAAATTTGTTTCAACATTTGTTAACAAAACAGATGTAGAATACAAGTTAACAAGCGATGGAGCAATACACTCCCCAAAAACTCGGAATAATCGTGTCTAGTTTTTTGCGTAACAATTCATCTGTGGTGTTGGCGCAGCGCAAGTTCCGTTGCCAATTTCCCGGTCGTCCGGCACCAGCTGCTAAAACACTGTGCCACTGGGCCACCAACTTTGAAGAGTATGGGGCCACACGAGACGCTGCCAAGAGTGGCCGGCCCCAGAGCGCCCGTTCTGTCGAGAATATCGCCGCCATTAGTGAGGATGTCCAACTGCCGCCAAAAACATCGACCAGACGCCATGCCTCGCAATCAGCCATCAGCAGGTTGTTCCTAAGGTGAGCCAACTGTTGCCTGTGGATCGCCAAACGCGTGTAACCTACGACCAAGCCATTTTCAATCTCGAGGCTGAAGTGGGCGTTTTTTCGACCCAAATCATAATGAGTGTACCCACCTCAGCGGGTACGTGAACAAGGAAAACTATTGCTTTTGAGGTACCAAAAACTAATGAATCATGCCTTTACACCCACTCAAAGTGACGTCATGGTGCACTGCTCACGCTGAAGGAATCATTGGGCCATTTTTTGTTTTGAGGCCACGTTAGCCGAGTTTTTTCTGCCGCAATTAAACGAATAAGGACTGAAGGACATGTGGTTTCAACAGGACCACTGAATTGCCTTATCTCTCGTTTTGGCGATTTACATTCGCCCACAATTCGCCCAATTCAACCGTGTCAGACTTTTTGGAAAAAATGCCATAACACTAGCCCGTATAAAGATCAATTGTGACGGCGCCCATTTGGCTGATGTCATCTTCTCAACTCGTTTAATAAAATTTGAAAGGCTCAAGTAAACATAATTAAGAACAGAATCGAAAATTTTTATTTAGAAAAAAATGAGAGCCAAACAACATCGGATGACTTCTTTTGGCACATCCTGTATCAAAGTTTTTTTAATTGAAAATCATTTTTTTTTCCTGTAATTAAAAATATGATTAGTTAATTTTTTGATAAAGACCCCATACAAATGCCCTTCCGGAATATAATTTTGGAATTTAAAATGCTTGACTGTTACTTTATTTCGACCAAACTTTACACACATATTTATACTTATTTCATGGATCTCGAAAGAGTATTGCAGAATGTTCAAACGGAATATCAAAATGATATGCATAACTACGGGAAGATTATAATAATATTTGTTTAAATATGGAGTGGGATACGGTCAGACTTAGTTGATTGCAACTTGATTGCGATCTTTTACGTATCTTTTCTTGAATATCCCTCATAAATAATTTTTGATTAAATATTTTTATGATTTAACATATATCAAGAGTTTATAACACAAATTTCATATGGATAGTTTGTATTTATAGCTTTTGAAAAAACTAATTAATTAAAAACTTTTAATCTCTTTATGTCTAGTTAAATACAACGTTTAGCACCAATTTACTAAACAATATATTAAAACTAATAAAAAAAAGTTTACAAAAAACGTTTAAATTAAACTTTAAGAAAACTGATTTTATTGGTAATAAAATTCATGTCATATTAATAAAATCTAATTTTTAGACAATAAAATAATTCAGCATCAGGAAAAACTGGATTTGATATAAAGGCGTTTGATTTGTTCCTTTTTTGCCATTTTTATAGTTTTTTTTTCTTTATTTTTTTAAAAAGTTTTTGTAATCAAAAAATGTCAAATCATTTATTACATATTTGGTTGTTTTAGCAAACTCACATACAAACATCATAATAAAACTAACAATTTTAAGCTAAACTTTGATATTTAAAGAAGGTGATCAAGCTCTTCTTCATATTAAATAAAATTAAAAAAAAAACTTGTTTTGCGACAAAAGAATGAAAAATACAAAAATTATTAATAAAAAAATTATAAAATTAATAAAATTTTTAGCAAATACTCAAAAGCCTTTTACCAAGGGGCAGTATATTAGCATTTATGTTTATATTTTTAAAAAGATTTAAAAACAATTTAAAATATCTCACACAAGTAGTGTTTAAGCAATAATGGTTTTACTTACGTTTACAAAGTGTGTTTTTAAGGCGTATATGTGAGTATCTACAACTATTCTGTAGCTTGGGAATAATTTTTTTTTATTCCGTCAGGTTAGTTTAGGTAAAGAAGAGTAGTGACGAATGCAATTCGCCACCTCCAGTAAGCCCATTGTGAATCCCTTCAGAAGAGTTGTAAAAGAGAAAAAAAAAATACAAAAACATTAAAGAGAGAACGATTAAAGATTAAAATAATAAGGCAAGAGCGATGTCAGCAAAAATTAAAAAGAATCGAGCATTCTTTAGTCACGTGCAACGGCTTCAACTATCTATTTCCCCAGGCACCCAACCCATTTGATGAATCCAACTATATTTCCCAGCTCACAATCGAAGACCTCATAACGTCAACCTAAGGAACACCCTCATAACCTCGAACGGTGGATCTGCAGCCTAGAGCAATGTAATGCAATGTAAATTACAGTATCTGTCACTTGCTTATCCCCGCAATAATTGTAGAGTCTATACCATTTACTTCTTATATATCTCAAATCGCAGTGCCCTGTGAAAGTCCCAATTATACACCTTAAGACCCCCTGGTCTCCTTGGATAGCATGTTGGTGCTCCTATTATTTTATAACAGAAACCTCCAGCAACAGAGCAGTCCTGTTCACCGCAAGAACCTCCTACTGAAAAATGCTGCACTCGTCCGGAAGTATGTATGACATCCGTACTCTCGTACCATTATATAAACACCAGCTCGAATGCCCACCCCCATCATCAGTCCATCAGTAAAGACTCCCTCATACATCCTTTTCCCTCTCTATCCGAAATCACTTACTAAGTTAAGATCTTAAAGTCAAGATTTACGACCGTGTAGTCAGTCAAACCCAACTTCCGCAAGAATCAACCATCCCGACTCTTTCCTTCCGGCTTATCAACTCACCCTGCCCTAAGCTTGCCTGACTCACTAAGCAAGCTCCTTGCCGCCATTATAACTATGAAATCCTCAATGAGAAAAAGCTAAAGAATGATATACAGCACTGTCTATGATGTACTACTACTGGCCACTTCATTGTCTTGTACAGCACATCTCTAGACCTTTGACAAGAGTTTTCTTATTTCATCCCTCTCCAAGGCTCTCCAGCATACGAGACTACCGCACGTAAGAATTGGTTTTGAACCAGATGTGTAGGCCCCCAGTTTTTACCTACGGATTTTCTACAGGCATAATAGGCATTAAGTGCCTTCCTTACCTTCTTGTTTGCAAGATTAATTGCATCAAATATATGGGGGTTTTTCAAAACTCTTTACAAACTATTTTATTTCGTTTCAATAATAACATCTGCCAACAATGCAAGCAAAATAAAGACTAATCGTCGTTATTTAGTTATTGTATTCTTTCGAACATAGAAACCTTATGCTGCAAACCTTATAATGCAAAGATTTTATGCAACTATATTTAAGAAAGTTTAAGGCGACTCAATACTGAGACAGGATGCATCTTCATGTATTTATTCTGATACGAGCAAAAGCGATGTATTTCTTGGATGTGTTTGCAAATTAGTTATAATTTTATGAGGCCAAAACACGCGTTTAACTTTCCCTAAACAACAACTTATTAAGCTTGAAGCTCTTGTAGTTCCCTTCTCGATATATACTACGTTTCAAAACCGTATAACACAACTGATTTTATTCTAACAAAATATATTTTTGGGTCAAACATTTCATCCTCTTAGAAGCATTTCAAAAGCGGTGGTAAAGATTTTTCGAATTTCATAAAAAATTTAATTTTGTATGGGAGGTCCTAAAGGATAGCAATAATACGGAGTAAAAAACTAAATTCTAATATTTTGTTCTATATGCTGACATTAAAACCGCCGCCTGCCCCTATGATTTAGCCAGTGACGTCCTTCATTTCTTATATTTTTCTTAACCCTGAATTTAATTACCTTTTACGTTTTTCTACACGTGTGTGAAAATAATGTGACACCTATAACAATACCTTAGTTGAGGTGCTGGTGTGTGAAAAGCTTTTTGTCATTTAGCCGATTCTGTGTCTACCTATTACCAATTCTATGGTTGTATAGCTGCTTCCCACCTACAAATTAAAATTGCCAAAAAGAATAACAATATCACTTCTATTTATTCCGTTAAATTCAATAAAAAAGCTATTGTTTTGGCTCAACTCAACAAGATCTGTTTGTGCGCAGTATTTTATGACCTTGATGTTCCTAGCCTTCGATAACAATATGCCAAAGCCGGTTTCTTTTCTTAGGTCAGTTGGATTTTCAAAATATATCCGTTTTAGTCAATTTGGACAGAGAACTCACCGGAATAAGAATACTTGACTTCTGCAATACAGAGCAATAGTAGCTTATATGTGAGGAAGACTTGACATAATAAGGCAATCTAATGCCTTTGCCCGTTCCTGTTCGCGGCCAGATAGTTCTTCAATAGATTTTGAAGCACCTGTCCATACATGAGAGCTATATTTCATTTTTGGCCGGATAAAAGTGGTACAAATGGTTTTTCGCTTGTGATAGTCCCTGTCCAGAAGATTCAAGAGAAATGTCTTTAACAACGGGTATTTCAAATATCTTCAGTCACAGCCAAAATTTCGGTAAAAAATCGTATATAAGATTTTTTTATAAATTTTATTTAACTATATAAATACACCCAAGAATTTTTAAAAATTAATATCTTCGTCCTTTAGAGCTCCAACATCTTTAGTGGTCGTACTTCCAAGTGTTAAAATTCGTATTATTTTGTCTTTATTGAAAATAAATGAGGTTTCTTCAAGTTTTTTCAACCAACCGAAATGCTAATAGACAGATACCAGGGGCCATATAATGATTTCAAGAACATGCATGAACTTAAAAATATTAATTATAAGGTCGATTTTTATAGAAAATCAAGTTGTTTTTTACTTTATGCCATTTGAAATGCATAAACTTTTTTTATAAATAAAATGAAGAATTAAACCCACTTTGAAAACATAATCATAAAATATTTTAAGCTTTTTTTGAGTTTCTTGTCATTTATAAAGGTTAACAAGTAATGTATTTTTTATAACATTTAAAAAGTTGAAATTAGAATTAAATTTTATATGTTTATAAGCTGTAGAAATTATCATTTAAGCATATAGCAAATGTCATGTAAACAATTTAAAAAAATTTTTAAAATTTTAATATGCTAATTTTTTGCAAATAAGATTGTCAAAAAAAAATATATATTGAAAAATTTAGTTTTAAGCTTATAGAAAAATTTGAACTAAAATAATTCTTGATAAAAACTATTTTTATATCAATTTTTAATATTTGGCTGAAGCTTAGTAAAGCGCAAACGATGGTCTTTAAACCACGCTTGTCTCTTAAGTCTTTTGATTTTAACATAAAAAAGCAACCAAACCCGTTGTTTATTATTGCTAGAAATAAAATTTAAATAAAACATTATTTTAAAAATTTTCTTTTTTTTAAAACAAACTATAACAGTAATAACTATTAACAATAAAAATAAAATTTTTAAAAGCTTGAAAAATGTTTAAACATTTATTTAAGGTGCAAGTTGCGTGCTTCAGCCAAAAAGTTTTTTTCATTGGTCCGTGTTATTGTTTTGTGCTTAAATAAAGAAAGACAAAGTTTGGTAGAAAAATTATCAAAAAACTGGAACGGAAAGGTTTCAAAATTGTTATTTTATTTAAAATTTAAAAAAAAATTAGTTTGAAATGCTTTTTTAATCTAATTAATTAAAAATTATTTTATAATAAATAAATTAGTCGCAAGGACCTCAATAATTATGCCAAGAAAAAAAATTAAAAGGTAATAATTATTTTTTGATTTTTATTTTAATTGTTTTTGCGAAAATAATAATTATTTCTTAATTCTATATTGTTTGAGGGATCAAATACAAAATCAAAAATCAAAAATTATAATCAAAAATTATAATTAAAATATATTATATTTATACAGGGTGGCTGATAAAAGCTGCTACCTAAAAAAAATAACTTCTTGATAAGATTTCACACATGTGTGACCGCGGGTGTTGGCCATTTAAATTACCACATATGTATTAAAGTAATTCATAAAGTTTGTAAAATAATTGAACTTAAAAGGCGCCACTTTCAGTGACACATGGGCGAAATTTTATCAAAATGTTATTTTTTTGTAGCAACTTTCATCAGCCACCCCCTACATCAAGGAGAGATAATTATCATTCGTAGCGTTTAGTTTTGATTAAACTAAATTCTTTTTATGATGGGCGGGGAGTTATAAGGCAGAAGTTTAAAAACGAAACAAGGCAAGGCTTGAATTTCTGTCAATTTCACATATGTGCCTTTTGTGTAGGGCAACCGTCCAAGTGAATGCCAAAATAGTTCACCTTAAAGTGCTGAGGCACCATCCAGTTTTTTAATACGAATTAAAGAACAGGACTTTGTGCGTAAAAAAAGAATGTGTTGATGAATTTTTATTTATTTATTTTGATTTCTCAAAACTTTGCGTATTTCTTTGGTGGGATAATATTAAGCTGTAGCTTGTTAGTTGACTCTTTATAATGTTTATTAGTACATATTTACAAATGTAGTATCATCAGCAAATGTCAGCATCTATGTTCGAATATAATTTAGCGTAATTGCTGTGTAACTAAAATACAGAATACGTTCTAGAAAATTACAAGGTGGGCCAAAAGAAATCACCCTATTGGAAGATGCTCTTACTTTTGCAAATGACGATCAATGTCAAATCTGTTTTGACATTTATGAACTAGACAGATGTCAAATACAAGTACACAAGCCATGGAGCGATACATTCCCCATTAACGCGGAAAAATTGTGTCTATTTTTTGCGTAATAATTCGTCCGTGGTGTTGGTGCAGCGCGAATTCCGTCGCCGATTCCCCGGTCACCTGGCACCGACTGCGCGAACACTGCGCCGTTTGGCCACCAACCATAAAGAGTATGTGACAACACTAAACGCTTCCAAGGTTGGCCGGCTCTAAAATGACCGTTCTGCCGAGAGTATCGCCAATGTTGGCGAGGATGTCAAGCTGTCACCAGAAACATCGACCAGACTCCATGCCTTTCAGTTAGAAATCAGCTAGTCGTTGCTAAGGCAAATTTTGGAAAAAGACCTATGCATGTTCCCGTATAAAGTTCAATCCGTGCCTCAGCTGCTGTCTGTCGACCGCCAAACGCGTGTAACCTACGCCCAAGCTATTCTCGATCTCAAATCAGAAATGAACGATTTTTCGACCAAAATCATAATGAGCGATGAGGCTCATTTCCACCTCAGCGGGTACGTGAACAAGCAAAACTATCATTTCTGGGGCACTGAAGATTCACGAGTGATGCACAAAGAGCATTACACTTGCTCAAAGTGACTGACTGCATTGTGCGCTGTTCACGCACCATCAGGCCATTTTTTTTTTTTTTTGAAGACGCCACTAGACAAACGACAACAGTGGACAGCGCGCGCCATTGGGCCATGTTAGCTGAGTTTTTTCTGTCGTAATTAAACGAATTAAAACTGGAAGACATGTGATTTCAACAGGACAGAGCAACAGCACAAACAATGCTAGACACAACCGATATTCTGAAGGCGGTTCTCCCGGGTCACCTCATCTCTCGTTTTGGCGATTAACATTGGCCCGTATGAGTGCCCAAATTAACCGTTCCAGACTTATTTGTGGGGTTTTTTGCAGTCCCGTGCTTATGTGAACAAGCATGAGATCCTGGAAGCCCTCAAGAACAACATTTAACACGAGTGCCAGAATCTGTCGCCCGAAGTTTTCATGATTAAAATTACCATAAAACGAGCTAGTATAGCAATTAATTGTGACAGCGCCCACTTTAAGGTCCAAATTTTTAAGGTCCAAATAAAAATAAACGAAAAACAGAATCGAAGTCTTTCATTTAGAAAAAAAAATGAGAACCAAAAAGCATCGAATGACTTCTTTTGGCCCACTTTATATTTACCCTGAGATAAGCTAGCCCCAATTTGTTGAAGACTTAAATGGGCCCCCTCGTTGATCATAGACTGTCGGTTTGTTATATACTTTTCTAAAAAGTTACAGAGATTTCTGGGCAAGTTCAGATTTATTTAGTTTGAGGGCCTCAATAAGAGTGCAGAGCAAAATATAATTTCCTTAAGATCTTTTCTATAACTTTTTCAACCTGTAGATTTTTTTGATGGGCCTGTGTTGTCGCTGTTGACATTTAAGATCACACATTTGGTTCTTAAAGAGGTTAAAAATGTTCGCCTTGTAAAAAGCAAAACTAATTTTTAACAAAACAAAATCTTGTCTAAAGAACTCCTTTTAAATTATTTTCTGATGAAAACCCCGTTTATGTATTTAAAATCAGATATGAAAACTTTCTCTTAAAAAAGTTTGGGAACTACTATGACAAACAGTTAATGAAGAAAAAAATAGAATAATAAAAATTATTTTGTAAGGCCATTCATACATTTATCCGTGGAGACACATATGTATATGTGTGTATGTAAATGTGTGCAAAAGAAGGAGGGGCAATTGTAAAATTAAGCTAAAAATTCCTATTGCACAAGATAGAGCTCAAAAATTGACAATTTTTAACAACAAAATGTCAAGCAATTTAAAAATGTTGTTAGAAAACATAAACATAACAATGAAGTTTTTTTGTAAAAAAAAAATTATTAAAAGCAAAAACGGAAAATGATGTCTGTGTGGGGTTAATGAAAGTGAAAATGGTTAAGCACGAGCCCCCTTATTCATGGTTTGTTTTTTTTTACGTTTGCAGAAGAGATTTTTTTTTATAAATTTTATTTAAAAACACTTAAATAATTTTACTTTGGCTATGCTTAAGTCATACTTATGGATTTAAATGAAACTTATATTTAAAATGCTTCTTTTGCTAAAAAAAATTATTTTTTTTATTAAATTTTTTCTTTCTACATTTTTTTTTCTTTTAGGAACACATACAAGAAGTTTTAGACAAATGGACCCAAATTGATGATGAAATTTGGGCTAAAGTAATTGTCTTTGAACGTAATCGTCGTGTGGCCAAAGCCTATGCCAGAGCACCAGTATTAACAATAAATGGTTCAGATGATGGGTTTGACGGCATGAGGTAATTAAATAAAAAATATTAATTTTATACCTTTTTTTTTTTGTTGTTATTTAGTTTTTACTTAAAAAGCCAAATATTTAATTTTTTCTAATTTTAAAATTTCCTAACCTTGACCTGGAAATAACAACAAGACTTTGTTACTTAATACATGCAGCCAATTATTTATGCTTAAAAATAAAATCATTAACATCGTCAACGCTTTGAAGTTTTTAAATCCTCTAAATGATAGACAAACACACATACATATATACATACACCAACTTATCAAAGTGATGTTTTAAATTAGACACACATTCTGAATGACTAAAATATGGACTAACATCATCAATATAACTAAAAAAACACAAACAAAAATTATTTTTATTTGAACTTTGAAAAATATAAGACAAAACCAAACCATTAAAGCTTAACTTTAATCAAAACAATATAGTTTTATAATTTAAATATTTATTAATCTGTACAACAATAATTGTTAACGAAAACCTTAAGTTTTAATCAACAACTTTATAATGCCTCTTAATAATTTTAGTTTATTTAATTCCTCTTTATTATGACATATGGGTGTCTATGCAAGTCTATGTCTATGACAAAGCAAATTTTAATTTTTATTTTTTCTTATAAAAATTTTCTTATAAAGTTGTGTTAAAGACTTAAAATACCGTTTTAAGTAGCTGTTAACAAACAAAAAATAACAACAATTTATTGAGATAAACTTTTAGATATTTAATTAAAACAAGACTAATAAGAAACAAGAAAGAACGATATATTCGGCTGTGACGAATTTTATATACCCTGCACATTGGTCTTTCGAAACCCTGAAATTTTTTAATAATTTTTACCCTCTTTTTTCTAATTGGTAAATAGGAGTCGGTGTCATATGTTAACTTTCTTGGAGTGACTACAGGGAAGTTGTAGGGGTTTTTAACCTTATTTTGTCAAATTTGGCATGGCAACTCCCTTAGGGGGAGGAGATAGGGGATAAATATATTCTAGGAAAATGTTTTTAATCAAAAATGATTTGAGACCAGCCCTACATTTAATTTATGCACGGGCACCCTAAAGGCTGTAGGGGGCGACTTATTACAATTTCCTAAACTTTGTATGGGAGCCATCTTAGGGGTTGAAGGTAGAGGGTAAGTATGTTCTTAGAATATGTTTGGGATAGGAAACTATTGGGGGTTTCTTGTACACTTAATTTCTCAAAGGCCGATGCTGGAGAAGTTGGGGGCATTTTTAAATCATTTTTGTTCATTTTGTATGGCAACCACCTTAGGGGATGATGACAAGGGGTAAGTATGTTCTAAGAATTTATTTGGGAGGGAAAACTAATGGGGACCTGTGATAAACTTTATTTCCCTAAGGGTGACTTCTGGAAAGTTGTAGGGGTTTTAAACCTATTTTTTCAAATTTTTTATAGCGACCCCGTTAGGGGGGAAGAGGGTTGATAGGGCTTAAAAATATGTTCCAGAAAAAATATTTGGAAAGAAATATTTATTCGAGTTGGTCTTACATTTGAACTTTGTTGGGGCACCCTGGAAGATGTGGTAGCGATTTAAAAAAAAAGTAAAATTGAGGGGCGGAGATACGAGGGTTGCCTTTTATGTTTCGGGATTTGGCAACACTAGTGTTTCAATCTGACAACTAACAACTCTATCGTAAAGTTCGAAATTTTCTAAGTTATAAGAACAGAACGTTTTGACATACGAGCGCTATTTGTGTTGTTTGCAGTAACTTAAAAGATTCAACTCGACCCAAAAATGAAATTAAATCGTTAACGTTTTTTGCGATTATTTTTTACAACTTTCGACGTGGACTAACTCAGCAACAGTGCATGGATGAACTAAATTCTGTTTTTGGCGATGGAGCTCCATCAAGAACCAGTATTAATTGATGGTATAATAAATTCAAAGGTGGTCGTAGTTCACTCCAAGACGAATTTCGTAAAGGTCGTCCAAAATCAGTTGTTGTTCCGAATACCATTGATGCTGTGCATGAACTGATATTAGAAGATCGTCATGTGACCTATCGTGAGAATAAGACAACCTTAGGCATTAGTGGGACCAGTATACATTTAATATTGCATGAACGTTTGACTGTCAAAACAAGTTTTTCACGTTGGATCCCTCACAATTTGTCAATCGCTCAAAACCAACAAAAGTTGTTCGGGCCCGAAGCACTTCTAAGCAAATGATCGCCAGTTTTTTTGGAACAACTGGACATGTCGCAACCGTAACACTTGAACAACGCAGAACAGTCTATTATGAGTGGTACACAACCATCTGTTTGCCAGTTGTCTTCCATGAAACTAGGAAAACCAACCCTAAAACTGGATTACTCTTCACTACGACAATGCGATCTCTCATACGTCGGCTCAAATAACTGCATTTTTAAGCACCCGAAACATCGATTTGATGAGTCATCCACCGTATACTCCTGACTTAGCATCGAATGATTTTTTTTTAAACCCGTTCTTTAAAAACAAACTTAGAGGTCAACGTTTTTCGACACCTGAAGAAGCGGTTGTTGTACTCAGAATGCATGTTTTAGAGATACCTCAATCAGAGTGGCAAAAGTGCTTCGGCAATTGGTTCAAACGAATGCAAAAGTGTATAGATCTTCATGGGGAGTATTTTGAAAAACAATAAAGTGGTTTTTGATGATTAATATTCGTTTTTTTTTCTCTAATCCCGAAATATAAAATTTAACCCTCGTAGGGTATAATTATGTCCCATAAAAATGTTTGTGAGGAAATATAATGGGAGTCAGCCTTATATTTCACCCGTGAAAGGGCTATTCCAGGGCTATACTCTGTTTTAGAGCAATAAACAGAGATAGTCTTGACTTTTGGCTTATATTTTAGTCATTTATCGGGCGATTTTTCTGGATTTCAATAGGGATTTGCTCGCAAATATTTCTGATAGTTAAATACCACATACGAATCTATGCGACACTGGAGCTTTTAAAAGTTAATTTTAACCATAACACAAAAAGACGGTCAAATGGGCATTGCTAAATCGACTTTCCGATCCATAAGGACCAAGAAAATAAACACTTTATGGGTTCGCCAATGGATATTAAAGAAAGAACAAATGGAATGACAAACTTATATATACCCAATCACTTATGTGAGCGGTACAGCAAAAAGCTTTAAAAATTTATTTAAAAAATATTCAATTGATTGCAAATTTTACTTTAAAAGTATTACAGGGGAGGAGGCCAGCAATAAAAACTTTTAATGTTGACCAGTTTTGTGTAATAAAATTTCAGAAAAAATAATTAAAAACAAGAAAACAAATTACAAGATAATATTGCTATTAATTTGTTACAAAATATTTAATCTATTTTATGTCCAAACAAACAACAAACCCAATTAATCTTCAATAACAAATACATAATTTGAAATCAAATCTTTTAAAAAATGTCACATGTTTGTGAACGATTTAAGCATAATATGTCAAACAGAAATAAAATCATTTAATTTCTGCATTTTTTTTTTTGTCTTTTTTTATTAATACAAACTGATATTTTCTTGTATTTAAAATTTCTTTGATATATTTTTAAATGAATTTTACTTAAAAGGAAATGTGAGGAAAATTTTTAAATTTTCTTAAACAGACTTTCCAGTTAAATTTTATAATGATGGTGTTTTTTGAAAAATAATACTAAAAAAAGTCTTTTTCGAACACAAGCCAAGCGGAATGCATTTTCGGAACCTGCTACGGTTTCTTGTCAGCTCTTTTTGTTCGGTACTGGGGTGTTGGTAGTAAATATTTTCTATTCCACCCAAATTTAATTTTAACATCTGGTACAGCACGGGAGCTTGACGTTAAAAAGCTGCAGGCACAACAAACTGCAACATCTAATTCCGCTAAATTGATTTAATTGCTTGAAGAAAGCGCTTCTTGTCCCGATATTCTTGCAGCACAATCCATTGAAGAAGCCGCAATATCCGTGCTTGGGTACCAAAAGCCTGCCCCAAGGAACCCTTGGTATGACCAGGAGTGTCGTAATGCTACAAAAGCAAAGAATGTAGCATACAGGGCAACGCTGCAGTAGGAGAAACACGTTTTGCAAAAAAAGGTGTCGTAAAAAAAGAAGGTAGAGAAAACACCTATTCCGCAAAAAGAAGAGAAAAATGAAGTTTAAGTGTATCGAGATGTTCGGAAGTCTAAAATCTATTAAACTGATGGCTTTGTTATGGGCAGATTCTCCTGCACAGATGAGAAAGGTAATCTGGTGACTGATGCAGATAGTGTGCTTAAGGCATGGAAAAATTGTGTTTTTACGCCAATTGGTATCTGATAGAAGTGACAATTATGCTACCCTAAAACAAATTCCAGACGACGGTATTGAGTGCACACCGCCTAGTTAGAATGAGGTCAAAACAGCAGTTACTCGACTTAAGAATAACGAGACAGCAGGAACCAAAGGGCTGGCAGCTGAACTATTTAAAACCTGAGACAAGAAGTAGATAAGTCGTAGGCACCCACTTGTTTTTGCAATATGGCCAGAAGGATGCATACCCGAAGATTGGAACATCAGTGTTTAATGTCTTTTGCAAAAAAAATAGGACAAGACAATATGTACCAACTGCAGAGAATTAAATCTCCTTCCCACTGGTAACAAGATACTATCCAGCGTATAGTGTGAAAGATTGAAATTAAAAGTCGATGAATTAATTGAGTCAAATCAAGGCGGCTATAGACCTGGCAAATCCACCATCGGTCAGATATACACTATAACAGGCGCGGATCCAGCTCAAGCTTTGGAAAGGGGGGAATCCTTGATAAAGCACACATTATAAAACGTTTGTTTCGTAGCTACGTATGAAGTTATTTTTCCTCCCCCCTGAATCTGTGCCTGCACTATATGCCAAATTCTGAAAAAGACCTAAAAAAGACAGATCGACACACCCCATCTATTTTTTGGACCATAAGGCCGCTTCGATATCCCAATTCGTTCAAAGGTTTTTTAAGCTATGTCTTAGTTTGGTATCCCTGCAAAACTAGTACGACTCTGCAGATTGATCTTAACTGATACACAATCCTCAGTTAAGATAGACAATTATATCTCTGAGTCTTTCAGTACCAAACGAGGTTTCAGGCAGCCTTTCGTGTGATATTTTTCATATCCTCTTATAAAATATTATACGAGACGCAAATGTGAATAGAATTGACAAACTTTACACAAAACAACATATGTTACTCGCTTACGCTGACGATATCAACATCATGTGGCGAACAGTTACTTCCACCTTTAAAAAAATCGGACAAAGTGGGTCTGGAAGCAAATGTTGATTAATACCCAGTAGTCTTGGGGTGAAAGCTGAAAACTGCAACTTTCAAGTAGTCAACGATTTTATCTTCCTCGGTTTCACCATGAACAGAACAAACAACATCAGTTTTAAAATAAAAAGAAGTTCAATATTGATCAGTAGATGCTACTTTGGTTTAAGAGACTCATACTGTCCTCGTTTATTTATGGTTCTTAAGCATGAGTACTTGCAAAAGCAGATGAGGCATTGTTTAGAGTTTTCAAGGGGAAAATTATTTGTAAAATTTATGTTCCAATCTGTGTTGACGGAGGATACCGGTGTTGTATGAACCGTGAGCAGTATGAGCTGTTTGCCGACATTGACATAGTAAAGTGATTCAAAATTTTACGTTTACGTTGGCGAGGTCATGTTGTGAGAATGAATGAAGATGCTCCAGCTAGGAAGTCATTAACATGCAAGCCTGAGAAAGGATCACGCAGAAGGGAAAGACCAAAACATTAATGAAATGATCTAGTGGAGGAAGATATTTTAAAATTTGGTATCAGAAAATGGAGAAGAAGCGCAGAGATCCAAAGTACTTGGAAATCAATTCTACGTTTGGCTAGTGAAACAAAGGCTCTGTACTAGCCACCCAAGTAAGTAAGTGTGCATATTCCATCACACCTCTTGCGCTTTTAACTGTTTTACAAGGCTCAAATAATACGTGTCGCTGTGATGCAAAAAGGTTAGAAACACTTTACACTCTTTAACTTTCTCTGATGAATTCCTCTGCTACAACTCTAAAAAACAGCGTGATTTTCACCAAATCTAGCCATATTAAAATACACGTATTGACAACCACGTATAACGCGACAACGCAAGAAACACGTGTTCTGGACGTTTACCTTAAAACGCATGATGTGATATAGAGGAATTATCCTCTAATTGAATTTATATTCAGCAGGTGGCCTAATGTAGGCACTTGCAGGGTCTCTAGGTTGATACGACTCCATTCTGAAGAATAGGATATAAGTTCCTGATATGTTTTTGCCTAAACTAGGATATTCTTTACCCTTAATATTAGTTTTTTTGACTAAGAACCAAGTATTATTTTAGCCAACCAATCCAAATAACAATTAAATCTAAGTATTTTATTGACAAAGTCAATATAAAACATTTTTGTAATCTAAAATTTGACACTTCAGCTTGGCGGAACGTCACATATGTTCTTCTGTTGAACTTTTGCTTTTAAATCAAAAAGATACCGAAGCAATTAGCAATTTACAATTATAATTTGCAAGCATTTGAAAAATTAAAACAATGCAATAAATCACGTTTACATCTTGTATTAGAAGATATCAACTTTACAAAATGTCACAACTTTAATTCGGATTTTGTTTGTTTTTCATTCATTTATTTGCTTGTTTTGCAAACTAACAAGAAGAAGAATTATCTCTAGATTTTGAAGTACATGACTGACTGACTTACCCATTTTTAAATTTGGAGACTCAAATTTAAAGGAGCTTCTTCAATTTATTTTTGTCTTTGAGTTTATTAAGGTTTAAGTTGTTGAAATGAAATGCAAATCATGTTTTTGGAAGCAAAACAACAAGTTGATGACTACGATGATGATAATAATTGTGATGGAAGCTTTAAAAAAAATTAAGACCTTTAAAGACGCCAAAATGATGGCTTTAGGGTTTCTTTAGTTGGTTGATTTTGCATTTTACAATTTTGCTGTCGATTTGCTACAAACTGTGCCAAGTCATAATGTAAAGTGCATTCACTTACTTGTGTTTGCAACAAGATGCAAAGTAAATGATATGATTGTTAATATTGTTTATGTTTTGTTGTTTATTTTAACTTCTTCTTCTTCTTCAGCTGTTTTGTTGTGTGCTGCCATCATCTTTAAATAGCGAAAGTCAAACGTGACGAGGTCATTGTAATCATCATCTTAAACGCGATATTTTAAATATTTGAATTTATGATGAATTTCGGTAAAGATTTGCCTCTTCTTCTTTATTTTTTGGCTCATCAATTTTAAACGGAAATAATAACAAGTGCTTGTTATCAAAGTTCCACATAATGTCTGGGCCAAATGAAAAAAAAACAGGCGGGTATTATAGTTCAAATGAACAACACGAAATAAAACTTTAAGGGAGTGTATTATTAAAATCAGGTGCTAAAATGTAAATTTTTGCAAATTAAATACAGTTTAGAAAAAGTTCGTATAAATTTATTAGGCGAATGGGTAAATAAAAAGAATGTTGCATCAGATGACATTTTACATCAGATTTAATCAAAAACAAGTTTGTGTCTTAAATCTTTTGTTTGATTTTGATCAGTTCCTCTATTTTGTAAGAACAAGATTGATTTTTATTTAGGTAAAATAACATATTTTTTTGTTGTTGTCTTTTAATATTTCTTTGCAAAAATTTGCCTGATATCTACAAACTTACATACAAAGACTTGTTAAGCTAGCTGTTCCGGGCTAACAAGGACAAGCAAAAAGCTATTGCCACCATCATCATTAAAAATCTTTAAGCTGCTGTGCGTGAGTGTTATCTACTGATGACATATTTAATTAACAAACAGATGCCTAGGTTTGTCTTATGCTGTCTGTCTACGTTATAATCATAGCATTGTTAGTGTTCAATGACGAACTCCTTTGCCCAGCTTTTGTTCTCTATTTACGGAATTTATCCTTTTATGTTAATTTTTTAATAATGTTTTCCTGTTATGTATTTGACTGTTTTAGTTTTGTCATTGGGTCATTAGTTCGATGTTTATTGATATTGTTAAGCACTGCTTTTATTAAAAAGAAAAAATTTTAACACTTAACAAAGCATAAGAAAAATTGGAATATAAAAGGACTTTTATAGTTTGGGACTTTTAAATGTGGTATTTGGACTCGTAAATAAAATTATTTAACCACTTTAGTTAATGGTTCTGGCATCCTGGGTATTGACTTTCTTAATCCTCTTGAGTTTCCTAGTTCTAACTTGATAACATTTAATCATAACCCTGATATGACCAAAATTTGTAATGTTAAGCATCCGTGACCTAAACACCCCATTATATTCAAACAGATGTCTAATCTAGAGCTGAAATCCTTACTAGAAGTAAGCTCAAAGACAATTTCAGTACCTTGAAACTCAACATAGTCTTATATCTAAGAGTTTCATTATTTCACTAGAGGACCTCCTGCAATTCCTTACAAAACTTTACTTTACGCAATGACCTTTGAGTCTCTAAGGGTAACCTAACTCTCCACAAATGAAAATAGTAATTTCACTATTCCTTGAAATGGCTTCCATTTTAAAATCTTTTGCTTTTTGTTTCAGCTCAGTATATTTTCCTGGAACACTCTTAAATTATTGAATAATCTTTAAGGGCCATCTTGTTTTCTTTCTGAATATAAATATGCCAGTTCTGGTTCATAAGTAATATTCGTTGAATGTCTAAATTTCCGAGAGTGGAACTAATATGAGACTATGTACCCCTTAAAGCAATAATCATTCTGAAAGCCAGCGGCATTAAGCCTTGCCGGAAACTAAATATTTTTAAGGCAGTTACAGGGGGTACCGGTAGGCTAGTTAGTAAGTGCGTAATTCTACCAGTTTGGATGTTATTTGTTCGATTTCTGCCTAAGACTCCATAAAGTCTGCTTCTTCTTGTTTTTTTTTAATTTTTTAAATTTTCCCTACACTTTGGCTTTACTTCTCCTTCGACTTTTTCTGTTTTTATCAAAGAAATTCCGTTTGCCTTTCCAAATAACTCGTAAATTAGAAAGGTGATGGCTACAGCCAAAAACACTACCAATGTTTAACGAGTACTGATGATGAAAATTCATACCTCGTGTCGAAAATGCATTTTACTTGGCAGGTGTTGATAAGAAAAATTGACTTTTTAAATAAGTTTCTTTCAATTAACATTGCTTAAAATTATAAATTTAGCAAAAAATAATTTATATTTTAAATGAACTAAATCGAAAATTCTAAGAGGAAAAACTTGTCAAAATTATTTTTTCAACTTCTGCAATTTATTTCGTACTGACTAAAACTAATAAAAAGTTATTAAATTTTATGATTTTCTGCAAATTAACTTTTTAGTTTTTGAGTTGAAATGAACTTTTTTGTTAATTAAATTGAATATCTTGTTTGGAGTTTTTAATAAAAATTTAAGTTGATTATACATAAATAATTTTTTTTAACATAGAACTTTTTTAGTTTTTTTATAATTTAAGAGAAAATATTGGGCAACTTTCCTACTCAAAGTTTTATACCATTTTTTTAAGAACTGCTCCATTTAATCCATTTAAATTCAAATGTTATACAATTGACATGGCTTTTGTTTGATTAAAAATTTTTAGAGACCAAAGAACCATAAAAGTAATTTATACTTATAGTGTATTGTTATAAAAATTGCATAAGTACATACGTTCAATATATGTATTAGAGGTCTGCAGCGGATAGGTTTTCAAATAGCTTTTGAAATTTGACATGAAAGAAAGTACGCACTTGTGTTCGCTCGCAGTGTGAGAGTATGGAAGATAACTTGACCTTAGTTAGTCAAGTACAAAAATTTATGAATTTGATAAAAAGAAAAATTTTAAAAAGTGAACGTGGATAAAAAATACTACAAATAAAAACTACAACAAGCTTAATACTTCTTGCCAAAATATGAATTTGCTCTTATTAAATTTTTTTATTGCAATGAAATAATGTGCTGCTTGCATGTGTATGACGATATGTGACGTTTTGTATATGTTTTGTAATTAAAAAAATAAATAGCAGGCTAGGTTGTCATTAAAATATCTTTTAGAAATGTTATAACTGTAACAAGAAAATCCACCATACGTAATTCGCACACACATACATACATATATGTATATCAAAAATAAAAAAACCAACAGCACTAAACCAACCAACATATGTAAAATGTGTTTGTTCCTGAACAACTACTTTTGCGAAAACGAAGATAGCCATAGTTGATACATACTTCCATCATCAACATGAATTTTTTCGGCAAAAAGGAAAAGCCCTGCCGTCAAATAAGTAGCTGACTACAAAAAAAACTAGCTTGAAGTTAGCTTCTATAGACTAACTTTAAGCCAACTACTACGCAATGCAAAATTTGCATTTACCAAAATGTATACAAACACTACGCAGTATTGTTTTTAAATAAGATTGCTTTAACAAATCAAGCAGAAGAAAACTTGTTCTTTCAATATATTATTTTACATATAAAAACAAAGTGTCTCGGTGGCCTAGAGGTAACGCGCTTGTGCTGCAGTGCAGAAATCCCTGGTTCGCATCTCAGTGTTGGTAAATACAAAAAATGAAATTTTTAAATTGTAAATATTAATTATTAATAAAATATCAATAAAATATAAAGTTCTTATTCTTTAATAAAGCTCCCCATATGTCAAAAAAAAAATGACATTTAGTTTTAGAAATAATCCCGTTTACGGCTTAAATCATTTTTTTTTTGGCTTAAATCAAGTACGGTTCCGAACTTAAATCAATCCTTTTTTGGCTTAATTGTGGCTAAAAGTAAGAAATTCGTAACTTATAGTTTATTAAAAAAAACAACTTAAAGCTAACTTAAAGTAGTAAGTTTATAGCTAGCTACAAAAAGTTAACTTTAAGTTAACAGCTAGGTAACTAACTTCAAGTTAATTAAAAGTAATGCAGAATCGGACAATTGACTACTTCCTAGGACATCGCAATGTTAAAATAGTTAGTTAATTCCATATAAAAGTAATGCAAGTGTCAACCACCACTACTTGAGAAATAGTTAGCTTTAAGTTAATTTCAAGTTAACTGAATGTCCGACAGGGAGAGAACAAAAAATCACAAATAGATAACTCTGTCAAGTAACAGCGAATACATAGTTGACGATTATGACATTCATAAAAAAGTCCTAAAAGTACTACGAATAAGAGTTCATCCTTTAAAATACTCAAGTTCAAATATATCCATGCAGCTCTCTAATATGTATGCAAACATAAATATGTACGTAAATGGTGAATGTTTAACCTATGTTCTTATTTAAAATATTTTTTTTGAGCATAATTTATTTATTTGCAACACCAACATAGAATAAAGAACCTTGGCACTCCTTAAGCTATATTTCTTTCAAACGTTTTCTATGCCATAATTTTTTTCTCTTTAAAAGTAGTGGCCAGAGTCATGAAGTAATTAATAATCATATTTAACATACATACAAGCATACACAGAATGCATTTTTGTGTGCATAGAAAATGTTTTGTTTAAAATTGTTATATACTTTCTTATTTTATTAATTAATAAAATTGAATAACATTTGACAAAATGAAAGCAATGAAACTTTTTGCTGGGTTGTTATTCCAAAAAAGTAAAAAAAAATATAATTTTTGCCATCTACACCAAAAAAAATTCAAGTTAAAAATATTGTTTCTGATTACTGAAAAGGCACTTAAAAGCATTGTGGGAAACTTTTAAAAGCACTATAAATAGCCTTTTTTTAAAAACAGGAATTTAACAAAATTCCGGCTATTTCACAAGCAAAAAAGCACCAAAAAATATCCAAAAGGCACCAAAATGAAAACACTGGAAAGCTGCTATATTTTTTAATACAAAGCGTGTTAAAAATTTTTTGTATGGGGGCCACAGCTGCCCTTGCGGTACAAATCATACATACATATGTGCCAAGTTTTATGGCAACACTGGCTACATGAACTGAGATATATTTATAAGGATTTTGTGCTAAAAATTGGGTTATCTAAGGTTTTTCTTATTTTCGTTCCGTACGCAACTGTTCTAGTTCTGATTTTAAATGTCAATCTTCTTAGAAATATTTTTATTTTTGACATCAAAACGTATTCCGTGAGGTTTGACTTCATCCCGAAAACTTGATTTCAGTATAAACAAACATTCAGACATAGACTTTCCTACACACAAAGAATAAACTAAGAAAACTTTACTTAAATCAAGCCAAATCGGTGTCAAAAGTACGGTGAGTACGGTTTTTCTTAAATCAAGTACGAAATTTCTTACTCCAAGTAAAATTTTTCAAGTACGAATTTCTTACTTTTAGCCACAATTAAGCCAAAAAAGTATTGATTTAAGTTCGGAACCGTACTTGATTAAAGCCAAAAAAAGATTGATTTAAGCCATAAACGGGATTATTTCGAAAATGAAATGTCATTTTTTTGACTTATGGAGCTTTATTAAAGAAGAATTTTATATTTTATTTTTATTTTATAATTATAATTAATTTATAATTTAAAAATTTAATTTTTTGTACTTACCAAAGCTGTGATTCGAACCAGGGACTTTCTGCACTGCAGCACAAGCGCGTTACCTCTAGGCCACCCAGACATTTTGTTTTCAAATGTAAAATAATATATTAAAACAACAAGCTTTTTTCTGCTTGATTTGTTGAAGCAATCCGAATAGACTTTATTTAAGAAAATGTAATTACGGATCGTACTTGAAAATTGCAAGAAAGATTTTAGATAAAATCAAGAATAAAATTCTTGATTTTAGAAAGCCGTTTTTCGTTCTGTGTATATAAAAGGATCCAGACTATTTAAATCTAATGGGTTCGCAAATGAATAATAAAGAAATTACTCTTATCACTATGTGAAGGGTATAAATTTTTGACTATATTGCAGGCGGAGGCTTACGCCATCTTTATTTAAAAAACAAATAAAAATTACTTTTAAAAATTTAAAGATTCATTTAAATTTGTAAAAGAATTGTTTAATTGAAAGCGAAAAACAGTTTTATGGGATTTTGAAAGAACTCCTGAATATTTTTGATTTTTTCATAGTAAATCTCAATCAGTTTATTGAGGTTATTATATAAAAGCAGAAAATATTCATTAGGTCTTTTTTAAGAATTTGGTTAAAGTCTACTGATGATTTCTGTAAGAATTATTTAAATGCATGTAGACAAAATTAGCCTACAACAAACCCTATAAATACAAAAAATTTTTAGGTATAAACAATTTCCAATTTTATTTTAAGCTCAAACCTGCTTTTATTTTAAAATAAAAACGTTAAAACCAGCTTTCCATCGGCAAGTAACAATAAGAAACACTTTTACTTTTAGTACTTTAAATGAAAACAACAAAGCCAAAAAAATAGTTTTATGTTATAAAATTAAAACAAAACGGTAAAACTAATAAGACTTAAAAAAACTAAAGCACATAAAAATACAAAAATTTTTAATACAAAACAACAAAAAAAATGTTTAAATAAAAGAAAAACTCAACCGAGCAGAAACCTGCTGTAAATCACACCATAGTTTCAATATTTAATACAGACTAGTTTAGTACAAAAATAAAGAAAAAAAATTGTTTAAAAAACAGATATTAAATACAGTCATGTACATTCAGCGAATTGCCTTAATAAAGAAAGGCCCTAACTCGTATTTTATTATAAGGCCAGATTTTCGTTTTTTTCGAAAATGGTCTACTTATATATCGCAATTAACCAAAAAAAAAAAATCTCGAAATAAAAAATATGAGTTAGGGCATTTTTATATTAAGGTAGCCATAACTATGTATGTATATAATGTACTCTACAGTTAAAGTGGTGAATTATGCGAGTGCAACGGTTGCAAGGTCATCCACTGTTTCAGTTTTTTTTTTTTGTTTTTAAAACTTTTTGCACTAAGATTTTGTTGGGGATACAATTAAGTTAAATACAATTTAAAGTTGCATTTATTAACTCAACTCCTCTGTGCAACTGCATATAATTTTTGTTTTATTAAAATTTTATATGTATGTAAGTGCATGTGTACTTACAACGCCTTGCCTTAAAAAAAGTATATAAAACAACATTTTTGTGATTTCTACATTTAATACAAAATCTTAACTTTAAACGGGTTATTGTTGAAACTACAGTTCTTAAAAGAATTAAATATAAATTTATTAATTTATAATATTTATTATTTTTCTTTTTAATTTATTAATGAATTTTATACTTATTTATACAATAAAAAGAAAAATTCTTTATTATAATTTTTATCTACTTAAAATTTTGTGTCATTCACTCAGATAAACATTTTCCCATTCGAACCAAATCTTTTTGTGTTTGAATTGGAATAGTTGTAATTAAGGCTATAATACCTGGCTAAAGAACTTAATTCTACACAAAATAGATATAGAGTTAATAAATATAGTTGACATTTTATAATTTGAATGTATTTTATTTGAATCTAGCAATATTTTTAACTGTTTTCCAGGCCCCTTGAAAAATATTTAAAATATTTAAAAAATCTTTGTTATATGGTCCATTGGGTAATTTGAAAATATCACCAAAGTGCTATAATTTAATTTTTTTTTGGCTCTACGCTATATAATTTAATATATTTTAATGTGCTGTGTTGTAGCAAAAAAATAAAAAAAAAACTAAAATAACTTTTCTTCATGCGTTGATGTCTGGAAATGACATCTTACGTTCTGTAACTCGAAATTTGGTGTTTCTACACTCTATAATTTGAGTACGGTCTTTAATAAATTTTTTTAAAAGTTATCGCATATTTATAAACACTGGCTCTTCTTGTTTTTAAATGTCTTGAGAACCGTAAGTAATTATAGCTTTCCAATCGGCTCTTCCTGAGCGTTTTTAAGAAAAAGATTGTGGGAGAGAGCGTGCTCCACATTGCACAAAAATGTTATATGTGTGGTTCCATATTCAATTCATTAAAAGTGATTCGCGTGCAAAATTTTTAAAGGAAGTCTTTTATTTTTATACCCTTCACATAGAGATAAGGGCAGACGCGGATTTAGGGGAAGGAACAAAAGGAAATTCCCACGTTTAAAAAATACAAGAAACTGCAAAAAGTGCCAAACAAACGCCTTTCTATTCCCACAAACTTTACAAGTCGATTCCGGAAGGCAACAAGGTACCAATAATGCAAAAGAAATGTATCGTTTTTTAAAGAAATTAAGAAATTTGTAAAAAGCATCATCCGAAACGAAATACAGTTTTGCTGAAATATCTAGGAACAAAGTTGTCTCAATTATGCCAAATGGATGGATCGTCATGATTCAATTTTACAATATGCAGTAAAAAATTTTAATTTGGCTTAAGTTCATATAATTTCTTTTCATTAGAAGAAATTACTATTTTTCCGTTAATGTTAAAAGAAACTTTTATTTGAAAAAAAGCAGTTTCTTCTACCGATAATAGCCGAGTAGAATGCATTTTCGAAAGCAGCTACGCAATTTCATCATCAGTACTCTTTGAACAGGAGTAGTTGGTGTCTTTTTGGTTGTAAACATCACCTATTTAACTTACATTTTACAGAGAAAAGGAAACGGTATGACTGTTTTCCTTTTTTAGTTAAAAATTTTAGTTGAAAAGCCTAGATTTAAAAGAAAAAAATATTTTGAAGATTTCGAAGTATACTACCGCATCGAGGGCTAAATTGAATCCGTTTCTCAAAGGACGTCCTTTATTTGTTTAACATCCTTTAACTTTTGCCTGATTTAGAAAATAAATTTCACAACTTGCAGATGATTTATGTAAATTTAAAAGAAATTAGTAAAAGAAAATGCTTATATCGAAATTAAGAGCTGAAATTTAACATTGGAAACATAAATATAAGGTCATTTGCCACCCTTCGCCGTATTATAACATGGCTAAGATCAACCATGAAAGGGGCAGGCTTAACAGCTTAGCAATATTGCATATACAAGGTGTCCAATGGCAGATTTATATTTTCAAACTTAAAGAAAAAACGCAATAATTGATAAAATGGAAAATGTGAATTTATTTTATTTCAAATAGTATGTCATCCAGATATCTTCCGTCAAGATGAATACACTGTTCAAAACAGAGCCTTGGGTTCTGCGCCACACGCTGCAATAAATTTGGTTCAATTGAGTTGATTTCTCGACGAATATTTTTTTTTAAAGCCACAAGGGATTGGGAATTGTCATTAAAAAATTTTTCGGGGGAATTTTTCCAATCAAGTTTATCGAAGCTCTGGCTGTGTGTGCAGTCGCCCATCCTGTTGAAAACACGTATGTAAACAGTACGATAGATGGTTGGGTAAAAAAAATTTCGTAATCGTGCATCGATAATTTTCACCGTGTTAACATTTGTCGCCCGACCTCCAGATTTTCCGAAAAAAATGTCTCAACTCGTGCGTGGATAAGGCACACCAAGCAGTTAGCCTAGGGAATGCATTGGTTTTTAATGTTTCAATTAAGAATTACGGTTTTTTTGAGACCAGTGATGGCAGTTTTGCTTGTTGACGTGGCCCCTTAAGTTAAAATTAGCCTCGTCGCTCCACAAAATGAGACTTACAGTGCTAAAACGCTTAAACATCGTTTAACAAAAATCTTTGAGTAAATCAAAGTCACTTTCTTTCAGCTCTTGAACAATTGTAATATTAGAAGAATGGAACTTCAGATATTTTTTTTAAAACTTTATGAATAATCGCTCTTTGCAGTCCCAGTGAGGATTCTTTTTTCTGCATTGAAAGTCGCGGATTTTCATGTAAGCTGCTTTCAACCAGTTCAATGTTTCGGGAGTCCTTGAATATCGACTGAACGCTGGCCGTGGGACAATCATAGCCGAAGTAGTTTCGCGGAATCTCTGAACCCACGAACGAATTAAACTTATAATCGCACCATCACGGATTTGCCGAATACTGAACTTGAAACAAAATTGTCGACGAATCATTACTCTTATAAAATGTCTCCACAGCGAACGCGTGATACTCACTCGACCACTGCGACATCGTGACTGAAAAATCCGCACAATCGATTGTGCTTCATTTAGAATTTAGAAAATTTAAATTAAATCAAAAATAGCCTTAAATAAAAAAAAAACCAAAAATGGCCCGGCTTTTCATTAATCAAACTGAACTTAGCATAGAAATTAAAACAAACGCAAAATTTTTGGTTCTGTTTAGAAAACTTTTACTAAAAGTTTCTTGTAAAGCTTAAATATCATGTTAATATTGTTTGTAATAAATAATTCTAATACTGGTTCCTAAAACACGTTCTCCATTTAACCAAAATGGCATTTGTCTCTGTTTGTTGTTTAAAACTTAAATGTTATATGCCAAAAACCTTCAAACGGCACACATAAATTTATGGCTGATCCCTGTATCTCATGCCAAGCCATGACATGGCGTGGTATAGTTACAAACATGGCTTTAATTTAATTATTGTTGGATTTAACAAAAAATCAAAGTTTGTTTGCATTTTGAACTAGAGGTGGGCACAAGAACAGCAAACATTTTGTATAAGTTTTCGTCTCTCATTTTTAAATACTGTTATCACCTTCTACTGTGTTGTTTTAAAATGAATGCTTACGTGATCAATCAGTAACATATTAGAACATAACTGAAATAAAATAGGGCTGAAGAAAAAATCAAATTGAAATAAAATAAATAACTCAAAAGTAGAACATTAAAACCGAAGTAGAACAATTTCGATTGTTTTGTTTAATGCATTTTATTGCTACTTGCTGCTTAGTAGTGCTGCCAACTTTTAAAAATCACAAAATCAGAAGGAACCACGGTTTTTAAATTTCTATACTTTAATAAAACAAAATGTAATTATAATTATTTTTTTCGGACCCAAATATATTCTAAAAGCCCTAATATTTATTTTCAGTTTAAATTAGAAAAGTATGGTAAAACAGTACATCAATAGAAACGGAAAAATTCTTTTCGAATTTTTAATAAAAAAATCATGTACATGGAAACATATGAAGGGCAAATGAAGTTCAATATGTTGATTAACCAAATTTTTTTAAAAATCAAGTGCTCTTAAAATTTTTGATTTTTTAATTTTTTTTCCAAAAATAATTATTAAACTTTAAACACATTTTTATTTACAAATAAATATCATCAATTTAAGTAAAATCTTTTTCCATGTATAAAGTTATCTTAATGTTTTGAAAAATTAAATGCTGCAAAAAATTTATGGTGTTTTCCTTTCTGGCAAAAAATTTACATTAATGCTACCATTCGAGCGGGTTTCTGACCCATTCTAAAAATACATGCAAGAGTGAAAACAGTTTTCGTTTTCCTTTCTGAACATGTTGCACAAATAACTGGCAAGAGTGTAACATATCTTACCCCCAATTATATTGCAGTGTAACAAAGTACCACTTTTTACAGCTGTGTTATGTAAGTAAATACTTTTTTATGCAGACGAGTTTTTAACACAGAGTGCAGTTTTTATATAAATCAAGACGTTTTTATGTTCCATTGAAACAAAAAAAATGGACAATTTTTTAAGTGTGGGTGTAAAATGATGAAAATATTACCCATACTTATTGCAACATTTTTTTTTAGAATGGAAAACACCATTAGTTGGAAGGAAATTACCTTGCATTTTAAGTAAAAATATTAAAATGGTTTTGTTTTATTTTTGACTGTAAAAAGCAAGTAGTAAAAATATTTGCTTGCAATAGTTAGAATTGAAACAAGTAAGAGCGCTATATTCCGCTGTGCCGAATCTTATATACCCTTAACATTGGTCTTTAAATATACCCAGCCGAGTAATTTTGTACTGCAAATAATATAATAAAAATACCTTGTGCGAGTTTTAAAGTCCATAGAAAAATATACAAAATTTTAACGTTCGTATGAATAATAGAAATAGATGAGGAACGTTTGAGGTCGACAGTAATGCAAGTTTTTGACATTATTTATATTATTAAAAGGTTAATAAAAGTTGTTAATTTTTATGGGATGTTCTAGTCCCCCTGCTCCTCTCCAACTTTTTCTCCAAAATGAATGAATTATTTGATTATTAATTTTTGTAGAATATTCAAAGTCGATAGCTGTAATAGTTTTCCAGAAGTAGCGTATCGAAAATTTTTTAAAAATTGTTAATTTGTATGGAAGCTACCCCTTCTTCACCCCCCACCCAAAAATTGTTTTCTTTAAAGCGTAGGTTTTGTTGTCCGATTATTTTTTGTAGAACATTTGATGTGGATAGCTGTTATAGTTTTCGAGATATAGCGTATCGAATATTTCATAGAAATCGTTAATTTATATGGGAGCTACCCCTTTTTTTGCCCCCACTCAAAAAAATTTTTCTTAAAAGCGTAGGCACTGTTGTCCAATTACTTTTTGTGGAGCATTTGATGTCGATAGCTGTTATAATTTCCCAGATAAAGAGCATAAAATATTTCACCAAATGTGTGCAATTGTAGGAAAAATACCCCTTTCCCTGGTTCTATCTGTAAAAACTTTTTTCATTATTTAGGTCCCTTCTTTAGGAGTATCCGTGCCAAGTTTTGTGGCAAGAGTGACTATACTTACTGAGATATATAGGGATATATGCACGGATTTTGTCCTAAAAAAATGGGTTACTCTGGGTTTTCGCTTATATCTCGGTCAAAAGTGAACCGGTTTTGCTGATTTTAAATAGAGATTGTCTCGAGGATATTTCTAATAGTTTGGCACCATAAACTGGTCTGTGTCTTTTTATTTGACTCCAGAAACTTGATTTCAACAGACTGACAGATGGACAGACGGACATGGCTATATCAACTTCCCTATCTATAAGGGGTCGCAAATGAATAATAAAGAAATTACAAACAAAATGAGAAACTGATATATGTGAAGGGTATAAAAAGAAAAATTTATAGTTTTGAGCTCAAATTTATTTAAAAAAATGCAGCGTTAAAACGCGACAATTTAGCTGAGGACTAAAAATTTACCTGCTGGGTAGTTGAAAGGCACTAAATCTAGCGCAAAACGCGCTTGATTGGTGCCACTGCTCTAAAGTTTAAAATGCTTGGAAGTACTACACAGTAGTAAAGATTGAATATTAAAAATATAATATTGTTCTCACCTTTACTTGGCATCAAAAAACAAAAACAACAAAAAACAAAATTTAATGCAATTTTGTTTTTGCTGTTGAATGGTTAATTAAGACCATAAAAATTCTTATGCAAAATATTGTTTATTTATTTTTTTTGGGCCACTTAAATGTTTATTAACACTCATAAATCCACACATATAAACTTTTCATATTTTAAGTATTTTTTTTTTTTTTTATTTTTTTTTAATTTAGGTTGTTTAAAACAAAATTGTATGCTTTGAAATGTTTTGTATTACCAAAAGTAAGAATACCTTAATAAAGAAAATATATTTATAGATCGTTTATAATTCATATGCAAAATCCATCTATTTGTATAGTTTGTAGAACAATAAATAGAAAAAAGCGACTGCTGGCACAGATTGAGGTCAAAAATCATTTAAGCGATCAAAACGTACTTTTTTGGTTTATCGGTACTTTGTGCAATTTTTGAAACTATAAGCCAATAAATATGAAATAAGCGCCTATTGACCCAAATTTGGGTCGGGAGTCAACTCAATAAGAAAAACTCCTTTTTCCCTATTGTGATAATTATTTCCATTTTTTGGGACTAAGAATCCACAAATATGAATTTAACGACTTTGACCCCAACTTAAGCAAAAGGTAAACAAGATAGACAAAAGATACTTTTTTTATAGCTTTTATTTTTTTCCCTGCATTTTTAATATTTTAATTCTAAATATAAAAATTTGGGGTAAATAGAAGAAACTTTTTACATATTTTTTTTAATTACAATTTTTGCAGATTTAACATTTTTTTGCTCATAATACTCTTTTAAATTTAGAACTTTGTTTTAGCTAATATTTAAAATATTAAAATATTTACAGTTTAGAGTTAAAAAGTCCTCGCAATAAATTTGCCACTCAAAAGTGACTTTCGGCTAGAACTAGCAGTACTTTTTTTAAAGTTAGATACTGTGCGAAGTACGCCCTAAATCAATTTTCACACAGACGCACAGTCAAATTTATTTTTGTAAACTCCGTTATCATATAAAAACCTTATATTTGTTTTTCGAAAGATAATTCTGGGAATCCACATTTTTTATTTTTGTACATAAATAATTAGTTAAGTTACAAACCTACTGTTAAAAAAAACTTTTTTAAATAAATGTTGTCAATTTAAAGTTCATTTGTTTTATTTTTCCTTACAGAATCGGTTTGTGTGGTTTTGATAATCCTATGCGAGATCAAAAAACTGAAGAACTAAAAAAACATATTGGCCAGGTGAGTTAATGTTTGTAATTAATTATATTTCACACCCTTCTTGTATGTTAGACACTCGGCATAAGTTATCAAATTAAATACAAAATAAATTTCAAATATTAAATACTTTAAGCAAAATAAAAAAGCAACAAGACATTACCAACAAAGCTAAAATAAATTAATTAAATTCATTAATATCTCTCAAATAAACAATGGCATTTTTAAAACAAAAAACAACACCCACTCGTAAGAACATATTTGTCAGAATAATAACCAGTTGCTCGTTGAATTACAAATGGGTATTTCCATCTCATCGTACGTAATATTTGTACGCCTACAGAGTGGTGTAGATTATGCGATTGGATTATTATGGGGACCTTGTCAGCCAAAATATCGAGCGAAATAAGTGCATATCGTGTGTGATATAAGATATTACAAATATCGACTTAGCTCTGATACATTCAACTGCAATTGCTGTATTTACAAGATCTTGTACGTGACAAAATTTTAAAGATTATAAAATTGTAATAAAAGCAGATTTAAAAAAAATCCGATCAATATTAATTTGGGACAAATTTTTTGTTTTAAACATGAATTTTAAAATACTTTTGACCGCTTTAATTCAAATGACGTAGAAAAATTATGTCTGTGCACCACGTACGTGACATTAGAATAACATCCAAAGGGAACCATAAAAAACTCCAGTAATAAAACTTAATACTTTCGCTTTCCTCATGGATATTATTCAATGCTGTTGCAACATTGATTTTAAAGTATAATTGCAATGTTACGAATACCTGAATTCCGCTGCTGGTTAAGGGAAAATAGTTAATTGCAAGCTCATATCTAATCAAAGAGGTTTATGAGTTAAAACTAATAATTTTGCTTTTTTTAAACTTTAGAAACCTATAAATACCTCTACATAGTAAAATTTGAGAGTTTTGTTTCCTCATTGGCACATTTTTAAAAGAGATTCGGGTATTTGAATTTTTCCAGTCGTCGATGTTTACGGAAATGCCCAAATATAATATTTACTCATTTATAAAACAAATTATTTTTTTGCAAAAACACCAAATTAATCATTAAACATTTAATAATACTAAACAAAAGAGATTTAAAAGTACGAAATGAAACGTAATCAAGAATTTAAACCTCTTCAAAAACAGAAATAAATCTTTAACAGCATGTGACGCCACCATAATCAACAAATACTTGTTCTTTTAATATGGTCAGCTAAAAACATCAGTAGCATTTGAATAAAAAATATCAATTTTTTTTTGTTTTTTTTTTTCACAAAAACCCACGATTTTTAGTTTTTTTCTGTCCATATGCTTAAAATTAATAACGGAGTCACAAATTACACTATGCAACAAATTTCAACAAAGTATACAAAAAAGTTTAGAATGCAGGGGGCAAATTACGGCATTCGATTCGAATCGAAATTAAAAAATTCTTATTAGAATTCCTATATTAAAAGCATTGACAACTCGATCGATCGAGTAGAATTTCGATTCGAATCGAATGCCGTAATTTGCCCCCAGATCTTACTTCATATTTTTGTACTATTTAGAGTACGGGGTTGCCACTATTGTTGAAGATGAAAATAAATTAACTCGCTTGCAATACAAAGATGTATTTCATAAAATTTTATCAAATTCGGAAACTTTCGAAAAATGTTGCGTTGAAATATCCTAAAAACACTTACATATATAATAAAGGGGAGTTTATTAAAGTTCGCATTTGGGGTTGAAAAATAAGCAGGTAACTTCAGTTTATTGTAAATGAAGTCATTAATAAATTATTGATTTTCATCACGTAAAGCTTTTGGCATTTAAAGCGAGTTGTTAGATGGATCTGTTTTGGCTCTTTTCGAATTTTTATTAACTTTAAAAAAATAAAAATTTTAAGATTTCGACAAAAAAACGAAAAATATTTTAATTGATTTCGGTTTGAATAATTTAAAAACTTCTAAGTACTTATGTATTTTCAAAATCAAAATTGAACTAGTTGACAGAAAATTATGACAAAATGTATTGGGCAGACCTTCAGACTCTTAATTTTCGGTAAAATCAGGTAACTTCACTTTATTGTTAAGAAAACCAACATTTATTTATACATTACAACAAAGGATGCTTATATAACTTCCAATATGTGTGTAGTTTTAAGGTTCAATTATTCGTGACATAACCATAACACCAGAAAACAGCTGTTCAAACCAAACTTATGGGCAACACCAAGGCGAGTTCATACAAGGTAAACGCAAGGCGAAAAATTCGTATTAAAAATGTCAAAAAAAATATGGCATCATTGAAAAAAAACACAAATTATTTGTATATGGCACCATTAAAAAAAACACAAATTATTTAAAGAAGAAAAACGTGAATAAAACTAATTTTATACTGTTTTTTTTGCACAAAGCACAAGAACGCATCATTTGGTTTTACTATTTGTTAATAAAGAACACTTTTTTAAATTTTTAGTTTTAAAATCCAACCGACGCGTAATTTTTTTTTAAATCAAGAAGAAGCACATAGACAAACTTTTGACATATTGTGAGGAAAATTTCACGAGCAAAAAATACTCAGCTGATCTGTCGAGACCACCTTCTCTATGAGTTCGCCTTGGGGCAATATTGTATTTGATTATAGTTGACGTGATTTACGTCTAGACGAGACAAATTCATGCCTAAACAAACGTCAAACTTAGTACATAAAAAATCCAGTATTAAAATACCGGATTTTTTTATTTGGATTCTGACATTTGTCTAGGCATAAATTTGTCTCGTCAAGACGTACAATTACCATTATGGTATAACTATAACCATAGAAACCAATTAAGTTTAAGTTTTTATGGCAACGGCTATGACGTTATGTTTAGGCACGTATAATTGAACCCTTATGATCGTGTAATAAACATAAGAAGCCTTGGCCATCTTCTCTTTGTAATTATTATCCAAATAATAAAAATTTTGCAAATTTTTCCCAAAAGTTCAACTTTTTATAGTTGCGGGTCAAATATTTTTGAAACCGTTAGAAATTTATAAAAATAATATTTGCACAGTTTAAAGATAATTTCATTATAAGTCTTTTGCTGTTTTTTTTATCGGATAAATCCTTTTCGAACTGTAATAAAATCAATGGCTGCATTCAAGAATAAAATTCTTGATTTAAGATTTTTCTTTCTGTGTGGCAATATTAAATGAGATATTACTGCAACAATGCATGTCAGCTATGATTACTAAAATTTGGCTTATTACGGCCAGAAGCCTACCATTTAGGATAAAGGGGCGTGGCACGTGTTATAAATATAAAATACATTTTGTGACATAACATATTTCGAACGGCTGTAAAAACAACCCCGAAATGTGGTAGAATTAGCCTATATAGCTAGGCCTTTAGTTAAGCTAAAAATTAAAGGGATCAAACAAACGGGTGATGAAAGAGACTCCATAAAATAAAAGGAAAGATAATTTGAGATTTTTCAACAATTATGACAGCTATGATTGCAAAGCTTTTTGTAAGCCACTCTTATATCAGTTGTTTGCGCTAGGAGTCAACTAGTTAGAATAAGGGGGCGTGGCACATTTTATAAAGCTAAAATTTAAAGAGCTAAGCAACAGATTTAAACTAAATTAAAAAAATACATGAATTATGGAATTGTTTTTTTTTTACATTTTCAGGGTGTCAAAATAAAAATGGACGATGCTGGCAACATATTAATAAGACGTTATGCCAAAAGTAATGTTTATGTTAAAAGTACGGCCAGCAGTCAAAATGAGGAAACATCTATAGGTGCCGACATATTGAAACTATCAAACCAGGCCTTAGAAAGTGAAAAAATAGTCAAAGTAAGTATTTAAAAAAACTCAAGGCCCTTTTTTTAATGGTTCTATTAAAACTAAGTCAAAGCTGCTGGTTTATTTTAAATGCATTTTCATTATTAAATTTTAAACGGCGTTGTTTAAGAAAAAATTACTTTTAAATTTTTTTTCGGCTGAAAGTTAACGGTTCGAACATTACACAGAAGCTTAAACAAAAGAAAATATGAATAAGACTTTTAAATTTAAACATTATTTTGATCAGTTTTTGGAGGAAATTTTCCTGAAGCAAATTTATTGAAGCTCTGCCTGTGTGTGAAGTTGCTCCATTCTGTTGAAACCACTTTTGGGAAGAGTACGATGGATGAGCTCGCAGGTTTTGCAAAAAGAATCCCGTAATCATGCGTCGATATTTTACGTACTTTGACAACTATCAGCTGGTTCATAACCTTAATTTTGATTAGTTGCATGGTGAAATTATGTGTACCAGGTGGTGTTACGAACACAACTGTTCTACTTTTTTCATGCAATATCTTTTTTTGACAACTGAGCTGACGAAAACTACAACAAAAACAATAAATATACTCACCAAATTTTGTTGTTGTAGAATCACCAACCTGATGTATTACTGCGCCATGATTAGTTGTTTTTGCACGCGGCCATAAAATTTTTAAAAATCAGCTGATTTAACATCCGTTTATAAAGGATTCTATGTGCTAACCTCTTGCGTTGTTACGTTAATGTCAGTTAATAAAGGCGAAGTATGACGTACGACGGATTGTATGTGCCACAGCCTTAACCCTGAGGCAACGCAATGGCTTTTGATGTTTTAATCGAGGGTTGCTTGTTGGCATGGCCGTTTAAGTAAAAATGAGCCTCGTCGCCTCAAAAAACGGGATTAACAGTGCGAAAACGCACCAACATCGTTTAACAAAAATGTTAGCTTAAATTAAGTCACTTTCTTTCAGTTCTTTAAAGATTTAGATTTAAAAAGGATGGAGCTTCAGATTCTTTTTTAAAATTTTATGAATAATCGCTTTAGGAAGTCCCAGTGAGTTTGCTCTCCTCTGCATTTAAAGTCGCGGATTTTCACGTAAACTGCTTTCAACCAGTTCAATGTTTTCGCGAGTTCTTGAAGATCGACTAGGCCCTGGCCATGGGGTGTTCAAAGCCGGAGCAGTTGCTCGGAATCTTTGCACCCACCAACGAATTAAATTTACATTAAGTCCATCACGTATTCGCCGAACACCGAACTTTGAACAAAATTGTCGACGAGCAATTATGTAAGAATCATTACTCTTAACAAAAGTCTCCACAGCGAACGCGCGATGCTCACTCGACCACTGCAGCATCGCGACCGACAAATCCGCACAATCGACAATTCCAACGGCACCGTTTATTACTTTTTAAAATAATCGTATTCAAAAATATTAATTTGCCACTAGACACCCTGTACATTTGATTAATTTTTGTGTAAATTACTTCAATGTGTATGTATGTACATTTGTATTTAATTCTTTTTATTTTAGTTATTTGATATGAAAAAATTTCAATCAAATGTTAATCGAGAACTGCGACGGGCCTACCCAGATCGTCGTCGTTTGGAAACACAATGTTTGTCAGCGGTTGCTTTTGTTAAATCCGAAAGTGACATATTAGAATGTCCCATATGGGTATTGATTGTAAATGTTGTTGCAATGGATATGCTCAAATCTAAATTGCCACCAGGTAAGTTTTAAAAAAATTAAAGAAGAAGAGTACAATTCAAACTCTTTGGTAAATCTAATAAAGGCAAATATTTTAAATTTAATATTATTGAAATGATTTTATATTTATTGCAGTGGTTCTATTAAAATGTCAGGCCATGAAGCATGTAATTGTTTGTTTGTTTGTTGTGATTTGTGATAATGTTTGTTGTGTGTTGCATTGAATATTGCATAAAGAATATTATCATGTTAACATGCATACACACATACATACATATGTTTATGTAAATATATAAAATAGATTTTCAGTTTTTTTTATTAACTTTTGAATTAGCTTTAGTTTTAGATTTCTTTAAAAAAAAAACAATGGAAAACAAGTACAAGGTTTAAGGCATATTATTTCTTCTCTCTTGAGAAGATGCTATCAATTAGAAACAGCCAACATTAACTAAAAGTAAAAAACATTAAACATGCATAAATTTTCAGTTTTATTATTTTTGTATTTGTAAATGCTATCATATAGAACATGATGAATTTGTTAAATTGATTGTCTCGGAATTCAAGTTAAGGTCGTTGCATTAAACTTAAAGATTTAGAAATGCATTAAGCTTAAGATTATAAATTTGATTTTGAATTAAGTTAAGAATTAACCTGAATTTATAAGAAACCAAAGGCTACCGATTAAAGAATCCACTCAACCAATATATGCTCGATTACTCGAACAAAAATTATTCGATTAGTCGCTCGAATAAGAAAAGAAAACTGTACATTTTTCTTGTTTAACCCTTCACATAAGTCATAGGGGAATATATTAGTTTTTCATTCTATTTGTAATTTGTTTCATATCCATCTGCGACCCCATAAAGTATATATTTCCTTGGTCCTTATTGATAGGGAAGTCTATTTAGTGATGTCCGTCTGTCCGCCTATCTGTCCGCCGTTGTTATAATTGAGTTCTACTTTTCGAAGCCCCGATGTCTCGTAGACCCACAAGGAGTTTTAGACTATCTGAAATATCTGAGAAAACCCCAGATATAAGCCAAAAACCAACCCTACCTCTGTTTATTTCTCTAAAATTTTTACATAAAAATCTCTACAACTGCATTGGAGTTTCTTCTATACGGGTGTAACGTTAGACCGACTCTCATTATTTTTCCTCACAAACATTTTCGTGTTCCATACTTACAACCTGTGACTCCTACCAGGGCTGCCATACAAGGTTTTATTTTTTTTTTAATTTTTTTTAAAACGGTCCCACATTTTTTAGAGTATCTTTTTAAAGGTCAAATGTTAGAACGACCCAAGTTAATTTTTTTCTCAAACATTTTTGTGTAAAATACTTTAACCCTATCACCAGCCATTAACAGGGTTGTCATACAAAATTTGAAAAGTATAGTCGCATTTAAAGAAATAAATTGTATTACAGCCACCATTAGTTTTCCATCCCAAACATATGTTCTTAGAACATTTTTACCCCCTATCACCATCACCTATGGGGGCTGCCATACAAAATTTACAAATATGATGTAAAAATGTCCATAACTTCCCTAGATTCGGCCTTAGAGAAATAAAAGTGTACCACCGACCCCTAATAGTTTCCCCTCCTTAGCATATTTCTAGAGCATACAACCCCCTATCTCTAACGCCTAAGGGGACTACCATTAAAATTTTGGAAAATTGTAATAAATCCCCCCTTCCCCCTACAACTTCTAGGGTTCCCGGGGATAGGTCAAATATAGGACTGGCCCATCTCCTTTTTGCCTTGCAAACATTTTCCTTGAAAATACTTTTTCTACCTTCTAAGAGGGTTGCCATACAAAATTTAAAAAAAAATTTGGGTAAAAACCCCTGAAACTTCCCCGTAGTCACCCTAATAGGATTGAAATATAGCAATGACCCCTATTTTAAAATTATAAATATTTCATAATTAAAAAAAACTGAAAAAAACTAAAGAAAAAGAGTTTGGAGTTTAAAAAAACCAATCCGAAGGGTATATAAGATTCGGCACAGTCGAATATAGTGTCTTGTTTGTTTATTTCTTCACTGTTGGCCATATTTTTATGGGAGACCTTTTTTCAGGAGGTATAATAAAGCAAAGAGTAGATAATAGATTTTTTTGGTGAATCCTGGGTTATCCTTATTGATTACATCATCAAAGTCGACTCACAAGCTACCAAGTAGTGGTCCTTTTTGCGATGTTCTTGTCACCCGCCAAACATCGGCGAGTTGTTCGAGTCGATTGCAGCGTTCGCTCTCCTACTTGGTGCAGCTGTTTTACTTTTAATTCTGTTAACTTTTTGAGTGAAATTTAAATTTTTTTTAAGTAATATTTTGTGCAAAGATTTAAATAACCACTAATAATGAACCAAGTTTCTATCTACCAAAAAATGTATTAAAACTTATTAAAAATTACTATTTTCCTTCCCTTAAACAAAAACTAATCTTGTATTTGGCTTAACTCCTAGTCATAACTTAAGATCTGCTCGTAAACAATCAGAAACTATAATATTTATGCATTATCCTTTACATATTCAAAGCTTTCATTTTCAAATGTCATTTTACGTTTAAACATGAATTGTAGCAATTTTGGCTTTGAATAAATGCCGCCAATTGTTGTGTCAATAATAGCGCAGACAAAGTAACATCCAAAGATTTTTTCTACAAGAACATTTTAAAAATGTTAAACGAAAAATGTTATAGAAAAATCAAATTTGCATTTTGTGGAAAGAGACCAATAACAAATGGAGAAATAAAATAATCAAAAAAAAAAGCAACTTAGACCGAACGCAATCATATTTCCATGAATAATTGAGAACAATAATAGCACAATAGGCAAAAAAGAAACATTAAAAAAAAAACAGTAAAAGGAAATACGTAACGCAGTTTTTAACGCACAATCAAATTTGTTTTTTCTTTTAATTTTCTTAATTTGTTCACGTGCACTTATGTGTTCTAAACAAACAATTACCTGTTCTATACCTAACATTAAAGTACTTTATTTTGTTATATTTTCAATAAAAATAATTTTTATTTTTTATTTTTTCATCAACATCAGTACAACAACGTCCCATTGTGGATATTAAAAATCGTCCCAGAATACCAATACCAGATGAAGATCCCTACAGTGTAGCGGGTAATGGTAGTGGCGGCAGTTCTGGCAGCTCTGGTTTTGGTGCTAGTGCAATGAGTAGTATGATGTCTTTGCAACAGCAACAACAACTTTTGCAACAGCAGCATCAGTCACAAACTAATAATAGCAACAACACAGGCATTACTACTAACGGCAATGGACCACTGCAACATTTAAATAATGGCATAGTTGCTGGCATAAATGGCAGCGGTCATGTTGCTGCCACCAGAGAACAATTAATATTGCAATCACAACAATTGGCCCATAAACGCAGTGAAAAGCCACCAAAGTTGCCACCCAGAGATAATATTTATGGACATGATATACCTAAGGTATATACACTTGTAAAAACTTTTAACTTTAAATATAAATCTTAAGAACTTTCACAATTTTTATGCATACAAAAAATAAACCAAATAATCTTTACTAAAATCAAGCCGTAGCGGGGTCAAAAGTACGGTGAGTACGGATTTTCTTAAACCAAGTACGGATTTTCTTAAATTAAGTACGATTTATCTAATTAAAATTTCTTTCTTTTAGCCATATTTAAGCCAAAAAAAAGTATTGATTTAAGTTCAAAACCGTACTTTATGTAAGCTTTAAACGATTGATGTAAGCGTAATAGGAGGGGCTTATCCAAAAATTAATAATTATTATTTTTGACTTAAAGATAGGGTGACCATTTATTTTTGGTTCAAAACTTTTCGTTTTTATACCCTTCACATAGTGATAAGGCTATATATTTGTTTGTCATTTAGTTTGTAATTTCTTTATTATTCATTTGCGACCCCATAAAGTACATATATTCTTTATCCTTATAGATAGGGAAGTTGATATAGCCATGTCCGTCTGTCCGTCTGTCCGTCTGTCTGTCTGTCCGTCTGTTGAAATCAAGTTTTCGAAGTCAAATAAAAAGATACAGACCAGTTAATGGTGTCAAACGATTAGAAATATCCCGCTAACAATTGCTATTTAAAATCAGCAAAATCGGTTCACTATTGACCGAAATATAAGCGAAAACCCAAAGTAACCCATTTTTTTAGGACAAAATCCGTTCATATATCCCTATATATCTCAGTAAGTATAGTCAATCTTGCCACAAAACTTGGCACGGATACTCCTAAAGAAGGGACCTAAATAATTAAAAAAGGTTTTTCAGATATGACCAGGGGAAGGGGTATTTTTCCTACAATTGCACAAATTTGGTGAAATATTTTATGCGCTATATCTCGTAAACTATAACAGCTATCGACTTAAAATGTTCTACAAAAAGTAATTGCACGCAAAGACCTACACTACAACGAAAAAATTTTTTGAGTGGGGCCAAAAAAAAGGGGAGCTCCCATACAAATTAACGATTTTTATGAAATATTCGATACGCTATATCTCGGAAATTGTAACAGATATCGAAATCAAATGTTCTACAAAAAGTAATTGGACATAAAAGGCTACGCTTTTAAGAAAAAAATTTTTGAGTGGGGGCAAAAAAAGGGGTAGCTCCCATACAAATTAACGATTTGTATGAAATTTTCGATACGCTATATCTCGGAAACTATAACAGATATCGAAATCAAATGTTCTACAAAAAAAAAATTGAACATCAAAGGCTATGCTATTAAGAAAAAAATTTTTGAGTGGGGCCAAATTAACAATTTTTATTAAATTTTCGATACGCTATATCTCGGAAACTATAACAGATATCGAAATCAAATGTTCCACAAAAAATTATTGAACATCAAAGGCTATGCTATTAAGAAAAAAATTTTTTAGTGGGGCCAAAAAAAGGGGTAGCTCCTATACAAATTAACGATTTGTATGAAATTTTCGATACGCTATATCTCGGAAACTATAACTGATATCGAAATCAAATGTTCTACAGAAAGTGATTGGACATCAAGGATTTCGCTTTTAAGAAAACAATTTTTGGATGGGGGGTGAAGAAAAGGTAGCTCCCATACAAATTAACAATTTTTTTAAATTTTCGATATGCTATATCTCGGAAACTATAGCAGATATCGAAATCAAATGTTCTACAGAAAGTAATTGGACATCAAGTGCTACGCTCTGAAGAAAACAAATTTTGGATGGGGGGTGAAGAATGTGTAGCTTCCATACAAAATCACATTTTTTATAAAATTTTCGATACGCTACATCTGGAAAACTATTACAGCTATCGAATATTCTACAAAAAGTAATAATCAAATAATTTAAAAAGTTGGAGAAGAGCAGGGGGACTAGAACATCCCATAACATTTAACAAGTTTTATTAACCTTTAAGTATGAATAATGCCGAAAACTTTTAAAACTCTCGACCTCAAACCTTCTTCATATATTTCTGTTATTCATACGACCGTTAAAATTTTGTATATTTTTCTGTGGACTTTAAAACTTGCACAAGGTATTTTAAATATATTATTTGCAGTACAAAATAACTCGGCTGGGTATAATAAAATACCAATGTGAAGGGTATATAAGATTCGGCACAGCCGAATATAGCGCTCTTACTTGGTTTTACTTAATGATAGGGCGACCATTTATTTTTGAATCGAAATCAGTACACTTTTCGTTTTTTTTTTTAATAAAAGGTTTTTTTTTTTGTTTTTAAAGTCTAAGAACCACTTTCGTTTATAGCGATCGACTTAAAATGACTTGCTCAGTTGATTTAAGCATGTCCGTCCCTCCGTCTTGTGTTATTGTAGCCAAAGTGGTTGACTTTGTAAGAAAACATACAAAAAAATATTGAGTTTTTTAAAAAAACTAATTTAAAAAAATTAATTAATTTAAACGGTCAAATTTTTTATCCAAAAAGCCTCAAACGATAATAAAAATCACTTCAATTCATTTTATGCTTTTTACAATCCGTTTAATGTGTCGTTTACGTATGGAAATTATACTTTAGTTTGGTTGTTGGTTGCCGAAATAATATTGCAGATGCCAACTGACGACTAACTGTTGCCAATTTTAGTTAAGAAATGTTTTACAATGTGGCAACCGAGAAGTCTTGGACAAAATAGGGTTTTTTGTTGATTTTAACGTCAAAGCAAACAACTTTATTCGTTATATGACTGTAAGATTATTTCGGGCTTTTTCTTATATATTTTAGTCAAAATAAAAACGTTTTGAAGGGAACCAGGGGGGGGAGGAAATTACGGCAATCAAATCGAATCGAAATTTAAAAATTCTTCATTGACAACTGGATCGATCGAGTAGAATTTCGATTCGAATCAAATGCCATAATTAGCACCTGCAGCTAATCGTATGGTTGGTAAACAGCAGTCTCTTAGGCATCGTTAAAATGTTCAAACGACGACACCGCGGTGCATATGTGCACCGGTTACAAAAAAATCGTTCGCTGAAAAATATTAAATAAAAATTAACACGATTGTTGCCTAATTACAGCGGTCCAATGGATTCAAAAACACATAAACCTATATTTTCTTGTTTAGCAATCGTCAAAATCAATCGTCATCATTTTCAAGAGCCAAACAACAATCGTCTGGGAGATAAAAAAAAGGGTCGCGAAATAATCGCTGGTGTCAAATAAACGTTTAAGCTTAAGCTGGGTCACTTAAAGTGGCTTCAGACGATATGTATTTTACACATGACTTGACAAATTTTGCAGTGCGAAATTGATATCTGCCGTCTGAACGTGTTTAAACATTGCATATGTGAAACACATATGTAAATGTCATATGACAAATTTGTAATTAGAGCGTGCTCTATTGTAATCTGACAAAGCATGTGTCGTCAGGTTGGGTTACCTATCTAGTTTGGTGGTAACTAAACATTTTTCTTAAGAAAAAATTTTAAAATAGAATATTTATTATATTGAAAAATAAGTAAAATCAGTACTTTTTTCAAATATCAGTACATTTCAGTACACAAACTTTTTAATCAGTACAAGTACTGATGAAATCAGTACGAATGGGCACCCTACTTAAAGATAGTTTTATTAAAGAAGAAGAGTTTTATATATTATTTTTTCACATATTTAATATATGAAAATTTTTTCCTGTACATCTACTACCTTAAATTATACCTATTAGCTCAGAATTACTACTTACATCGATTAAACGATGTCTGCCCGTTAATCCATTTCTTTGGGTGGTTATGCAAACCATGTAAATAAGGCTTTTAATCAACGTGTCCATTTTTTTTTTTTTTTGCACTACAGTTTAACTGTTAAGCCGTAATCGGAAAAATGTATTAGGGTGTCTGCCAGTATTGAGGGTATACTGGGTTAACACACATGTATACTCGGACTTTTTTTAACAACTACTTGATGGCCTTAGTAGAGTGTCATGATGCAGTTTGAACGACCTGCTGATATATCACTTGACCATAGGTATGAGGCTCAAGACACAATACATCTATCTAAAGATCTGATCATTTAAAAAAGAGGTCATTTAAGACCTTCTTGACAGCTTTCTATAAAACAAGATATTTTGAAAAGATATTTTGATACATTTTTTTGGGGTTTGGAGACCAAGACATCAAAATTGGTGGTGGTCGGCCATACTCTTTGGTATGAAATAGAGAAAATATTTCAAAAAAATTATTCGTCATTTAACAAGACTTTTTAATATTTTTAAGAGATTCTCAGCAGCAATCCCAGCGATATTTTTGTCACATACATCTTTGATCTGAGACCAATGATAATGTAAGTGCGACTGCTAGAAACTTTAGGCAAAAGCAGCAGAACTCATTGAAAATAAGATAAATTGAGTACCGTAGAAGATGAAGCCCAGAGGCCTTCAAAGATTTTTTTGTATTTCTGAAACGCTGCTTAATCGCCAAAAAAAAAATAAAATAATTTTTATACCGACTGCAACAAAACGTGCGATAAAAAATCGATCCATTACGATTATCCGAAGAGTACGAAGTTGTACGTAAAGCCTGGCCAATTAATCGAGTCTACAACAAAACCAAATATCCATGGCTCTCGGCTGAATATATCTTTAAAGCAAAGTTTTAGAGTTTAAAAAAAACCGTTTTAGAATTTGTTGTGAACTAATGCCTTTTGGATTTACGTTGACGATGTGTATGAAAAACTGTATTAAAATTATAATTTTTTAAAAGAAATAGCAGCAACATTCTTTGCATATTAATTACACGCGATTTAACATGACCAAGTTATGATTTTGTTATAATAACTTATAAACTTATTTATTTCTTTATATACATACATACATGTATTTAAATACACACAAGTATATTCATGTATATGAAACGATTCTTATAAGTTTTACTTAACCCCCACAAATAATAATGTACATTAGAGGGGTTCTTATTTTTATAACTAAATTTTAGAACGTTTCGATTTCGGAGCCAGGGCAGATTTTTTTTACTCTATACAAAAATTAAAAAAAATTAATAAAATTTGAAATGAATGAAGTAAATTAAAGTATGTACATATATAGCTATCATATGGTGTTTTCCTTTCTGGCAAAAATGTTACATTAATGTTACCATTCGAGCGGGTTTATGTTCCATTCTAAAAATACATGCAAGAGTGAAAACAGTTTTCGTTTTCCTTTCTAAACATGTTGCACAAATAACTGGCAAAAGTGTAACATATCTTACCCCCAATTATATTTCAGTGTAAGAAAGTACCACTTTTTACAGCTGTGTTTTGTAAGTAAATACTTTTTTATGCAGACGAGTTTTTAACACAGAGTGCATTTTTTCTTAAAATCAAGACATTTTTCTGTTCCATTGAAACAAAAAAAATGGACAACTTTATAAGTGTGGGTGTAAACTGAAAAAAATGTTACACATACATATTGTAACATTATTTTTTAGAATGGAAAACACCAATAGTTTTCGAAACAGAAAACTCACAATGTTTGAACATTTGTTTCGACTTCTCTTTAAGGCTCCAGAATATATGTGTTTTATGGAATTGCAAATTGATATTGAAAAAATTACAAACGAAATGACAAACTGATATATACCCTTACCACTATGTAAAGGGTATAACAGCAATCACACAAGAACACACTATGGCTCTTAAAAGAAGTAAAAGCGCTTTATTCGGTTGTGCCGAATTTTTAAAACTATGTATGGCAACCCATTTAGGGGTTGGAGATGTTTTTGGGAAATGCTTTCAAGTTAAATTAGTTGTAGTCAGTCCTACATTTGACCTATCAGCGGTCACCCTGGAAGGAAGGGATTTATTACAATTTCCCAAACTTTGTATGAGTGCCCTCTTAGGCAACAGAGAGTATTTTCTCGGAATATATTTGTTAGGGGACCCTAATGGGGGTCAGTCGTAAACTCTATTTCCCTAAGGCCTACTTTGGGAAAGCTGTGGGCGTTTTTACACCATTTTTGTAAATTTTGTATGGCAACCCTCTTAGGTGATGGAGAAAGAGGGTAAATATGTTCTAGGGATACGTTTCGAAGGAATAACTAATGGGGGTCTGTGATACATTTTATTCCTCTTAGGGCGACTCCGGGGAAGTTGTAGGGGTTTTTACCTTATTTTTTTTAAATTTTGTACGGCAACCCTGTTAGAGGCTAGAGATACATCGTAAATATGTTTCACAAAAATGTTTGGGAGAAAGATTTAATTGAGGTCGGTCTTACATTTGAACTTTGTAGGAGCACCGTGGGAGCTGTGAAAGCGATTTATAAAAAAATAAACATCGTGTAGAAACCCTGTTAGGGAACGGAGAATATTTCAATATAGGAACCTCCCTAATGTACATGTTTAGGAGAGTAAACCACCCAAAACTATAGCAGAAATTGTAGTGTTTAAAAAAATTGCTGTGCAACTGCATGCCATTAAATATTGTGTTATTTTGTAAATACATAGAAAGAAAAATCACATTCTAAAACCAAGAATTTTAATTTAACCAAAATCGTACCTGAAATTTTTAATTACGATCCTTACTTAGGTTTTCTCAAATAAAGTCTAGAGTCGTAATTTCCTTAAAAAATCAAGCAGAAAAAACTTTTTGTTTTCGAATATATGTATTTTAACATTTAAAAACAAAGTGTCTCGGTGGCATAGATGGTAGCGCACTGGTGTTGCAGTTAAAAAAGTCCAAAATTCAAATCCCAGCTACAGCAAGTACAGAAAAAAATGAGGTTTGATTTTACGCTTAAATCAATTTTTTAGGCCTACGTCAAGTACGGCTTCGAATTAAAATTAATAATTTTTAGTTTAAATGTAACTAAAATTAAGAAACTCGAATTAAATAAGTCGTACTTAATTTAATAAAAATCCGTACTTGGTTTAAGAAAATCCGTACTTGGTTTAAGAAAATCCGTACTCACCGTACTTTTGACACCGCTGCGGCTTAATTTAAGTAAAGATTATTTGGTTTATTTTTTGTGTGTAATAACACGTATACACATATATTTTTGTTGTTAAAAAACTATTTTAAAAAATTTTATAGCCATATATGTACATACTTATAACAAAAAAAGTCTTTAGACTAACTCTAGCACTTCTACTGCTTTGCAAATTCATTGCTCAATCAAGCTTAAAGTTGTAGTTACTTTTTTTATTTTTTTAAAATTTTTTTATTATTTAGTAGATATTATTTTATTGCATTATTTATTATTTCTTTTAGTTATCTTTTACAATTCTTTTGCAGTTATTACATATATCGCTTTTAAATACAATGTGAGTTTTTGAAACAAGTTTTTTGTTTAGGCGTCTGTTATTATGCAATTGGCTTATGAATTCCTACCAATCGGTTTAATTGAATTTTAAAATTTATGGATTTTTTTTAATCTTTAGATATTTGAAAATTAGCATTATAGACTGTAATGTAATGTTTAGTGAAATTTTTATTTGCATTAATGAAAACTGTCTATGGGACGTTTTTAGATTAACAGAGTTTTAAATAGGGAACCATGATTTTATTTAGTTTGTTTTAGCGATTTACGTTGAATGAACTAAAAGAACCAACAAGTTTTTTTAAAGCGCTCCGTTAAATCCGGGAAAATTTACCATATGATAAGTTTGATAAACTGAAAAAATGACGTAACTATTCACATGTCTACTTAGCTAAAATTGAGATTTTCAGTGCAATTCAATCAGTTACAGGTCAGTAATCGGTAGAGACTTTAGTAGTATTTCTTTTTACCCCCATAGAAAACCAGTTTTGTAGCCACCTTTTAATTTTAATTACTCATATATGCAATGGCCTCAGAACCACTTTCTGAGTCGGTAAAATAATGTAAGCTCCCCCGTCCGTCCAGCCGTCTCAATGAGTGTCCATATATTTAATTAGTCAGGGAAAAAGTTTCATTTAACAAGTAAGAGCGCTATATTCGGCTGTGCCGAATCTTATATACCCTTCACATTGGTCTCTTAATATACCCAGCGAGTTTTAAAGCCCATAGAAAACTTAACAAAATTTTAACGTTCGTATGGATAATAGAAATAGATGAGAAACGTTTGAGGTCGACAGTAATAAAAGTTTTTGACATTTTTTATATTAAAAGCTTAATAAAAGTTATTAATTTTTATGGGATGTTCTAGTCCCCTTGCTTCTCTCAAACTTTTTTTCCAAAATGTATGAATTATTTGATTATTACTTTTTGTAGAATATTCGAAGTCGATAGTTGTTATAGTTTCCCAGATGTGGCGTATCGAAAATTTCATAAAAATTGTTAGTTTGTATTAGAGCTACCCCTTCCCCTGCTCCTGCCCAAAAAAGTTTTTTTTGAATGTAGGTCTTACTATCTTTTTACTTTTTGCAGAACATTTGAAGTCAATTTCTGTTCCAGTTTCCGAGATATAGCGTACCGAAAATTTCATAAAAATTGTTTATTTGAATGGGAGCTATCCCTTGTTCACCCCCCACCAAAAAAATGTTTTCTTAAAAGCGTAGGCTTTATTGTCCAATTACTTTTTGTAGAACATTTAATTTCGATATGTGTTATAGTTTCCGAGATAAAGATTATCTAAAATTTCATAAAATTTGTAAATTTGTATGGGAGCTACCCCTTGCTCACCCCCCACCAAAAAAATTTTTTCTTTAAAACATAACTCTTGATGTAAAATTACCTTTTGTAGAACATTTGATTTCGATATTTGTTATAGTTTCCGAGATATAGCGTATCGAAAATTTCATAAAAATTGTTAATATGTATGGGAGCTACCCTTTTTTCTGCCCCCACCCAAAAAATTTTTTCTTCAAAGTGTAGGTCTTAGTGTACAAATATTTTTTGTAGAACATTTTAAGTCGATAGCTATTATAGTTTCCGAGATATAGCGCATAAAATAGTCACCAAATTTGTGCAATTGTAGGAAAAATGCCCCTTCCCCTGGTCCATTATTTAGGTCCCTTCTTTAGGAGTATTCGTGCCAAGTTTTGTGGCAAGAGTGACTTTGCCTACTGAGATATATAGGGATATATGCACGAATTTTGTCCTAAAAAAATGGGTTACTTTGGGTTTTCGCTTATATCTCGGTCAATAGTGAACCGATTTTACTGATTTTAAATAGCGATTGTCTCCAGAATATTTCTAATAGTTTGACACCAATAACTGGTCTGTATCTTTTTATTTGACTCCGGAAACGGACAGACGGACAAACGGACAGACAGACAGACGGACATGGCTATATCAACTTCCCTATCTATAAGGATTCAGAATATACATACTTTATGGGGTTCCAAATGGATAATAAAGAAATTACAAACGGAATGACAAACTTTTATAGACCCTTATCACTTATGTGAAGGGTACAAAAATGTGATAAAAATTTAACACAAAAAAGGCTTTTGTATGAAAACCAAATTTATTTAAGCGGATTATGGTTAAGTTATTATAAAACACAGTCCCCATACAAACGCCCGCAGAATAAGCCTTATCGGCCGAAATTTCCTTGCAAGATTCTTCTCCTATCGTTAAGGTAAATTTTATTAGAAATCCCATATACTCCTAGAAATCACTTTCAACTGCACCCAGAAATTTATTATAATAACCCTGCAAAAAAATGGGCCCACATGATCTATTTTAGCTGAAATTCACTAGCTACGACATGGTCCTATGTCATGTCAAACCATGTCATTGTCAAACAATAGCTTGTGTTTAAGCGACAGGTGTTTGTGTTTGAACGATCGCATATTGAGTTAACGTTGTTTTAAAACTAACATATAAGCTTTTAACCACTCCGATGTAATGTAAATATGGGTTATATCGTCTGGCCCTATGATATCTTAATGTTAAAAGTACCATGTTTTCTACGTACAATTTGGTTACTTTTGGAGTAGTCCTTCCTACTCCTTTATAAAATAGTTTATACACGCATGTGTGGTCTAGCCCCGTTTTCAGAAGGGAACTGACTGTAAGTTATTTAGGAAATATTCTGTAACGTTATTTTAGTGTTCAATTAGTGTTTTAAATTTTTTAACTGGTTTGGCCAGTATGCAAAACAATAGATACCCAAAAATATTGGTGGCAAATTACGGCATTAGATACGAATCAAAATTTTACTCGATCGATTGAGTTGTCAATGCTTTCAATAGAGGAAATCTAATAAGAATTTTTTCCATTTGAATCGAGTACCATAATTTGCCCCCTGATTTTCAGCTGGGAGTTAATTTTTTAGATAATTTTTTTAGAACAGGCTAAGCGAATACCATGGGTAGACAACAAAAAAATAACATTAATAACATTTAACTTCGTTGGTACTTTTTTTCTGAAACTAGTTATATGCTTTGTACTTGTAGTCGTTTTGTATTAAACAATTAGTTTCTTGAATTTCGTTTTAACTCACAAAAAAGAAATTCCGTTTGTCTTTTTGAATAACATGTAAGTTAAACAGGTGATGTTTACAGCCAAAAACACTACTGCCGTTCAAAGAGTACTGATGATTAAATTACGTAGCTGCTTTCAAAAATGTGTTCTACTTAACTAGTATCAATAGAAAAATTTGCTTTTTCAAATGAAGACTATTTTAGCATTAAAGAAATTATATAATGAACTTGAGCCAGAATAAACAAGTAAGAGCGCTATATTCTGCTGTGCTGAATCATATATACCCTTCACAACGTTTATGGAGTTTAACACTAATTTTTCGAATTTTGTATGACAACCCCTAAGGGGGTGGGGATAGAGGGTGAGTATGTTCCAGGAAAAAAATTTTGGGGGGGGGAACTAATCGGGGTCGGTCGTACACTTAATTTCTCTAAGGCCGGGTCTGGGGAAGTTATGGGAACTTTACATAGTTTTTGTAAATTTTGTATGTTACCCCCCCCCCCCCTTAGCTGATGGTGATAGGGGGTAAGTATGTTCTAATAATATGTTTGGGAGGGAAAACTATTGGGGGTCTACATTTTATTCCTCTAAAGGAGACTCCGGGGAAGTTGTGTGGGTTTTTACCCTAATTTCTTCAAATTTTGTATGGCAGCCCCCTTAAGTGATGGAGATAGGCGGTAAGTAGATTCTAGAAAAATGTTTGGGAGGAGAAATTTGGGCGACTTCGGAAAAGTTGTAGAGGTTTTTACCTTATTTTTTAAAGTTTTGTATGGCAACCCTGTTAGGGGCACAAAAATTTTTGGAAGCAAAAATTAATTGGGGCCTATCTTTCGGTATTTTGAGTAGCCCCCTGGAAGCTGTGGGAGCGATTAAAAACAATTTTTTCTTAATTAAACTTTGTATGGCAACCCTGTTAGGTCAAAATTTCGTATGTGTTGTAACAAATGTTTTTTTCCAAACACTTGCAGCACTTTTACAGTTGTTGTAGAATCCAACGACTTACTGCCCATACAATAGGTTGTGAATTGCATAAAAGTCTTAACAAATTGATTTTTTATTTTGTATTTTTAACTAACTTTAAAAAAAACTATTTTTCTTGCCTTTATTTACATAAGCTTTTCTTTTTTTTTTTTTTATTTAAGCCTGACTATGATGACATCGAAGTGGATACACGTATTAAACTGTCGCGTGGTAAATCAGATAAAGGCAAAGACAATAAGAAATATGGTAAGTGTTTGGTGGATTTCCAATTAAAAATAAAAACACAATTCAAAAGAAAAAAATTCTGAAAATAATATTAATAAAATCTGTCATACGGGGGCCAATCCATGTATATAACTATCCCGATGTTTAGATCCACTAAAACGGAAAATAGAAACATCTGACCATAAAGGGGTAAAAAAACTATATAATAAACAAGAAAATTTTAAAATAAGTATAAGTTTATCCTACCAAGTTTCAAATGTGCCCATTTTGAGTTATGACACTACCTAAGTAAATCAGCGATATGTACAATTTAGTTTAAAGGAAAACTTAAAAAAAAAACTTGTAAGTTTTCTATTAATGATATATATGTACGTAAATATGTAAATGCAAAGTATATATGAATAAATGTAATTTACATATATCTCTTTGATCATTGATAAGTAGTTCAACACAGTGGCTAAGCCAGGCTTGCCATTTTAGCACTTTTAGTGCTAGATCTTTTTTATCACAGAAGGTCTTTAAAAAAAGTGCTAACAACTAGTTAGTACTTTTTCCTCAGCTTAAATTGATTAAATAATTTAGTTCATGCAATTCAAGTTATCTTATTGCTTAACATTAAACTAATTCAGTAAAGCAAAATTTTTAATATATATCAGGAACGAAATAAAATATCGTTAAATGGATAGAATATTTCAGAACTAACTTTTTAGCACTTTTATACTTCTACATCTAATGGCAACACTGGGCCGGCCAAATGTTAAATAAAAATTAAACCCAAGTGAAATGGATTTTGAAAACTTATTAAGAGTTGATGTTTTTTTCCTTCTATGCAGTGATTGTGTTGAGAGGGAATGATTGTATTGAAGTCATTTTTGAAGTGAATGGCATTGGCGGTGGCATAATAATGTACACATCATTAATATCGAAAAAAATTTATTAAAAAACACAAACATTCTAAATTTGTTTAAGATCAATTTCAAAAATAATACATTTACATAAATATATCATTTATTAGTTTTATGTTCTCATTTTTTTTTTATGCCCTTCACATAAGTGATAAGGGTATATGTATATTAGTTTGTCATTCCGTTTTTAATTTCTTTATTTTCCACTTGCGACCCGATAAAATATATATGTATAGTCTGATCCTCTTAGATAGGGAAGTCGATACGTCCGTCTGTACGTCTGTTGAAATCAAGTCCCCGGAGTGAATTTAAGCAGCAGGCCAGGTATTGATGCCAAACTATCAGAAATATTCCTGAACTGATCGCTATTTAAAACGACCAAGATCGGTTTACCACGCACCTAGATTAAGGCAAAACACTGCAATTGCCTTAGCTTTTTAAGAACAAACTCAAAAACTCCATACAAAATATGTAACAAATGAAAACTGGCAATGCTTTTAAACTCATACATACATATGTATATATATATGGATGGGCATAAAAAAATACGCAAAAAGTTTCTCGTATGCTTGGACGTATGTAGGTATATGTACTCGTATTGTCATATGGATGTATGTACATAGGTACATACATATGTACATACATATATCTCGGTCGCTAGGATTTTAAGTAATAATTTTCTCAGGGATATTTTTGATATTTTCACACTAAGTAAGACGAGATCCGTAGGACTAACGGGAGTGGCTATTTTGTAGAAATGAAATAGCCAACTGATCCACTTATATCCTCATGACTATGTATAGGGTAAAATAATAATAAATAAGTCAACGTTTAAAATAAATACGTTTTTTCCACTTTTTCAAGAAAACTAATAGAAACCTCTTTCATTATTGCAGATGATCCATACTATTGTGGCCTTCGTGCACGTGTGCCAAACTTTATAAAATCTTCTTCAAAGTCGGCTAAAGAACAGCCAGCACTTCAGAATGGCTCGACGACTCAACAGCAACATCACATGAATACTTTAACAAACCAAAAAAAGACTTCGGTAATGATGCCTTTGCATCCGACAATGCATCCACCTCAACCACCACATATGCATCCCCAACACATACAACAGCAACAAATGATGGCTGCAGTAGCAGCACATGCTGTAGCGCAGCAACAACAACATCATCCCATGCATCATCATCATGTACAGCATGCAGCAGCGGCTCAACAAATGTGGCAAACACGCAGTTATGAAAGCGGCATAGGTATTTATAATAATAATGCATCGACTTCGACGACAACGACAGCCGAAACAACAGCGACAACTACGAACTTTAATACAGACTTTCAACTGCAACAACAACAACAACTACAGTTACAACAACAACAAAAGTTACAACAAATAAAAACGGCTTCAAGCAATTATTACCCTACTAGCACAAATGCTAGTAGTTCTTTCTATAACTATCTTGCACCCCAATACTCAGAGCACATTCATCAGCAGCTACAGCAACAACAACCGCTTACAAATAGTTCTGCCAATTCTTCTAGCACTTCTCTAACTGCTAACACTAACCTTCTTTCCAATTCTAACAATAATGTCATGCCAACAGTTGGACACATGACAAAAACTACAAATGTCATGACACCCCCATCAACTTCTATTCATTTAAATACTAATTTGACATTCGCAACTAGTCCCTCTATTGAACAAACAAAAACTAATTCCGAAAACATATACGGACAGACTAGAAATTATAATTTTGAACAGGTTAACGTTACGGCGGCCCCTTTTAGCTCAAACCTTAATCAGGATCATATGAAAAGTAGACATCATCGTCATCATTCTCATCAACATCAGCATCGTCATCCACACCATCATCATCATTATACATCTTGTGGTTGCCGTTTGCATTCTTCTCATCCTCCTGCGCGCTCTACACCCAGGGAAACTCGTAATTCTTCAAGTAATGCTTATGATTACAGGCATAATAAACAATACCGACCTTCACGTAGATCCTCTTCTAGCACTTCCCAAATTGATAACAATTGCAACTGTGTTAGTTGTTATACACTTGCTCCTCTCTTTGGTATTCCCACACCCAAAAGGCCGCCTAGGAGTTTGAGCCAGCAACAGTTGAGACAACATCAACGTCTAAGTGAAGCTAAAAATCTCTACAACAAGGAGTTAAGACGTGGTGTTACCAAGTGGTGTAGCGACAGTGATGTTTCATTGCTAGGACGAGGCGAACACGAACAAGGCAAGGGCACCGGTGACTATAGTGCATGTGCAAACCGTGGGGAGAACTATGAAGATTCATACAATTATGACAATTTTAATTTAGATCAAGATTTTGATATTGAAAACTTTTCACAAACAAAACTCGACTATAAAAAACAAATACAAAAACCCAAGACCCAAAGTGAAAAATCCCATAATCATGCTGCCAGACATAACAAATATACGAGCAGGGATACACAGCATCCTCTTACGGATGACTATGTGGACAGGGCAAAGTTTAGGCAAATGATATCACCCACAGCCAAACGCAAAGAGTCGTTCCAATTTAAAGATTTTGATAAATCGCGTAGGCCTCTTAACAATCAATCTAAGACAAATCTTTTAACAATGCGCAGTAAATCTCAAAGTACTGAAAGTTTTTTTGAACAACCACATGAAGAGGGCACAATATATTTGTACGGCGGACGTAAACGTATAGCGAAAGCTCCTTCTACCACTAATATCTATGACCGTGTTAAAAACCAAATTGGTTTTGTGCAAAAGTCAGCAAAAAAATACAATTCACAAATGAACTTAAACGCAGAACAGTTTAGTAAACCTATTGTTAATATCTCGGAAACAAACGATCATGACACTTTAAAGCCATTAATACCTCCCCCTCTATGGAGAGGTGCTAAAAGAATGAATCTTAAAAGTTTACCTATTCCAAAATTGAACAATTTCCAGATCTTAGATCAAAATAACAACAATATTAGTAAGACCCATAAGCAAGTCTCTAAAAACAATCATCTGTATAGATCGGACGATGTAAAGAAAACTGCTACGAAACCAAACAATAACGTAACTAGACATTACCCCTCCCACAAACACAGACAAACGAGAAATGAAACAAAACTACTACAGCAACAAGAAAAGGAACAACTGGCCCAGCAAAAGCAAAAAGAGTTTGAAAAATGTCAACAAGCGCAATTGAGAATGGCCCGCTCCTCCAGTTGCATTGACCCAAGTGACATGGAATCAATTTATGGTTATCTGAAACCTCGTAAACCACGAAGTCTAAGCATGAAGAAAATAGAAATACTTGATTATTAGTCTGATGAGTTGATAATCAAAAATTTTAACAGAGAAGGTTTGAATTTTAATGGGCCAAAAGAAAATTCTTCAACATTTTGGTTATTTTTTATTTAATAATTTTTTAGTAGTTGGAGGCAGGGTTCACAAAACGAACTATATAGTTGGTTTTATAGATATTTTAAATTTAAAATATTTGCTGTATATATTTTCTAAAGCTTTTATTGGGCCTTATGAGTTCTTTTAAAATATCTATTTACCCTGAGTCCCACCCATATACTTAAGACCCCAATTTTTTTGGAACGGTACATACCTGTACATACATACACATTAAACCAAATTTGGATACACGGTTTTACACTAACTTTTTTACATCCTTTTTATTAAACATACATACCTTTAAATAGTTTAATATATTTTTAAGAATATGGCAAGGCTTTCATTTAAAAAAAAAGGTTTTTTAAGGGTTAAAATTTAAAAAATAAAATAAAGGTTCTAGGTAATTGCAGGGTACACTAATGCAGGTAGTATCAAGCAAATTTAAAATAATCGTCCTCTGCCAGGGAACACTCAACAAGGTAATATTAAGAGCCCAGCTGATGAAAATAAATTTGACATTTTCACGTTACAAATATTTAACTTTGTATGAAATTTTTAATTTTTCTGACATTCCAACGTTTAAACACACAAAGGAAATGCAGAGTGCGAATTTTTTGAATTCGCCTTGCTGTAACCCTGTTTAGTGTACCCTGCCCTCAGCCATTCCTTTTTGTGTTTGAAAAAGTGGATGTCAAAAAGATGTTCATTTTCAAAAAAAATTAATTGGGTCCGCTATCTCGTTCCCTTTTTGAAACCTGTAGAAGAAAAAGGGAAAGAGAACTATAGGTTAGAGAGGTTCAATAATTGGAAAAGAGAATCTAAGATATATGGAAAGCAATAGTGGCCTCATCCTGGTCACAACTGGAGAACCAGCTGCTCTTGTTCTAATAAATCTGACAACTTATGTACCCTTCACATAAGTGATAAGGATACACATAAGTTTGTCATTCCGTTTGTAATTTCTTTATTATCCATTTGCGACCCCAGTCGATTAAGCCATGTCCGCCTGTCCGTGTTATGGTTGCAATCAACTTTCTGAAGCCCCCCGATGCCGCATAGACCTGTAAGTGGTATCAAACTGTCAGAAATATCTGCGCTGTTGAAATTCAGCAAAATCGGCAGATAGCTGACCCAGATATAAGCCAAAAAACAAGACTACCTCTGTTTATTTCTCTAAACTTTGTACATAAAAACCTCTACAACTGCCCTAGAGTTGCCCCCTTTAATGGGCAATGTAAGACCGATTCCCAATAATTTTTTTCCCACGAACATTTTTTTGGAACATACCCTATCTCCCCCCTAACAGGGTTGCCTTACAAAATTATTTTTTTTAATTTTTTAAACCACTCCCACAGCTTTCAGAGTCATCCAGCCCCTAACATGGTTGCCATAAAATATTTGAAAAAAATAGGGTTAAAACCCCTACAACTTCTTCGACTCGGGCCTTGAGGAATAAAATGTATCATAGATCCCCATTATTTTTTTCCTCCCAAACGTGTTCCTAAAGTATACTTACCCCCTATCTTCGTCACCTTATACAAATACAAAATTTACAACAATGATGTAAAAACGCCCATAACTTCCCCAGAGTCGGCCTTAGAGAAATTAAGTGTAGGACCGACCTCCATTTGTTTTCACTCGCAAACATATTGCTAGAACATACTTACCCCCAATCTCCACGCCCCAAAAGGGTGGCAATACTAAATTTAACAAATAGGCTAAAAACCCCTACAACTTCCCGAAGTCGCCTCTAGAGCAATAAAATTGATTACAGACAACCATTAGTTTCCCCCTTCCAAACATATTCCTAGAACATACCCCCTATTTCTATCACCTAAGGGGGTTGCCATACAAAATCGTAAAAAACTATAGTAAAAGTCCCTACAAACCACCACTGACTCCTATATAAAAATTAGAAATATTTTATAAATAAAAAAATGGATAGAAATAAAGGTTTGGGGTTTTCGAAAGTCCCATGTGAAGGGTATATAAGATTCGGCACACCCGAATATAGCGCTCTTATTCCGTGCTCTCCGTGGCAGTTTGCATCAAACGCTTTTTTGGATGTAACATTTATATTCCAACGGCCCAGCCAGCGCCATAGCTGTGTTTTTTGTGCGCTGGATTATATTCATATCGGGATATAGCTCATACAGCTCACGATTTGTTCGACTAATTGTACTTACCGTTAACTTATATCGGGCCATAGATTTGGCGAAGGGTTTTTCTCTTAAAAACATTCAGCAATGTTTCATCAGCATTTCCAGGTACCCATGTTTTAGCAACATAAACACACAGAAAAAACCCTAAATGTAAAATCAACATGAAGAAATGTTGATTTCACGTAATGTTATTTTGGAAAAAATATTATTTTAATAAATATTTTATTTTTTATTATTTTACAATTTTAATTATCAGTTTTGCAAAAAATCTTTATCACAGGAAATTTTTAAAAAAATATTTGGATATCGGGATATTTGTTATTGAAGATGAAAACCATTTTTTTCGGTGTATGATTGTGTAAATATTTTTTATATGCAAGACTGCCATATTCTTAAATTTTTTGTTATTGGACATTTTTGGACGCGTTAAACATTATTTGTATTAAAAAATCTTAATTTAGATTTTAATTTAACATTATTTAAAAATAAATACTTTTTTTACCACAGATGCCGATGTTGTAGAGTCACCTTACAATCATATTTATGGACGTCTCCCTCTACCAACACGAGGTTATATACCAACTCCTCGCAGCATGTATATCGGTGAATGGGATTGATGCAATATTCAGTTGGAGATTAAATTAAATTAATGAAAAGAAAAAATAAAAACCTAAAATATAATATTATGTATATTTGTTTTAAGTTTAAACAGAAAAAAATATTTAATTTTGAATTTCTTTAAATTATATATTTTATCTACTTATGTTTTCAAAGAGATTATTTTATCTATTTAAAATTAATATAAAAAAAAAAAACAAATGGATTAAACTTTTTTAAATAAAACTAATTATAGTTTTTAGTATCAAACGCCATTAATTTTATAAACATCATAAATTCAATGTATAAAATTTCATAACCTTAAAAACTATAAACAGTAAAGTCTATGCAAATTATTTCTTAAATAAAAAATTAGTTAATTAGAGCACAATATGTTGATTTTTTTTTTATTTTACTTACAAAACTATTTGTACTTAAAATTTCTTTTATTCTCCCAATATATAGCCTTAGAAAAATAATGTCCTTTATTCCTTGCAATCTAAAGGTTTATGCATAAAAGATTTATTTCTCTTCTTTTTAATATTTAAAGTTTAAGCTTATAGGTTTTTGTTTTAAAATTTAATTAACTAATAATTATAATTAAGCTTATTATTACTGCCACAAGTTTTGGTCACACTTAACCTTATGTCGTTTACGATTAAAAGTTTAAAGATATGAATTATCCTTTATAAGTAAAAAAAATATCTGTGTATTGAAGAAATTTGGCGCAAATTACCAACACAACTAAATTTATCACAAACAAAACCAAATTTCTTTGCTACATACATATTAATACACAAATATATATTAATTTTATTAATAAGTTTTTACAAGTTTATCTTTATCTAATCAAACGAAAATCATGCAAAAACTGTAAAATGCTAAATAAATATACATGATTAAATATAAATATTTTGTATAAGAAAAATACTCGTTAATAAAACTTTTTTATATATTTCAGAGTTAAAAATTGCTCACTCACTTCTCATTCGTGAGAACGAGTGTGAGCGCTGTGTTTACTGCAGCAATTTTTCATTAATGAATAAGTTTTTAAAAAACATTTTGTGCCTTCTCACTCTCGAGTGAGAAAAAAAAAATTTTTTTTTCACCAGTCATAAATGAGAAGTGAAAAGAAAAAATATTTTTTTCTTTTCACGAACATAAATGAAAAGCATCAAATTCGAGTACTTCTCATAAGTGAGAAATCATAAATGAATTTTTTCGCGAAGCATTCATAAATGTGTACACATAAAATTTTTTGGTCATGTTACTGGTGCTGCCATATGTAAAAATTTGTTGCATAGTTTTTGAAATGCTTAAAAAAAGTAGGAATAATTTTTTTTTTTAAAACATGTTTTTAATAAATTAAAAACTGTTATACGTTGTGGTTCTTAACTACTTTTTTTAATTTTCTTGCTTTTATAATAAAATATTCATTTCATTTAAATTTTTCAATGAATCCGATTTAATGATTTTAGTAATAAAAATATGCGGTTAAGGTTTTACAAAAATGGGAAGCATTACTCCAGTGACAAACAAAAGCATCCTCACCATCACTTTCATCATTACTTTGTATATCTTGTTTGTGAAGTAGTTTGTAATGTCTTTCACTAAGTTCCTTTTTGCACGATTCTATTAAGCAAATACTTTTTTTGAAGATGCATCGTACAACACATATTTTTCAAAATTAAATTGCTATTTAAAATCCAAATAAGGTTCTTTTACAAATATTTAATGTTGATATTGCAAAAAAATAGAGCTGTTACACACACTCATGCAAATTTTAAAAGGATTGGAAAAAATTGCATTCCGCTTTACCACCATTAGAGATAATTGTTCATCATTTCATTTTGTCTGGGATTTTCCACTAATTTGAAAGGTATTTTATACCTGCCTGTCCGTCATCCTTTTAGGTATTAGGTATATTGTTACAAAAAATTGTGGTGGTTATTATACAATACACACGCAAATCTTTTTATGTACAACAATTTGAAACTTTATCTTTCAGGTCAATTAAATAGAACCTAAGAGTTTGAAGGAGTTCTATTTGCAAAAGTAAGGTAAATTAAAAAAAGAGCAGTTACGACCTTGAACACAATACACAAGAAATACTTTTTTTTTATCAAAAAACGTCAATTAAAAATTTAGGAAAATAGTTCAAAAATATTTTTAAAGATTGCTATGAAAATTTGTGTCAGTGAAGACTATAAAATTTCTAAAAAATCCCAACATAAAATATAATGTATTATTTAAGTTTCTTAACAAAAACAATTTTTTTATAAATATGACTTTTTTACAATAAATACTGCTAAAAGTAATCCTTTATATTAATATTTATTTATTATATTAGCAAAATAAAAAAAATTTATGTAAATGCAAGAATTTTTTTACTCTTATTGGGAGTACAAATTTCACACACTTAAAAAATTATTTTCCGGCAACTCTGTTACACAGCGTGAAAAATATTAAAGCAGCACTCGCCCTCATAAAAGAATGAATCGAAAGTGAAAAGAAGAAATTTCTCATTCATTTGTGAGTGAGAAATAAAATTTGGTTTTTATTTTTCATTTGTGATTTGTGAGCGTGAAAAAAAAAACGGCAAACTTCTCATAAGTGAGTGAGGGTTGGCAAAAATTTTTTCACGCTCTTTTATGAACGTGAGAAGAAAATTTTTTTTTTAGGATTTTTCGCTCTCGAGATTTTTCACGAATGGTGTTTTTTTATCGCTCACTCTTGAGAAAATTTGTACTCTGATATATTTAAAACATAATATATGTGAATGATATTGTTTTTCTTTTCAGGAACAGAGAATAATTATTATTTTAAAATTTTCAATGAAATACTAAAATGCTCGACTAAAAATTTAATTATGTTGATTAATATTAATAAATACATCAGGCCCAAGGGAGCATCAAAGACTCTGTTGAAACTAAGGATGGCAAACGGGACTAATTTTTTAAAACCCGAGATTTGGGATTTTAAGATATGAAATTCCAGGATTCCGGTACTCTTAAGGGATCCCGTAATTTTCGGGGCTTCCAAAGTCAAACCCATTTTAGAACACACCAGTATACCTATTTAAATTTTTAACTTTATTAATCCGAAAAAATTCATACAAATAGTAATTAAGTAAATTTTTTTAAATATAAACCCAAATATTTCATATTTAATAATCTCAAAAAATAGCATTTATTTTTTAACTTTTTTTCTTTTCAAAAAATAATATTTGTTTTGTTCTTAAATTTTTTTATTGTTATTTCAAATAAAAATATAACAATTATTTCTTCCAAAATAAATAAAAATCAAAAAGGAATATTAATTTTTTGAGTTAAAAATAAAAATTCAAAAAGGACTTGATATATAGAAAAATTTTTTTAACTCCATCAAGATAGTGTACTTCGCTTGGCTCTCCGATATCTCCTTATGCCTTCTTTTTCTTTGCAAATTTGTAAATAATTATTATCTGCAGCTTCTGATTTGATTGCATCAATACAAAAGTATCTAAAATACCTTATAGGAAAGTAATATCAGGGACTTAAATTTAAAACCATCTTGACTAAGATCTTGTTGTATAAAATATTCTTAAGAACGAGCAAAAGTTTCAAATTTACATGACGGTTTTAAAAGTTTTTAATCGTATTAAAGACTATTTAAAAAAAACAGTTAGTTGTTTTAATTAAAAGTCCTTTTAGAAAATGTGACGGCTGTGGCATTTCCGTCAAAATATAAAGGAAGAAGATCCGATTTTTCAGTATATGATCATTTTAAACTCTTGTCAAATGGATAAACATGAAATGCACAAATATATTAAAATTTTGGTAATTTTTGTTATTCTCTTTTATACATTCATCGATTCGCCAATACTCATACCAATCTCTAGTGAGTAACAGAAGCTCAGCCTTGTGTGCAGCTAACTTAAGAACATGTGAGTCGAGCCAGGCGCCGGTTCGTATCATTACCTGTCTTAGTTTACGTTGCGCATCTCAAGGAGATTAGGCTCTGAGGTGCATTATTGGGACTCTCACAGGGCACTGCAATGTGAGATATATCCCGAACAAATGGGACAGAAACTCTCCAGATTTCTGCAGGGAATGCGAGGACGAGGAGGAGATAAAGACGGTAGAACATCTTCTCTGCCACTGCCCTGGGCTTCAGTTCCGTCGACAGAAGTGGTTTAGTGAGCGCTTCTTAGATGGACTTGGTGAGGTCCATGGCTGTGGGCTGGAGAGCATCATAGGTTTTATCAAGGGTTTTGGGTGGCTGGGAAGATAGGTGACTCAGCGCCTACGACTACTGACTTCCCTGGACATCTTGCGGACGGCACTCTTGCTCTATTTTCCTTTTACCTATTGAATTCTTGTGTTTACTTTTTATTTTTTTTCCTCTTGACTTCTCTGAATGGATTCACAATGGGCCTGAGGGCCTCCGAGTCATGATAAATGCAAACAACAAAACAGTGCACAAAAACCTCAAATTGTTGTAATAACGTACTTTATTTACAATACAGGGATAACGGTCAATTATTTATGCAAACATTGTAATAGTGTATTTAAATTAACGCTGTACAATGATGTTAACGGTTTAGCGCTATATTATCAATTGACTTGCACTATATTATTAACAAGACAGTCTCAGACGTTCTAACAACCTGTCAAATCCTTCTTCCGGAACTATTTAGAGCACTCCATAATTGTATCATAAAAATATGCAACTATTCTACAATAATTTCATAGTAACAAGGTTGACAGAATTTTAAAAATTCTTATTAGAATTCCTATATTAAAAGCATTGACAACTCGATCGATCGAGTAGAATTTCGATTCGAATCGAATGCCGTAATTTGCCCTCTGGTATCTCTTTTTGGTCGTTACAATATTTTATACAAAGTTTCCATATTCACGGGCTGTCATCGCAATTTTTTTAGTTATAAAAAATATGTTACAGTGGAAGCCCGATATAACAAACACTTATTTAACGAACGATCGACAATTGCTTCTCGGTTTAACAAATGCTTAAGCAAAAAGTCAATGAAGTCTTCACAATACCGTTAGTTTTTTTTAAGTGTGCTAAACTCTCATATGATATGAAATTCTTAACAACTAAGCTGCATGGTATGTTTAAGGTAAAATTAATTTTTAGGTAACAATAGGGCGTAATACCTTATCAATCGTAAGACCGGGATTCAACTGTACTTTGTTCCTTTTATTTTTACTTTTCCAAAACTGAATTTTTGCCCAAAAAACAATGTAATAAAGTAACTCGTTTTTATATTTTTGTAAGGTTTATTAAAAAAAATTGTTTGATTACTATGTTTAACAAATTACGCTTGAATCCCTACTTTTATTGATTTTATATCGTTATATATGCCTTTAGGTTACATGTAGTAGTCACCACCAAAACCAGGTGGTGGCATATGATCTGGATTAGGATTTGGCCTTATACCACGTTCAGGAGGACCAAATGGATCGAAACGTGGCCGAGCACCTGGTCCCACGCCTCTATTATCCGGACCTATACGAAAATCAGGATGTGTTGGAAAGGGAAATAGGTTACCGGGTCCTCCACGACCCAAAGGGTCTAAATCACCACGGCCAACAGGAAATCCAAATGGTGGAGGCTGTGTCTCAGGTGCATACAAACTAAATGAAAACATATTCAAAATAGTAGAAAAAATATTTACTCAAATAAAAAGCACATATATTACCCAAAAGGAGGTAGTCTTGGTTCACCAATACGTAAGCTGTCAGGGCCTTCGGTCGATGAGGAAGCTGCTGATCTAGTTGTTTGAGTTGTTACAGTTTTGCTATTTCCAGTGAACACCTAATATATTAACATACAAGAAAAATTTGTTGAATAAATTCTTACTAAATTCAAGTTGTTTCGATATAGAGGTTACTTTATGATGTGAAGGTGTATTGCCTTAATAACTTACAGGGTCTAGTAGCTCTTTACGATATCTATCAACAAGCTGTGGCGCGGTTGGTATCATTTTTAATATAGTTCCTTTAGTCTCTTTTACCAATTCTTCCGGATCTAAACCAATGTTTGAAACCTTTCGTGTCTTAACATCTAATAAAGTAATAATTAAAGATCCCTCAGTTCTTAGACCCAAAAGAATATACAATTGTTTATTATTGGTGTAACGTAAAGCATAATTATTGTCATCATCATTCCAATTATCGGCTAACAACTCGGAACCATTGTTTTCATCATCATCTGGTAATGTTTTCTGCAAGGTTTAGAAATTTTTTGATTTAAAAAAAAAAATTTAAGAAATTACCTATAGTATTATGTATGTATTTAAATTTTTACAAAATGTAACAAAATTTAAAATTCAACAGCAAAGTCGCATCCAATCTTTTTCTTTTGGGTTTTTTTAATTCGTTTATCACTACATGATATTAAAAAAGGACCAGTGGAAATCATTTTGATTCGGTAATGTCTTGGTTAGTGGTTTATTATCAAGTCGCAAGTCCCAATATTAGTGAAAATAATAGATAACAATGGTAATCAACATCAGGAATGAAAGAAATTAACTTCTTGTTCAAAACCTGATTACATGTCGACTACAACGTAGGTATATGTGTTATTCCAAATTATTCAAAATTAAAATTGACGAGTACGTCGACAAAAACTTACGCAAGAGTGGATTACTATGTTAGCTAGTGCGTAATAGAAAGGTATAAATTACGTATTACGAGCAATTAATATTTACTTCTTGTTCCCACAAACTAGCATAACACAGAATACTCACATCATCTCCTATACCGATGCACTTGAATTGAAAATGTTTGGTTAGAACGAAATGGGCCAGTGCAATAAGCAAGTCATCTTTTTTGTTTACCACCTTATCTATGGTCTTATATAGTAAGTCCCATCCGTAAAAGAAATCATTTGATGAAGCAGACATATTTCTTTTATTTTGTTTTTTATTTTAATTAATTGGTTGCAAGTAAGAAAAATATTTCACAACATTTAGGTAATTTATGCAAAAATAGCTATTTTACTGGAAAATTTTTAAGCCAAACATTTTATTTTGTTTATGTTTTCAAAAAGCAAGTTAGCTGCCAGATTTTTTAAAAAGATATGTAGGATTAACCCTTAAAGAGCAAACCTTTGACCATAAAAAAGAGAGCATTTACATTTTTTTTTAACCAACATTATCCGCAAAATTAAACAAAACTTAATTTTTATTACTGGTTAAAAATAAAGAAACAAGAGAACAATAATGGCTTTTCTAAAATACTTGTTCACCTCATATACGGGTCGATATCAGGGCTGTCAGATTTATTTTGACCTTTTTCGCCAAATTTAATGTTAAAAATCGCCAAAATTGTTGAGGTTCTGTTTTTTAGTTTTTGACAATGATATACATATATATTTTTTTATAATAATAAAAAATATTTTTTTTTATATCCCAAAAAGTAAATTTAATCTTAGTCGCTAAAAATTCGCCAAAAATGGGAAAAGGTCGCCATGACAAATATATTGTTAAATTTTTATTAAAAATAAGATAAAATGTTATTTGAACAAAAAAGGTACAATGTTTGCTATGAAAAAGTAATCTACTTAAGAAGAAAAAACTAATTTTTTGGTAAATATTAGCCAAATGTTAGTGTGCCCTGTGCGCGAGTGAGCACCGATAACTTTATAATCTTTCGGTATATTCAGGGCACACTCAACCAGGCAATATCAAGGGCCCAGCTGACTAAAATAAATTTGACATTTTCACGTTACAAATTACATGCTGTATTCTAAGGCATATATATATGCGGTATTGTATTTTATACCATAATTTAACTTTTATATTATATATATTTTTAGCAATGCTTAATAATTTTAAAGCATATCTATACTGGGCTAAGTTGCGGAAAATATTTCAAAACGGCTAAGTTTCTTGGCCGAAATAAGCCATCAAATTTGGCGGCGGCTGCAGTCCATAAACGAAAGTCGGCGGCGGCTGTTAGCCGGTCGGCTTTATTGTCTGGCCAAAGGATACAGCGAAGCTGGCGCACATTGGGGTGAATGTAATAGAAAGTGGCGATTAATTCATAAAAGTCGTAATATTAAAATATTATTATTTTTTATTGAAAAATAATAATAAATACATAAAAAACCAGCATTTGAAAAAATATTATGCTTTGGTTATTGAAAAACTCCAATATTTTCTTTGTTGTGCTGAATCGTTGATCTTATTAATTTAAGCCTTTGTTGTGCCGATTCCTCCCAATAAAAACATATATTTTACATTTGTTTCTGCGATCTATATATTTCGAACATAGTTCATCTTCAGGATCTTCAGAGAAACGGAAGCAAAACAAAGGCTTAAATTAAAAAAATATTGTTATGGGCTTTTTTATACTTTGGAAAAAATGGTCGTATTTGACTATTTTTGCTGTAACTATTGAACGAAAAACGATAAATAAGTAAATTAAATTGTTAATTAGAGCATACTTAAAGTGCTTTTTGATCAAATAAAAAGAATTACTATTTCATATGTATTTATATTAACAAATGGCGGTTCGAATCTACTAAAGCTTAAAACCATTGACAAGACTTTCATTTACGAAGCATTGGCCTTACATTCGTTCCTTTAAAACATATATAAAATAAGCTTCGCGTAATCGTTTATTTCCCTAAGACATGTTCAAAATGGGCTTTTTATTTTACGTTCGGGTAACTTACTCTATTGGAGCCGTTTTTAATTAAACCGTTTTTATAGTATTGAAAATTATTAAATTAAAAAAGGCCGAGAACATATAAAAAAAATTTGGGGTTATTTTAACAATGAAAATTCACCCCAAATTCAGAAATTAAAAATGGCCGCCCCAGAAAAGCAGGGAAAATGGCCCCTTGAAAATTAATGATTTTTTATGGGAAGCATGAATTTAAAATATAAAGATTAAGTACTTTTAATTGCTGTTGAAAGATTATTGCCACGGCAGTTTTTTTGTTGATATTTCAGTCGTGCGTACTCCAATGTTTCTAATTTTAGTAATAGCAATTGTATCAGGAATATATTTAATAGGTTGGTATCAACCACAAGTCCGTAGGACTTTATTGAGCTTCTAAAAGTTAATTTAGGAGACGGACAATCGTACATAGATTAGTCGATTTAGATAGAAAAGGAAATAAAATATTTTGTTTTTTATAGTCTTTATTGGTAAATTAACGCAAAATTTTATTAAACATGCTTAAGATATAAAAATTGAAGCGGTTTAATTAGTTTTGCCTAGCAACAAGCACTTGGCTTTTCCAGTAAGTAAGAAAACACTGGTTGCTTTCTGACCGCATATCTAATAAATTATATTATTAATGTCCCCAGATTCCCGAACACCGCTTACATATATGCAAGCAAAAATTAAACAAACCACTAGTAACTTAATAGTTATATAACATTTTAAGCTTTTTTTTAAAACAAACATGGCCTACAAACACTGTTTCGTAAGCCTATTTATGCATATCGTCACGGAAAATGCAAAACGCCCTATCTTACACCTAAAAAGTTTTTAGAAGAAGCAAGGATTTTTGTTTAAATAAAAAATACATTTACAATTTACACAAATTTTTGCCAAATATATAAGTTAAAAAGAATCAACAAATTTATTTATTTTGAAATAAAAAGAATTTTTGGAGATGACGTACATAATTCATAGGCTAGAATTAAAAAAAGTCAATTTTAAATTGTTTGTTAGATAGAGCGTTTTGCATTTTCTGTGACGATATACATTAACTTGCAAATGTTATTACTAAGAGCCTTACAAAAAGGTATTTAGTTTGAAATTTAAAACAAAGATGTTCGTAACGATCCGTCATTACTTTGTAACCAATTATTTATTTACATTTGTCGTAGCGTTAACTAAGAGAGACGTTCCGAAACATGGCATATGCAAAATGTTCGGAATTATTAAAACGAGAAAGGACAGTTTTTTGTATAGGAGGTTCTAGCTTTCTATACAAAAGTATAGGTCGACTCTCTTTGTTTATGTCCAAATATTAAATATGTTTCAGCGTAATTTATTAAAAATTTTATTCTATGCCAACTACTGCTAATGGCAGCAGATCCGATAACGGTTTGCCATGTACATACATACATACATATGTATTTGCAGGACGATATGCGATTACCCTGCGGGCTTTAGTCGATTAAATATCTAGCGTGTCTTGGTAGAATTTAACCGATTTAGCTACACTTTAGTTTCTTTATTTCCTTGTTTTTAGAGTATTTTTCAAGTTAAATGCTTCTTAAAATTGCAGTCTTTCGTATTGACAACAACAATCAGCCTTGTTGTTTTTGGCGCTTTTGTGGCGATCATTGTGGAATGCGACAAAAATTTGATTAAGAACCATTAACTTAGCATTGGCGTATGTTTTAAGACATTAACAAAAATTTTTTTTCTTTAATTTTTGCCATATTAAAAATTTTTTATTCGCTCATTTACGTTAGTGCCTAGTAAAACTTTATTATAGAAATAGCATAACATGTATGTATGTATCACCAAAAAAACTGGTTCCAAACCAATTTAAATGACCGTTAAAACATATACATATAGGTATATGTATGTATGTATCTTGACTTTATAATTTAGATAGGGATAATAGAAATATTTGTTAAAATGGACCTTTGAAGCTAACGTCCTTAATCGTTTAATACTAAATTTGTTCGTTTAAAAAACCTATGTAAACTTTAATATCTGTTTGGATACACCTTCAAGGGGTATATTTAGAATTTGGTGTGTACATACATACATATATACATGAACATACATAAGTATGTTGTGAATTCAAAAAGTGGTTCCACTTGGTCGTATATTCTGAAATTTTATATATCACTGATTCTAAAGTCAAAATGGCGGCCACACGTTTGACAGCTAAAATGACATTAAATACACTTGCCTGCTCTTTTCCCCCATCAGTAAACCTAAGCACTCTTTTCTTCTCACACGAATTCAAGCTAACCTAACAACACGAATAGAAACGAACATCGCCGCCATATTGGCAATTGGCTGTAGAAAATATATTTCAACGTACAAACACACAGTGCTTTTTCACACAGTTAGAGCAGCTGAAAAAATTTGTGAAAAGTTAAATTTTGTATAAAAAGAAAATATTTTAATTAAAAAGTTTTAGAGGAAGTTGTGTGCAAAATGTCAACAATAAAAGCAAACAGTGTTGTTACTTTGTGAATAAACAAAAATATTAAACTCAACGTGAAATATCTTCATTTGACAAACAGAAGAAAAAAATTGCTACAAAAGACCGTAGACAAAATACTTAAATTATTTTTTGTGAAGTGTGTATACCTTTATTCAAGTACATATATAGAAATTGTAATTTTTATAAAGAAAAGGAACGATATTTTGGTAGACTTTTATATAAAAGTAGTTTAAGCACTTTTTACAATGGAGTCCACAGGAGACAGTCCCGGCTCTACGATGACGGCGGCGGCTGCTATGCCATCACCGTCTGTTGTGGCCGATAGCTGCAAAGGTAAGATGGTGTATAGGTGTGTTCATTTAGTTGTTTTTTTACATGATTTTACAAGCCCGCCAGTTAATTTCTTATTACTTTATCATATTGAATGGTAGAACCACAGATAGTCGGTGGGTAGAACTGCATTAAACTGCTTAATTTCCAATTTAAACAAATTTTTCTTTTTTTGTCACCGAAAGCATAATGTTAAGATGTATAAATACAAGGTGGTAGCGTAACTACTAAAAATATAACACCAACATCCATAATTAAAGGTCTTGGCGAGACAAATCCATGCCTAGACCAACGTCAAACTCGGTATATAAAAAAACTGTATAAAAATACCTGATTGTTTTTTTTATTTGGATTTTAACATTTGTCTAGGCATGAATTTGTGTGTCAAGACGTACAAAGAAGCATTTTTAAATTGTAAATCCGCAGACAAATACCTAGATGCCAAAAACTACAAACAAACACAAAAAATAAAAGAACGTAAAGTATGCCGCTTTTGGCATCTAGGTGTTCGAAAAAAGCAAAGTAAAGAATAATCAGCTGACGCTATAACACCATCTCGTTTACAAATATCTGCAGAATATAATTTAGCCTAGACACTTGTATTCTATTTAACGAATGTTAACGTTATTGGTTTGTAAGTTTACTTAAACTTTACAAATCATATACAAAAGCGGTACTTTTATATTTTGGCTCTATTAATAGAAAAGTACAACTAAGAAAGCTTCAGTTTTATCAATCAATTGTGCTTTAAAGCTTTTTTATTCGAGTAAATAGTATTTGTGTGCAGTTTCTCAGAGGAGGTGGCCAACGAACAATCCGATTCGAAAAAAAAAGCATTTTAGAATTCGCAAGCTTAAAGTAAATATACAAGTTTTTTTAATCAAGAGCCTCGTGAAAGTTTTTTTTAATTAAGTTATTGCAGGTATAAATGTAAATAAATTATTCCCGATAATTATGTGTGATCAGTGATATCTTTAAAACATCAATTTATCGTTTGCATCCCTAGCGGTAATATTTTTTTATGGCCACGGGCCCCGGAGTTGCACCAACACGGATGCAATAAGTTTTCCTCACGAACATTTTTGTGGAACATATTTGCACCCTACCTCAACCCCCTAACAGGGTTGCCATACAAACTTTAATTTTTTGTAAATCGCTCCCACAGCTTTGATATTGCTCCTACAAAGGTTAAATGTAACACCGACCCCAATTAATTTTTCCTCTTAAACATTTTTGTGGAATATACCCCCCATATCCAGCCCATAATAGGGATGCCATACAAAATTTGGAAAAAAATTAGGATAAAAACCCACACAAATTCCCCGGAGTCGCCCTTAAGGCGGTGGCACAATGAATCCGTCGGTACCGTGAAATAACTCCCAAATGAAATAACTCCCAATGAAAAAATGAAATAACTCCCAATTTTTTTCCATACAAATTGGGAGTTATTTCATAATGAAATAACTCCCAATGCGTTGGGAGTTATTTCATTATTTTTCATTGGGAGTTATTTCATAATGAAATAACTCCCAAATGAAATAAATCCCAATGAAATTTTGTTGGGAGTTATTTCATTTTTTCGAAGTGTTGGGAGTTATTTCATTCTTGTTGGGAGTTATTTCATTTTCTATCATTGGGAGTTATTTCATTTTTATTGGGAGTTATTTCATTTTTATTGGGAGCTGTTTCATTTTTGTTGGGAGTTATTTCATTTTTATTGGGAGTTATTTCATTTTACTAAAAGCAAGTGTATATACCAGAGCATTTAAAAAAATTTAATCACGCTAGTATAAAAGGTGACATTTATTTAAAAGTTTTGGGGTTTTAAAACCGTGGGTATATAGCCGGCCTTCGGCCGGGCGCAAGAAAAAAAACTCCAGTGGATTCGATCCGCCGGCTTCGCAGTAGCCTTCGGCCGGGGAATATACTTTAAACTGTAGTGCATCGGAAGTATTTGCAGCTTCATAACTAAAGTGTCATAAAATTCATGTTTTATTTGGCGAAGCTTTATATGGAAAGCAGTAGAGCTTAAAGTCCATTGCCCGGCCGAAGGCTACTGCGAAGCCGGCGGATCGAATGGACTGGAGTTTTTTTCCTTGAGCCCGGCCGAAGGCAGGCTATCTAAATCACTCCTTTTTATTAAACAAATTATTTAACCAAAAAGGTGCCTAAAGTCCACGCGCCTGTCCTAAAGCTGTAACGAAGCTGGCATATATAGCCGGCCTTCGGCCGGGCGCAAGGAAAAAAACTCCAGTAGATTTGATCCGCCGGCTTTGCAGTAGCCTTCGGCCGGGGAATATACTTTAAACTGTAGTGCATCGGAAGTATTTGCAGCTTCATAACTAAAGTGTCATAAAATTCATGTTCAATTCATGTTTTATTTAACGAAGCTTTATATGGAAAGCAATAGAGCTTAAAGTCCATTGCCCGGCCGAAGGCTACTGCGAAGCCGGCGGATCGAATGCACTGGAGTTTTTTTTTCTTGCGCCCGGCCGAAGGCCGGCTATCTAAATCACTCCCTTTTATTAAAAAAATTATTTAACCAAAAAGGTGCTTAAAGTCCACGCGCCTGTCCTAAAGCTGTAACGAAGCTGGCGGTTTGATCCACGAGAGTTTACTTATCCTGCGTCCAGACGAAGGCCGCCAGTCATTTGGTTTGTTTGTTTAGAAAATAATTTTACGTTAGTGATATCTAATTTATGGATACAAAAGGTGACAATGAATTGAAAATTTTGGGTTTAAAAAAAAGTGGCATAAATAGCCGGCCTTCGGCCGGGCGCAAGGAAAAAAACTCCAGTAGATTCGATCCGCCGGCTTCGCAGTAGCCTTCGGTCGGGGAATATACTTTAAACTGTAGTGCATCGGAAGTATTTGCAGCTTCATAACTAAAGTGTCATTAAATTCATATTTTATTTGGCGAAGTTTATATGGAAAGCAGTAGAGCTTAAAGTCCATTGCCCGGCCGAAGGCTACTGCGAAGCCGGCGGATCGAATCCACTGGATGTTTCTTTAATTGCGCCCGGCCAAAGGCCGGCTATCTAAATAACTCTTTTTACTAAAAAATTATTTAACCAAAAAGGTGCCTCAAGTCCACGCGCCTGTCCTAAAGCTGTAACGAAACCGGCGGTTCGATCCACGAGAGTTAACTTATCCTGCGTCCAGACGGAGGCCGGCAGTCATTTGGTTTGTTTGTTTAGAAAATAATTTTACGTTAGTAACATCTTATTTATGGATACAAAAGATTTTCGCATTATATATATGTATTTTAATTGGGAGTTATTTCGTTTTCGTTGGGAGTTATTTCATTTTCGTTGGGAGTTATTTCATTATTGTTGGGAGTTATTTCATTTCCGTTGGGACTTATTTCATAAAACAATTATTTTTTTTGTAATTGGGGGTTATTTCATTTTTGTTGGGAGTTATTTCATTTGGGAGTTATTTCACTTTTTTGTGACTTTTATGAAATAACTCCCAAACATTGGGAGTTATTTCATTTTTACCGTTGGGAATTATTTCATTTTTTTCGATTGGGAGTTATTTCATTTTCGTTGGGAGTTATTTCATTTGGGAGTTATTTCATTTTTTCCATTGGGAGTTATTTCATTTGGGAGTTATTTCACGGTACCGAATCCGTCATCCTTCATACGTCGCCTTTTTTAACTGACAGCTAAGTTAAATAACATGGTTTCTTATGAACAATGTCACATACAGTACGTCTCCTTCAACGCAACGTACTAAAGTTGGGCAACTTTTAACTTTCAACGTACGTCAAGTACTTTGACAAGTTGCATGGTGAAATTATGTGTACCAGGTGGTGTTACGAACACAACTGATCGACTTTTTTCATGCATAAATCGAGGCTGCGTAGTCAAAATTATTTACTTTTACATATCTTTTTTTGACAACTGACCCAACGAAAACTACAACAAAAACAATAATTATATTCACCAAATTTTGTTGTAGAACCACCACCACCTGCTAATTTAACATCCGTTTATAAAGGATTCTATGTGACAACCTCTTGCGTTGTTACGTTAACGTCAGTTAAAAAAGGCGAAGTATGACGTATGACGGATTCATTGTGCCACCGCCTTTAGAGAAATAAAATTTGTCACAGACCCCCTTTAGTTTTCCCTCCCAAACATACTTTCCCCCTATCTCCATCACCTAAGGGGTTACCATACAAAACTTGAAAAAAATTGGGTAAAAACGCCTACACTTTGTTAAGGGTATATAAGATTCGACACAGCCGAATAGTATTTAAATTAAGGTACCATATGTACATACATATGTAATACAAATACATGCATGTTACTCCTACAGTTTGATATATTTAACTGGATAAACTGCGAATGAAAAATAATATCGATTTTCAATTACACATTCTTGAAGCTGGTCCATAATGTAAACAAAAAATAGGTAGGTTAACGCAATTTTCAAAAATTAAAAAAAAAATACAAGTACATATGAATGTTTCAAAAAGTTCAGTTTTAATGCGAAACGGTTTTTTTTAAATTTATTTTGCATTTTTTAAATGTCTGAACGCAAACTTGTAAAAGAATATCATTTGAACACACCTACCTACATACATACTATGTACATACGTAATTATTTACTTTTGTAAAATAATTGTTATTGTTAATTTAAACATCTTTTGGCTATTAAATTGTATAATTTTATTTGTTTATTTTTCAAAATTCCAAATTTCATTAATTGATTTTTTTTTCTTTTCTTCCTCAACAAAAACATAAAGAGTTTTGTTCTTCTTTATTTAAAGCTACAAACTATGAGTTTGATCCTAGTGTTTCAGAAGAGGAGAGGCGCTTTTATTTAAAAGCTTATCCAACAGTTGATGTTGTAAGAGAGCGCAAAACCCATTGTACAGTGTGTAAAGTACACATTGGCACAGCACCGGTCCAGGAAACTGGCATTAAAATGCATCCAATATTACGCGTGACCCATTGCAATAAATGTCATGACTTTTATAATAGTGGTGAATTTAGTAAAGGTGAAGATGGTTCGGAATTATATTGCCGCTGGTGTGGGCAAGGTGGCGAGGTGTATTGTTGTTCCAGTTGTCCGTATGTCTTTTGTAAATCTTGCATTGTTAAGAACTTGTCCAGAGGTGTTGTAGCTGATATTGAACAAAATGAAAATTGGAATTGTTTCAAATGTGCCCCGAAAATATTGTGGCCATTGAGAGCACAACATTGGGCTCTAATGAACTACATCGAACAGCAAAAAAAGTAAGTAGGAAAAAAATATAATCGATTTACAAAAATTACAATTACTTAAGCTTTATTAATTAAAAATTAGCACATATCAACACATACAATATTCTATACTTTTAAATCGCATATTTATGCTTTTTGTAGGGAAATTTATGCTTTAAATTTAAATGAATCGGAATTAAAATTGAATCTTGGCAAAGATCGCAGTAAGTGCTGCCGATTAGCAAAAGCAAAATGTGGCAATATGTCTGATTCTATGGAAAGCTTAGACTCTATTGCCTCAAAACGAAGTCACGGTAGCACTAGTTCTGCAAAGAAACCCACGAAACATGCAGCTACTCCTTCCCCACAGCAAACAAATGCCGCCAAACGTGCAAAATCGAACGATGAAGTGGTCTGTACGCCAGACTTGCTCAGCATGTTAGAGCCAGATTGTCAAATAACCGTTTCCCAGAAGCCAAGTAGGACTCTGCCTACTACACCTTCGGCTTCAGTTCCGAAAATAATGTCTATACAACAACCACAATCTGGGTATGGTTCAATGTCTTCGGCACAAAAAAATGTCCCAATACCGCCGTTAGTATTACGTAACACTTCTATTAAATTAAGACCTTCAGTAACTCCACCAGTTGTCAGGCGCACTATTGTAGGTCCGCGTACCCCCAACCCCGGTGGCAATGGCACTCCAGTCTATCACACTATTAATGGTTATCGTATTGACTTGAATTCCGCAGCACAACAAGAAACTTTCCGTTTGCCAAACGGAAAACTTATACAAGTTAAACGGCAAGGACCGCCGCCAACTCAAAACTCTTTGTCATCAGCCAATAATTGGCAACAAATGACTAGCCCCCAGCCCCAGAGAATTATACCACAAACTATTGCTTCGCGTGCGGTTCAAATTACACAGCATCCTTACAATATAAGTGTACAACAGCAGACGGGTCAACATCCTTCAGTTATGCGTTATCACAACAATATGATTGGATCTACCACAATCAATCAGGTGAGTCATAATGGCACCACTATACAAGTCGTAAATGGTCAAATGCATTCGGGAGGCCAACAGCCGCAACAACTACCCCCACAATCAGGTCCAGTACGTCCTGTAATGGTGCGCCATGTCTTTCCCGACAATCCAATTGGTAACGCACGTTCTGGTTTGCAAGATCAAGTCTTTAATGCCATGGAAATATGTACACATCTTACAAACAAGGTTCACACTCTTACCAACTCAAATGCATACAAACAGGCTCGTGGCTTTTTGGAAGTCAAAGAACTTTACATACATCTATCGTATCTGTTGACATATGCTATTGGAAGGTTTAAGAGTTTGCAAGACAAATGTTTGGGTGATATGCGCCATCTTGGTTTTGGCAACGATGCTGACAGCCTGGAAAACGGCCAATTGGCAGCTGGTAAGTCTCAGTTGAAATTTTCATATATTATTACAAGAAATTTTATGTTTTTCTGGTAAAACATATGTATATTCAGCTCTTTAAAAGACGCCATTATTTTTAATTTTTTTAATAAAAACATTTTTTCGTAAAAGTAAAAGATTTTTTGCCAAACGATTTTTTTTTCAAAGTAAAGCAAAGCGTAAATTTTTTATGTCAAACATCTTATGGTGCAAAAAAACATTTTGATTTGTAGGATTTTTAAATAATGTTAATCCATGTATTGCTATTTTGTTGCTTTTGTTTTACACAGTACTGTAGTGAAAAAAGTTAAATTGAATTCGAATGGCTTTAGAGGTTTAATAATCTTGTTTGTTAAAAGATAATATTAGGCTGGGCTAAACAAGTTGTTTAAAACAAGCACAATATGCATCTTGGTCACCTGATTCCCATAATGATCTTTATGATGTTTTCCAGTTTACGCTCTGAAGCATTGCTAAGTTCATCGTGGAGTCTTACACAACTTCTTGGCCCTATGGTTCTGTAATATCGCCCAGTTGCAGATAATATGCTACATCGTATCTATTTTTATCTCATCCTTATCCATCCCATAAAATTGCTCAACCTAGCCCTAACTGGATAGTGTCCAGTAATTATCCAAACTGTAGTCTTCAGACTCAACCTTTCCAGGGTGAGAAGTACCATAGATATTCAACAGTTGCTATACAATCCCTCACTAGCTGAGCTTTGACCCAGTACGTTTTCCAAGGCCCTAAGGGCTATCTGACTGTCGATATGAAGGGAGTCCTAACTGTCTCTAGGAACATGTTTCACAATTAAAACTGCTGGCCTAAAAATTGCCAGTATCTCCGCCTCGAGAGAAGTAAAATGTTTAAAGAATTTTAGGAGGATCTGATGTCCTCTCCTATGATGCAGTGAATTATCGGATCCCAACCAACAATCCCTCTCATGGACTAAAATCGGGCTAAAATCCTCAAATCCAATATCTAATAATATTCTAATGTGTCTGCCTAAGTTTTTTCGGCCCTTTCCATCACCCAATGCCTAACAGGTATCATTTGAAGAATGACGTCTTGTGCCGCTTGGGATGTGATTGCATTGAATCTATACTGTTATCGTTGACAAATAATCGAATGCCATAATATGGAAGTAAAAATTTTTGAAATAAGTTGCCGAAATGATATGCAGTGATTAGACTTCAGATTTATATTTATAACTATCTGGTAGTTTTTTAAACGTGACTACCGGTAATATTATTCAAGGGGGTATTTAGAACCAATAAATTAAAAGCAACGCATGGACTATTGTCCTTAGCAGAATCTGCTTTTAGTTTTTTTTGCTGCATTAATGTTTGTATATAAGTAAAATTATTTGAAAAAAGTTTATTTTATTTTGTGTTTTTATTGATTTATTTTTATAAATATAATTTTCATTTTAGGTATTATCAAAGTAGTTAGCAATATGTTAATAGTTATAACTAGTTAATGTACATATTTAATCATTGTCTTAAGCCATTTTTCCAACACATGGACTTAAAATAAGTGCTTTAAAAAAGAAAAAACAGAAAATTTAAAAATCTTAAAATGTTTTGTAAATGAAAAAGAAATGATTTATTTATTATAAAATACCGGAATTGTAAGTACCCTAGAAATAAAACAAGAATAAAAGTATGAGTTTCTATTTCATTGACTTCCGGCTTATTTACGTTTAACGGAGAATACAACATGGACTCATGGATAAAAACTGATTAAAAAAATCAAACTAACGAAATGGAAAATAAACTTGTGTGATATAAAAAAAAAACGACCCCTTAATTTGGGTCCATGTGTTTTCTATATTTTGTAAAGATTTGTAGTTAAAAATGACTTGAAGGCAATGAAATTAAACTCATAATTTTTTTTATTGTTTTTTCAAAAACTCCTTTAATGTTCTTTTTTCCCCCCGTTCTAAAGCCGTCGATTATGTTTGCTATGGTCAATTGGATGATGTGGATTTGTTTAACACTGGGTCCAATAGTTTTCACAATCAAGTCTACGAATATCGCAAAAGTTTACATGCAAATTTAAAAGATGGTGAAGACGGTGCCAAATCACCTTTACCACCCATATTTAGTTTGGGTCAAGGTAAATCCGAAGAAATAGACGATGACATCGATGGCGAAGATAGTTTGTTAGAAGAACCTAAAGGTGTTAAGAGTCGTTGGTCGGAGGGTGGCGTTGACTCGCCCATGCCCAACAGCTATAATCAAGAAAACGAAGAAAACGAAGAACCCGATGAAAGCTACATGGATAACGAGGATGATGATTCCTATATAAGAAGTTCAGTTCGGGGAACTTTTGGGGATAGTTCAATGTTTGGCACCGAAGAATCAATGAAAAAAAATGAAGAAACATATGCATTTGATCGTAAATTAACACGTCTTGTCTCGCAGTATCCTTCGATTTGGTGCACCCGTCATCCGGACTATGGCAACTTTGAGGTGACACGTAAGCAGTGGCGTACTATATCCTCACATTTTAATGGCAGTGAACACATTAAACTGCGCTGGAAAAATATACGCAAACGTTTTGTACGCATTGAAAAACGTATAGCCGAGGGTAAGCGTTTTAATGGTCACTTTGACAAAGCCATGGCATTTTTAGCCAATCGTGATTTACCCGAAGATAAATGGATAGCGGTGGATTGTGGCGAAGATGATGGCGATACATTTAACCGTCGCAATTTAGATGCCATTGAAAAATCCTTGCATCTGAAGGGTAAAGATGATCAGGTTGATCGCTTCAGAGATCCGAGTAAGAGTAAAGATGACCAAAATTCTTTCGAATTTCAGCCGTCAGTTAAGCCAATTGAAATTAAACCATTGGATTTAAGAATTATAACATTTGTTAAAAGTAATCCGGTTATATGGCGCAAGTCCATGGATCCAGAATCAGATAAAATCGATGAGCAAACTCGTAATACAGTTTGGAAACTATTGCAAAGATGTGTGCCACGTAAGTAAATATGCGTTAGATTGATGAACACTTTCTCTTGTAAAAATCACTCAATTAGTCAAAAATCAATTATTTGTTAGACAAAGATTTAACTAATTTTTTAAAAGAAATTAGCCCTTTAATATCATTTGGGTCAGTTTAATAAAAAAAAACAGAGAGGTCGGTCTTAAAAAAAAATAAAAAGTAGTTTAAACCAAAAGGTGAAAGAAGAAAAACTGTTAGTGTCCGTCAAAGCGTGAGTAAGCGCCAAATCCTTGTAGAAGGCTGCCTTTTGCCTAGTCATCCCCAACCCTTGAATAATTATATATTTTCTAGCCTTCAACCAACTACATCCTATTAGCGTTCCTCCACTCCTCTCTCACTGGATCTGCAGACTAGGGCAGCGGCACACAAGTTGTTCCACAGTCTCTATACCCCCCACATATTCGCTTTTTTACAGAAGTATGGAGTAGGAACACAGCATATACTGGTTATACAAGTATACAATTTTCTTTTCCTTTCTTATTGCTCTTTACAACCCTTCTTATTGCTCTTTATAACCCTTCTGAAGGGACTCACAATGGACCTACCTAGTTCTACGAACTAACTGCATGACACGTCTCATGGAATAGGTAACGAAATGAGCTATATATGCGTTTCAAGTGGCCTATTTGTTATATAAAACAAGTAGTGTCGATAACTGTTTCTCTGTTTAAAACAGTTGTTGCCTTTATAAACCAATTGAGAGTTATTAGAAATTTGCAGGTGTAATAAATGTTGGAAATGGTGTCACAAACTTAATAAAAATAAATAGTTGATTGACACGCCACGTTACAGCCTTAAATCCCTCCAGCTCTCATTTAGAAGTAGGCTAGTTTACATTGGTTTAGCTTGGGCTACACAAGTCTGGAGATCTCGCCATCAGCCCTGCCCTTCCATGCTTACTGGTAGACAAAAGTTAGATTGAAAGGAGGATGCCCTAAAGGCCTAAAGTTCCGTAGGATACACACCGAAATTCGGTGATACGGACGAATTCCCTCAACCCTTCCTAAGTGAGCCACTTCTGGCAAAACATCGCACTCTGGCCTGTACAAAAGCCGGGCAGTGACACAGGAAATGCTCCATCGTTTCGCTGTCCTCAGCTACTCCCATCCGATGCAAGTGTGCTCGTAAGTTTGTTAAGGCATCCCAAGCTTCAGACCTAATTTGGGTCGCCCAAAAAGGTTCTCGTCAATCTTCCAACTGTCTCCTATTTCCATTGCACCACGAACCCTATGTGTCACTTTAATTTTTTCTAATGCAACCAAAAATTCATGAAATATTTTTAACTGTTGTTTTTGCAATGAGATCAGCAATTTAGGGATATAATTACGATTTGTGTCTTTTTTTATAACAATTTTTACAAAAATTTCCAGACATTCCTGGTGATCAGATAAAGGACCGTTGGCAACATCTTTATGAAATGTACAAAACGTTTCGTTTGAAAACCATTAAATCCATTGAAGATCGTTCCAATTTAGAATTAAAATATTCAAAATATTTGGCAAAACTATATTTTCTCTATAAAATTGAGGAGGAAGAATTAAAAAATGAAAATAGTGCTCTTTTTGAGGATTGTTTTGAGTTGGATGACACTGATGATGACGAAGATGAATCCGAAAAAGACGGCGAAGAACAGGGTTCAAATGATGCAAAACCGAAAAAAGAAAATCCAACAAAATTACAAGATATGCCAGATGACAAAGAATTTTTATTGGAGTTAGTAAAACTAGTGCGAGAATATCCGGCCATTTGGAATACAAAGCATCAAGATTACAATGATATTATGATGCGCGATGGTTATTGGCAAGAAATAAATAAAAAACTTAAGGAATTTCAACGTAAAATATTATTTATTTTTATTATAAAAGTTTAATATTTGGTTTGATATTTTTTTTATGTTTACTTGCAGGCGAAATCAAAACTATTAAATTGCGCTGGCAATTGGCAAAATATAGTTACTACCGCTGGAAACGTGAAAATGGTCAAATTCTTGCAAACACTAAAATGCAACAGTATTGCAAAAATTTACCATTAGATGAAATGAAATTTTTGGATTAAATTTAAGCAACATCATTAACATTATAAAATTAAGAAGCATAATATATTTAGATTATATACGTAATATAAACGATCATTTATTAGCATTAGATGTACGACAAAGTATACACATTTGTAATAAGAACGATTATGAACATATTCCAAATACATAAGCATACATTTATTAATTAACAAGTTTTCTATTTATGTATATCCAATTATATCCACTTAATAAATTATACATATGATCAAAGTCAAAACCTTACAAAAATAGTTGTCGTTTTTAGGTGTTGGGCAAAAAAAAAAAATGGGGTTTATTAAGCAAATTTAAGCCAGAAGTTATATTAAATTTTTGTTAACTACCACTTATAGATAAACAAGCCAGTGACGATGAGGATAATGAAATTCAAATTGTTGAACCGAAAACCGATTTGATAAATTTGGATTCAGATGAGGAAGAACAGCATCCTGTACTAACACCGATTAAACCCACACAGCCTAAGGCCCAAATAAAACCTAATCAACAGATGTACTTAAATCAACAACACGGTGTTGATATCAAATTTAAACATGATACAATAGCTGCTTCAACAACGCCTGCACCTAAAGCTCAACAAGTGTCAATAACCCCTACGTATACACCACAAGAAGACGATAACATGGATTTAATGTCAATGGCTCAAAGTTTCCTAGCCAGTATGTTGGAGGTAGATATACATGAGGGCCCTTTAAATTCCCCCGGTTCCGATTCGTCGGGTCCAAAAAAACAGCCACGCAAAAAGCTAACCAATAAACCTAACCCCACATTGCTAAAGCAAAAAGCTATAATGGAACGTGAACGTCTGGAGGAAATGAAGCGCACTGATCAAAAGCTCAAAATGACATGTTCGGTTGAGTTGAAAAAAGCCGAAGAAGTTTTTCCGTATGCAAAGGAAATGATAGAGGCTAAGGTAAAAGAGAAACTTGAGTCTGAGAAAGCTAGCGAAAACATTGAAGAGAATCTAGAAGAGGAACCAATTAATGAAACGGAAGAAGGCAAAGACCATGCAAAGGAGATTGAAAATGGAACCAATAATATGTGCACCGAAGATGAAAAGGAGAGTGAAAGCAATAATGAAAACAAAACTTCAATAGATGAGATTAGGGAAGCTTCTACAGAAATTACAGAAAAAACTGAGGCAATAAAAGAAATAGATATTAATGACAAGGATATAACAATGAAGACGCTAGAAAAGGAAGATTCAAATGAAAATATAGAAAATAAATCTGAAGAGGATATTCAAGAAAAGCAGGAAGAAAGTCCTAAGGATAAAACGGATAACAGTAGAGATAATGAAGTTACAAAGGAAACACCTAAACCGGAAGAAATTTTAAAAACTATAAACGACAATGGCATAGAAGAGAACAAGGCAAATGGTTGTACAGAGAAGAACAAATTAGAAGAAATTGTAGAAAAACCACACGAATCACTAGAGACAACAACACAAGATGAGTCCATGGAAACTAATCATGATGACGATTCTTCAAAAGACAATGAAACAAACAACTTACAAACAGATGATAATTCTAAAATGGACGAGGAAAATGCAATTGTTGTATCTACAACAGAAGACAAGAATGATATTGATAATGGCAAGAATTTGGAAATGGAAGTTGATGAGATTGTCGAAAAAGATAACAAAATAAGTGAATCTTTAGGTATTACAAATGATGTTGAACAAAAATCTGCACCACCCGAAATAAATGAAAAGGAAGAACCTAAAACTGTAGAGAGGCATGCAATAGAACCTGTTAAAGAGGCTGTAGAAGATCCCTTAATCCATGAAGAAACAAATAAAACTTTACTTCCTGAAACGGAAAATCTTCCAAGTAAAGAAAGAACTGAAGCTGGCGATGTTACTACAGCAACAACATTAAACAGTGGGGATGTTTAGTTAATTTAATTTATAATAATAAACAAAAACGAAAATTACTGGGTTTAAGTTGGAATTCATGTCATATCGAAATCTAAATTGAAATCGTTAAATACTTCAGTGTCATAAAAATTTTAGTGTGGGCTCAAGGCATATTAATACAGGTAGTATTGAGAAACCAGCTTATTCTGAATTCTTCTGGATATTTTGATAAAGTAAGTGTCAGATTTATTAATTTTGTTTGAATTTAAAAGTATTTTTCAATTTTATTTTCTCAAACATAAAAGGAAATTACGGAGGGCGATTTTATTAAATTGCTCTAAACTGAAATATTCAAAAATATTGAAATGTGCAAAACTTTAGTATTTATTTATCGTTTACAATTTAAATTTCGACATCAATGGATTCCATAACTCAAACCATATTAATAGATTTTAATATTAAATATTACATACATGCATACATACATGTGTGGTATGTACATAAATACTATATGTATTTAACATCAATTATATATCATTGCATACATTTACTCAAAAAAAAAAAAAAAAAAAAAAAACATACATTTAATGTATATTTAAAATTATTTTTTACTCTTAAAAAAATATTAAAAAATCAACAACTAATTAAATTAAAAAAAAAAATACTTTCTAATGTTCTTATATAAAAAAAAAACAACAAAGAATGTATGTAGCTTGTATGACTTGTAGTCTCGTAAGTGCTTTAAACTTCTTTTATAAGAAATAGTATTCGAATCAATATTTTTTATTTTGCTTTAAGTGTTGACGAAACATTAATTTTTTTTCCAAATTTTATAAAAGCCTTATATGGAGTGTCTTGGGTTTGTAAATTCCTTTCAAAAATGTATAAAAAATATACTTTTTGCGTTGTAGTAGTTTTTAAGCGCTTTAAAAGAAATTACACTTAACAAAAAGACTGATCGATTGGTTAAAACAACTGAAAAACTTTTTTCGTATAAATTTTGAAGCTTTTGAATTTAGACGGGTATGTGGTAAACACATTAACGGCAGCAGGCTACCGACTACAATCCGCCAAAACTTAAATACCAAGGCATATCCATACAAGGTGGCCGCAAGCAAAAAATTAAGAGTCGTTCTTTTGCTCTTTTTTTTATATGAAGTTTGACACTAAAATTGAAAAATTATTTCAAGTTTAGTGTCAAACTCCATATAAAAAAAAAAATAAAGAGTAAGAGAAGGACTTAATTTATTTCTTGTGGCCACGTTGTTTGGATATGCCTTGCTTAAATACATAAAATTATGCTTATAAGCACGATTGTTTTAACACCATCATAGCTACGCAGCTACGCGACCGCCGTTGCAGCTTTAACCAACTTAAGCTAATTTCTATATTCGTTGGAAAAATCGAGAGATCAGTGCTGCCAATATAAAAGGAATTATAAAAGAAATATAAAAGCATTTAAATTTAAAAAAAATTAAATATTAGGAAATATGTAAAAAGCAAATAAAAGGGTGACAATTTAAAATAAATGGATTTTTTTCTAAATACAAACTCCTACACGTTTTAATATTTTTATAAGAACAGGCAGTTAAACAAAACCGTGCAATTTGTTATTATTGTTGTTGTATCCATTATGAGTTAAGAAGCTAAAATTGAAAATATAAAGTTAATAGTCTTATCTAAGTTACATTATTTATGTAATGAACATATTTAAAGTTTTTTTTTTATTAGCTGTCGTTTTCATTATGATTAAGAAGCTGAATGTAAGGTTCCGACTGCACTCAACTGTATTTGTAGTCGTGTAGCTGTGTAGCCCACGGTCGTCTATGTGTCTACAGCAGTATCTAGCAATCATACTTGATGTTACCGAGCACAAAATATGTATTTCCGTATTTTGTAAGGGTCATTGATTTAAGACAAAATTTTTATATTAAGGTTTAGGATTGTTACGCAATCTAATAGCTGTCAAAATTAAATTTGAAAATAGGTGTGTTCAATAACCCACAATTTGTTAAAAGTTTGTAACAATTGTTACTAGAAAGTGTTTTTATTAACTCATAAAACTTGCATGAAGAGAGCGTCAAAAGAGAGTAAAAAATTAAGACGTAAGAAAATTCTTAAAAATTTTTACAAGTAAAATTTTTACACGATTTAAAAAGCTGTTTGGTGTTTATCCGTACAAAATCAGTTTTCTAAAAAATTTACAATAACAAAATACATTTGCCGGCAAATTTTGGCTGGTAAAGCTGGTCATTTCTTTTAATTTCTTTTTACTGGAAAGTTATTGAACACACCTAATAACTTATTGATATTTCAGTGTCATAACTCTCCAGTTAATATTTGTAACGAGAGAGTAAAGAGAAATTTAAAACAATTATTCTCAAAAATATTAAAAAGTTAAAAACGCAAATGTATTTTTTATTGATAAACACCAAACTGCTGTTTGAAAATTTCTTGCAAGAAAAAATTTTACTTGTGAAAATTTGTAACAATTTTTTTGTCTCAATATTTTTACGCTCTTTCCCTGCAATTTTTTTTAGAGATATTGAATACTTTCTAGTAACAATTGTTACAAATTGATAACAATTTGTGGCTTAATAAACACCTATTATTTAAGATGTTATTTCTAAGTTGGTTTACTGATTTCAAATCGAGCTCTAAGTTCATAATTTATGTGTAGTTTTAAATACAATTCCGACAGCTTCTGATACTTGTTTTCGAAATTAAAGAATGAATAGCTTTTCGGTTAAAAGGTTTTTGCCCTTTTGCATTTATTAACAGTAAAAACAAAATTAACATTAGTTAAAATATTTGTACGACTGAATTAAAATCATTAAGTATTTTAGGTTGATTAAGCTTTTAAAAATTTGAGTTTGTAGTACTCGGAGGTTACCAAGTGGCTTGATTCGAAAAAAAAAATTCCAAGAACCATATTTAAAGCATAAAAATTCGAACAAAAATTTTTTTATCAAATGTCATTACAAAGCGTGGTTACCCGTGTTTAAAACTAGCACTTTTTAATATTTAATTTAATTTTTCTTGCAAGCAAAACTGAATACGGTTCGATAACGACACTCCTAATAAGGCTGATTATTAAGACTTAAATAATGACAGATTTTTTTTGTTCATATTTTATTATTTACCTCTCTGTAACTATTTTGCATTAATATTTAATTTTTTTCGTCATATCACCATTATTGTAAATAATTTTAATAATGATTTTTTGAAAATTTTTATTACATTTTCTAGCAATTGAATAAAATACTGAAGTTCTTTTTATAAGAATTTAAATAAAAACAAAAAAAATTTAAAATAATATAATTAAACAAAAAAAAAGCATTTGTTTTATTTCTGACGCATAAACCAAGGAAAAAATTGGTATAAGCGGACACTGTAAAAAAAAATAAAATTTAAATTATCGTTTTGAGCGAAAAATTTCATAAAATTGGTTTATTTGATTGAGAGGTACCACCTTTCGTGCTTCGATTCTAATAATTTTCTTCCAATATGTCCACCTTGTGGTGGGGGAGTGGTTCTGGCAGCAAATGCAAATAAAACCAAGTTGATGGTATCAACGCACAAGACAACCAGTAGACTTGGGCAGACAGTGAAAGTTGAAAACTAAATAGTCTACATACCTCGGCACCGCCATTAACAAAGCAAACAAGAAGAACAATATTGGCTAAAAGATGCTAAGGAACTAGTTTTGAAAGCAAAAAAATCACTACAAGACACTAATACTACCCGTGCTTATATATGGCTCTAAAGTATGGATACTTGTGAAAACAGATAAAGGCAGTGCTCGGAGTGTTTGAGATTATAATTCTTCGGAAAATGTTTGGACCGATCTGCGTTAACGGTGTCGTGTGAACCATAAGCTTTATGAGCTTTTTGGCGACATTAACATAGTAACGTGTATCAAAATATAAGGTTTAGGTTGGTCAGGTCGTATTGCTAAAATGAATTAAGATGCTCCAGAAGACCGAAACTCCATTCAAAGGATCAAGCGAAAGAAGACATCTTCAAAACTATTGTAATAAATTGGAGAAGACGTGCAGAGGAATGAAGCTCCCTGAAATCGTTTTTACGTTCAGCTGATGGAACAAACGTTCTGTAATAGCCAACCAAGTAAGTAATGCCCATATTGTAAAAAAACTACCTTAAGCATGCATGAATTTCGTTAAACCGATCTTGTTGGTTTTATATGTCTCGAGAGGATTTTTTTAAATTTTAATAATAAAACTGTTAATTTATATAACCGTTACTTACAGACAGTTAGCAATGTTGTCAATGTAAAACATTGGGGTCTAAAGCTTCTTTATTTTAAACAAAATATAATTATTTCGCAAGCTATGCTGAGTACACACAAAGCATTTTTCATGCTGTCAATTTGTGACGTCACATTTCAACTGTTAAAAGTGTGACAAAATGACTACATGGTGTTATTTTTTGCTGTGTCTGCATTGCATACTGTAAACTTATTTCTAAATGAACGTGGTAAAACAAATTGACAATTAATTTAAACAAAATATTTTAATATAAATATGAATTTTTTCCAAACAAAAATGAACGCATAATTGTTTATGAAATTATGGCATTAGGGGTGTATGCTTTAAATCAGCAATCGGCAAAACCCTACACGCGTGTGGGTCCTTTCTGAGCATTGAAGAGAGTAAGAAAAAGAAAAAAAGGTTTTTGTCTCTTGTGCCAGACTGGTCGTTTGACCAGTTAGGATTTTAAAAATGTTTAATGCACAAATTTTTAAATTAAATTCAATGCTTGGTTCAACTTACATCTGCGAGACTTCATTTTCGTTATAAAAAATAATTAAAAGCAAAATCAGAATTAAGCTTAGTAATAAAATTTTCAAAGATCTTACCCGCATAAAATATTTTCAATATACAATAAATATCTATGAGATTATGCAAAACTTATGTAGGTACTTTTCCCAAGCACTTGTAAAAATACTTTGTGTAAAAATATTTTTAGTCTAGTTACAGTTTTTTCTAATGTAAAATTTTTGATAAAATTTGTAAAAATTATATTGTACAATTGAATTGTTGATTTCGTTTAGAAAAGAATATTTTTTTTCCTAGTAAATAATTTTTGTATATAAAATATAAAGCATTATTATTTACACTTAGTAGTATGGCAAAATTATTTCGCATTTATTAAACTTTTACTTAAACAAAACCGACTAAATTTTTAATATTACATTCCAAAGATTTTTCAATGCAATTCTATCATATTTTAAACCTTCAACTATGGTCACCTTAGTGCCATAAGAGAGAAATAAATAATTGCGCTCAAAAACAAGCCAACCAACACAAGAAGGTATGCGTGTGCCGATCACTGCTTTAGATTCAAACTAAACTTTGGGAATAATGCAAGGAACATAACACGGATGTGCAACGGACGTTCTTTTCGCGGAGAATATTCGTCAGCATAACGACAAACAAATTAGAGCAACGTTGCCATATCCCTTTTTAATTTTCAAATACATACATTACACGGCATTTAGACTATGTTACTTGTAACACGTTACTGTAACATGCTACATGTTTTTGATGGCAAATTGGGTAGAGAAGGCAGAGAAGTTACAAAAGTAACACGGTTTCTGTTTTTAATGTTTCTTTTTGACGTTTTCGTTTTTTCTTTATTCTCTTTCGTATATGCCATGGTACAATTACATTTAAGGTAATTGTGCATTACAATTAAGGTAATTGTAACATGGTCGAAACGTTCAAGAAGAAGAATAAACAACGAAACCAAAACAAAATATAAAAAAGAGACAATTTTCTAGTAACATAATGTAAATTCTTGAAGTTTTTGGAAGTTGCCTTAAAACGATATAAGAAAATAGTCATGTTACAAGTAACATAGTATAAATTCCGTGTTAGTAATCAAAGTTATTTAACAATTCATTTATTTTTGTTTCATATTTATAATTCAATGGAATATTATTTAAAATAAATATAAAATATAGAAGTTTATTACACGGTATTTAGACTATGTTACTTGTAACATGACTATTTTCTTATTTCGTTTTAAAGTAACTTCCAAAAACTTCTAGAATTTACATTGTGTTACTACAAACGTGTCTCTTTTTTTTTTGGTTTTGGTTTCGTTGTTTATTCTTCTTCACAAAACACTTTAAACAATTAAATAAGTCAAAATAATATTTCTAACATTATGATCTTAAAATGAAAATAACTATAAAAAACTGAAATTTATAAGGTCACACCGGTCACGTTTTTTAGTAGCCATTATGTGCAGAGATCATGTTCGTTCAGTATCCACTTATAATAAAACGTTTAAAGTTCTTATGATAAACAAAGTAAAAATGTTTTTATTACAAAAAATTAAACCTAAAAAAATTTACCCACCCGTCACAATTGAGTTGCCCGTATATGCAAAGTGTAAACAAAAGTATGTACAAACATAGATATGCACATATCTATGAACATACATGCATATTCATACCTACATACATACATACATGTGTACTTATCTGATGGTGTTTTCCATTCTAAAAAAAAATGTTACAATAAGTATGTGTAACATTTTTATCAGTTTACACCCACACTTAAAAAGTTGTCCATTTTTTTTGTTTTAATGGAACAGAAAATTGCTTGATTTTAATAAAAACTGCACTCTGCGTTAAAAACTCGCCTGCATAAAAAAGTATTTACATACATAACACAGCTGTAAAAAGTGGTACTTTGTTACACTGAAATATAATTGGGGGTAAGATATGTTACACTCTTGCCAGTTATTTGTGCAACATGTTCAGAAAGGAACGCGATTACTGTTTTCACTCTTGCATGTATTTTTAGAATGGAACATAAGCCCGCTCGAATGGTAGCATTAATGTAACATTTTTGCCAGAAAGGAAAACACCATGAATTTTATTTAACATTTTATAAATATTTTTTTATGCAAAATTAAAAAATGGCATGTATGACAGTGCAAACAATTTTTAAAAGCACTTAAATCATAACCTATAACTGTGTTACATTATTACTATTTGCGCATGCCCACATATTTGGTCCAAATGCCTTTAGAATCGAAATATGGTTTATTACGGGAACAGATAATAGAGTCTCTAAAAATGCTGCAGTATTCATCGGGTATGGCATTGTTTTTGTAAAGATTATAAAGAAACTCATAGATCTGTAAATAATTTAAAAGATAAGGATAAGTTATTCTATTTAATATGTTACATACAAACAGCCTGATTGCGTTTGGCGTTGCTGAGTCGATAATAAATTTAAAAAAAAACGACTACAACAAAGCCAACCACAACAACAAGTTAACTTTTCTCTACCTTTGCCTCTTGATCCTTCCAAAAGACATGGTCACATAAAAATTGCAAACTTTCGGGAAATATTTGATTTCTTTCAGCTCGTTGCGTTGCAACGATATCCAAGTTTCCCAAAAGTACAGCACAGCCTGACAAAACATCCACTGACAGTATGAATATGTCCAGTAGATACAAAACTTTATCCAATTTTTCTTTATTAGACGATTCGGCCAATAGAGCCTGTATTTGTATAAACATTTCCATAATCCAGCTACAGGAATGTTCGTCATTGTTAAAGGCATACAAGGTGGACGAAAGATGCCTAAAGAAAAATAAATGTTCCTCCTTTCGGGTGGTGTAGGCATCTATAATGGAATTAAACCATTTCAGGGGATTTTTAAGTTGCGTATTGTACAGCACCAAATATGATCGAATAATGGTGGCCTTTTTCAGTTTGCCTATGGGTGTTTCCCACCAATTTGCCGGTGTGGTCAAACCTTCTATAGCATTTTGGGGTAAAACAGCCACAACTTCTGTGTAACGTTCAAACAGCCTTGAGTCTAAGTCCATGGAATCCATATAACGTTCTACAATCAAAGTGAAAATATCTAGAACTTCTGGGACTTCACATTTTCCTGTGAATATAAACTTTACACTGTCCATGAACTTTTCGAACAAACATCCTTCAACAAAGCCAGCTAGCTGGGATTCTTTGAAACAGTAAACTGCCACTTTTTCAGCAAATGTTTTCACTATGCTCAGACTAACACCATTTGAGATTTCAGGCAGTAAAGAGAAAAGTAATAGTAAATCTTCTTCAAAACAGTTGGGTTCAAATTCGGTAAGAAAATTCTCCAGTAAACGACGAGCTGTTCCAGAATGCAATAATTGATTTTTTGCTATTAAAATGCAGTATTTTCTAGTACCAAACGACAAATGAAAGAAACTGTGCAAGAAGCTCCAATCTAGGGGTGGTATGGGTTTGGGGAATTTTTTCGAAATGGCTCGTAAGGCGTTAGTAACAGCTATTGGCTCTGCTACATGGTCACCGTAACGTGATTGATTTACTAGATAACTGATAACAGCCCTTAGAGGACTTTGTACATAAAGACCTTGCAATTTACGAGGTTCTGGTCTGCCTTCAGGCAAACGATAAAGACCGCCTCGAAAACCATTGATTTCGGCATAAATAAAATGCGCTATTAAATCTGCCGCCGCTGTACCGCATTCTGGTCGTATTTTTTGCAATAACTGCACCCAAACCTCTCCCGGTATCATTTCCTGCTGCAGATCGACTACTTCACGCCCATCTGGTCCAGTATACTCTCTGGCCACATGTAAATCTTGTCTAAATTGTGGTGGTATATGTTTTAAAGTCAATAACGTTCCTATTTCGTAGTGCTTAAGGGCCGACAAAGCTTCTTTAGTTATTTCCTGATCCATATCTGCACGACTTATAGTCAACCACAATTGATCTAAAGCCTCATCTACCAATTGTTCGAATTCCAGCGTAGGAGTTTGGAGCAGGGGAACATGAGCAAAAAATCTGTACAGGGATTTTAAAGCTCGCGGCCTTTTTTCATGGCGAAACTTATTGCTTAAAACACGCCAAGTCGATGTTATATTCACCGTATGACTATCACACAGTGCTACAATAGCGTCAAGAGCCAATGATGTGGCCAAATCGCCAGACTCATCAGTGCAGGTGTTCAGAGTATCAGAAAGATGGGAAACCAAGTCAGAGCCATGTTGTGAAGGTCTGTAATAAATTGGTTCGACACAAAGAAAAAAATTACGACAAAACATTAGTTGTCATATATTAATAACCAAATATTCAATACAACTAACAACTAAGTTCTTAAGGTAGGAACACACTTTGCAACATGTTTGTGCTGGTTGCTTATGGTTTGATTTAATGCTGCATTCAAGGTTTTAAAAATATTTCAGAATAGGGTATTCAAAATTGGTTTGATTTATTAAAAAAAAAAACGCCCTTTGCATTTCCTTTTTGTGTTTGAGAATGTGAATGTCAACAATTTTTCAATTTCAAGCAAAATTAATAAATCTGACAATCACTTTCACAAAATTTTAAGACGAATTCATAATCAGCTGAGTTCTTAACACTACCTGTATAAGTATACCCTGGCTTAAATCCATTTTTTAATTGTTTTCAATATATTTTTTTTATTCGTCGTTAACAAAAACCTTAACGCGGATTTGTATTTGACATTTTTTAAGACCCTTGTGATACTGAAAACTGTAATACTGGGCCAAAAGAAATCACCCTATTAGAAGATGCTCTTATTTTTGCAAATGGCGGCCAATGTTAAACCTGTTTTGACATTTGTGAACTAGATGGATGTAAAAGACAAGTGAATAAGCCATAAAGCGATAGGTTAGGTTAGGTCACGAAGGGTAATGGCGAGTCCAACCCGCCACCTCCACTCGGAGGCCCTTGGGCCCATTGTGAATCCATTCAGAAAAGTCGAGAAGAAAAAAAAAAATAAATAAAATTAAAGTGAGAGAAGCATTTTACAGGAGGGATGCATTCCCCAAAAACGCGAAATAATCGTGTCTATTTTTTACGTACAATTTGTCTGTGGTGTTGGCGCAGCGCGAATTCCGTCGCCTATTCCCTGGTCGTCCGGCACCGACTGCGCAAACCCCGCAGCGTTTGGCCACCAACCTTGAAGAGCATGAGACCACACGAGACGCTGCCAAAAGTAGCCATCCCCGGAACGCCCGTTCTGCCGAGACAGACGCCAAGCCTCGCAACTAGCCATTAGCCGGTCGTCCCTAAGGCGAATTTTGGTCAAAGATCTGCACATGTTCCCATACAAAGTCCAGTCGGTGCATCAGCTGCTGCCTGTCAAACGCCAAACGCGTGTAACCTACGCCCAAACCATCCTCAATCTCGAGGCCCAAGTGGATGATTTTTCGACCAAAATTATAATGAGCTTATTTCCACCTCAGCGGGTACGTGAATAAGCAAAACTATCGCTTCTGGGGCACCGAAAATCCGCAATTAAACGAACTAGGACTGGAGGACATGTGGTTTCAACAGGGCGAAGAAACGCCACACTGCGCGAGCCAAAACCGATATTCTAAAGGCGGCGTTTCCGGGTCGATTTATATTGGTCCACCACATCGCCCGATTTAACCATTCCAGGTGTTTTTTGTGGGGTTTTTTTTAAGTCCCGTGTTTACGTTAGCAAGCCCGAGACCCTGGAAGCCCTCAAGGGTTACATTCGACACGAGTGCAAGAATTTGTCGCCCGAAGTTCTTGCCAAAGTGATGAAAAATGCTATAAAAGGAGCTCGTATAGCAATCAATTGTGACGGCGCCCATTTGGCCGATATCATTTTCCCGACTTAATTAATAAAATTCTAAAGGTTCAAATAAACATAAACAAAAAACAGAATCGAAGTTTTTCATTTAGAAAGGAAATGAAAGCCAAACAACATCGGATGACTTCTTTTGGAACACCTTGTAGAATCATTAAAAGTGTTGAGTTCTGTCGTCTTTCAAGAAACGTGGTACTTTTCGAACAACAAAACAAATAATTTGCGACACAAAAACGATTCGACAACAGCACTAATAAAAAAAACCTGATGATTTTGTCTATTCCTGGAGCTTACTCCACTTCTAAATGCTTTCCCAAAATGAATCATCCATTATTTCTGTTTACTTTATACAAATTGTATCGTAATAAATAATAAAATAAATAATACATCAAATAAATTCAATCTGTACTCACTTTTCATAACATATTTCCCGTATCGTATAAGTTTTAGCAATTTCAAATTCCCATTTCTTGGCGTTGCCTTCTTTAAAGGGCAGTGATAAAAGTTTAATTAAAAATGGATACGTACGTGATTCAACACGCCACAAACGTAAATATAAATCCATGCAAAACGTGGTATTATCAGCACATAAATTTCGTATAGTATTTAAAATCATTGGTATATTATCCTAAAAGGAATAATAAACATTTAATTAATTATTTACAGACTTATGTTTTACATTATTAAACTTTAGAACGGCTTACTTTTGACACTGCGAAATTCGGCAGACCTCTAAGCAATTCCATTTGCAGTTCAGGATTATGCTCCCCAGCTAATTTAAAAATATATGTCATAAGAAAGTCATAAGCAATACTATTATCTACTTTTATAATATCCAAAATAGTTTCATAAATTTTGAACCAACAGTCAACGGATGGTTCACGTGATAAAAATAAAGCCCTTAAGAATAATTGTAAACGTTGACAAAACAAAGTATTTGCTTTAACATTCAATATATCAACAAAACTAAAAACATCTTTTAGTTCAGAATCATCGAAAGATTCAACTAATTTAGCCAAATCAAATGCCAAGGCTATATCAGGATGTAAGCTTCGTAGACCAACTGGTTCAAAATCTTTTGTATGCGTTGCATTGGTTTTCTGTGCTCCCGTAATAACGTCCAAAATTTTACGCACAATTTGATGTGCTATGGCCAGACCATCTGCAGGTATAAATGCAGTCTGAGACATCCACTGGATGATTCCATCAAGACACATGTTCAGAATGTATTGATGCCCACAGTTTTCCTGAACCACTATGAATGATAAAATACGCATTAAATCTGGTAAATAGCTGGGTGTCAGCAAATGAAGACTCTCCGACAGCAGTATTAACATGACATTATAATGACTTTTGGATTGCTCCTTTGTCGACTGAAGAACTTTTAAAACACAATGCAAACTTGGTCGAGGATCGATGCCAAATTTAACCAAATAATTAATAACTAGAATTTGAAAAATGGTCAGCTCAATTGATTGTTTTAAATCCTTTTGGCTTAGAAAGTGTTCTATGGCCTCAATTAGCAAAGTACTAGTAAATAAACAGTTTTGCGAAGTGGTGATTTTGCTCCACGATAAAACTTCCTGCATCAACTCCTTGGCTTCTTTTTTGTTTTTACTTAAGTTTAAAAGGCCTGTCCATATAGTCTTTGAGTCTGGTAAAGTTTGAGGGTTACAAAGTATGTAAAGATAAACTGGTCGCAGGTATTCAATGCTGAAATCTTTAATTCTATAAAAAAAAATTTTAATGAGCTGAACATTCATTTACTTGTAGATGAAAATGTAATAAAACAAATAAAACTTACTGCCTGTCATGATGATTGCAAATGCCATTCATTTTATTCGCTATATCATTCATGTTTACTACAGAATTTTGCAGCAATGTTATGATTGGATGCTGCTGAGTTTTAAGACCAAAGTGTGATTGGAATTTCTCATTATCCTTTAAAGTGACGGCTTTTCTTTTTAAGCTTAATAGCAAAAGGCTGACAATTCCTTCTGTAATAGCAGTATATTGAACGGGACTATAAAAAAAAACAAAAACATTAGAATGTTATGACAATAAATCAGTTACATAGTTTTAAATTAGGAACTAAAACAATATGTACGTTTATGCTGTTTTCTTTTCTCATAAAAATGTTGCCATTTTTCTGCCCTTTTTCCTAAACAAGGTTTTTTGTATTGTAAACTTTATGAAATGTCGACAAGTTTGGCATCACGCTTAAGGTTTCAAAGAGGCCTGTAAAATAAAGATCAAATAACATTTTCAGCTCGAGCAATGCATCCAAATTCAGATTCTAAACAGGAATACAGAAGCCGGTTTTAAAAAGCTGTGGGAAAAAATTTTTAAAAATCTTTACCATGCATTCTGGATCCCTATAGATAGGAAATTCCATCTACACCTTCGATTACCCACACAAGAAAAATTTTGCATAGGAATACGAGGAGTGACAGACAATCAATAAGCAAAACGAAGAAAATTGTAGATATAATGATAAAAAGAAAGCAAGAACGCCGTCAACAAAGGTCAAAAGAAGTTAAGTGTTCGTAAAAACACGTGCAAGCGCCGAAACCATTCATGTACCCAACCACCCAACTCCTTTGATAAATCATATAATATTTCACAGCTCAAATCCAGAGAACTCACCAAGTCCATCAAAGAAGCGCCCTCCCAGCCACCTTTGTCGGCAAATCTGCAGCCTAGGGCAGTGTCTTTATCTTCTCCCCAACCTCGCATAATTTGCAGACGTCCGGAGAGTTCCTATCCTACACCCTGTGAGTCCTCGCCAATTTGTTAGCAAACTTTTTACCAGCAACGCTACAGTGATCCAGCACCCAACAAAGTCTTACCCTGCGTGTTACCAAGATCGCCCTGAGAGCACGTCTATAGTAGTCCACAAGTCTAGACCTAACATAATGTACCACTAGAGCGGGGCCTGACTAGCAACATAGATTGTCACATTTCATTGTTTCGCGACGCTCTTCACCACTAGAATCTCAGCCTAGAAAACTCTGCACTCGTCCAAAATTCTGTATGTCATCCCCGTATCCCCGTATGCATTATATAAACACAACCCCGGTGTCTACGTCCATCTTCGATTTATCAGAAAAGATTGCACCTCTCAAACAGCCTCTCGGATTCTTGCCATGCCTCCCTATTCGGAAACACTACCTGAGATAAGATCTCTAAGTCAAGTTTTGCGACTTTATAATCAGTCAAACCAGACTGCCGTAGGAGTCAACCATTATTGACCCTTCCCCAAATGCCGGCGTGTTCAACTAACCCTGCCCCAAGCATACCTGATTTATTAAGTCTAACCAAGCCTCCTACCGCCATTCCAGCCACGAGGTCCTCAATAGGAAGAAGATGCAGAATGATATCCAGCGCTGCCTGTGGTTTACTACTCATGACCCCTGTAATGCCTAGTGGAGCACATTTCTTGACCTTTAACAAGAACTTCCTTATGGCTTCCCAAACGTAAGAATTGGTCTTACAACGGATGTGTAAATCGAGTTCACAATAGCCAGTTGCAGCCCCCAATTCTTACCTATGGAGTTTCTACAGGCATAATAGGCATTAAGAGCCTTCCTAACCCTCTCCTCGTCATTTGCCCACCAAGATAATTTGCAATCCAGGATGATACCCAGATATCTAGCCCCTTTCGCCAGTGTCAGCTCAACCTCGTCAAGCACCTGCAGCTGAAAGTCTGTCACCTTGTACTTTTTAGTGAAGAGAACTAGCTTCGTCTTTTGTGGGTTTCTTTACCCTTGGACCAAGCAGACAGATCGGATAATGCATCCTCATCACCTCACTCGTGGTACACATACATTTCCTCGTCACTAAAACCATGATGTCGTCCGCATTAGCCACTACCTTTATCCCCTTCGAGTCAAGCCGCCTTAGTTATCACGTTGACTACCCAGATACACTGTAGTGGCGACAGGACCACTCCCTGTGGAAGCATCCATAGAAATGGATACATTTTAGGATATTAATTTATTCCTTAATATTTATCGCAAATAACTATCAAATTTAATTTAAGCTGCAATTCATTATGAAATGTCTACACTTAGAGAAAAAACTAACTGAATCGGACTCAATTTTTTAAATTTTCATAACACTAGGCTAGGAAAGCTAATTTTTAGGAGATTAATGACTGGGACACCGTAAGGTTTGCTCTTCCACTTTGACTGTGACTTCTAATGGCCATTGATATATTGAGAAAGTTATATTAGGGCTTGGAGATGGCGGTAATCCAGATTGTTTTAGGATGTTCCCACACATGAAGAAAAAAAAAAGAAAATTTTACCCGTCACTGCTTAAGATTACTATAGATTTTTACGAAGATAAAAGTGATGTTTCGGGGTGTAAACTGAGTTTTTAATAGAAATCAGGTGGCTGGTGGATAGACGATGAAAGGGGAATCACGGGTACTTGAGTAAAAGCTGAAAAATTCAAAAATTAAAAACATTTAAAGAAGATTGTTTTTGTTTTGAGTTGCGTTTTAAAAAAAAGTTATTTAAAACTAACTATTAAAAATAAAAAATTTTGTTCCCTTTGGAAATTGAAACCGGGATAACAAAAGGGTTGTAAGTGTTTTTGGTTAAAAATCAAAAATTTTTTTAAATTCCTAATTATTCCTTAGGATGGTAGAAAAACGATATTCAAAAATTTTTTTGTTTTAGTGGTTTTAGTTCAGCTGTAAGCTAGATTAGATTAGGTTAGGTAGGTAGAACAGGCATCCGTTGAAGGAAAGGATACAGCTCACTTGGGTCTGCTTAATTCGGTCCCTTTGTGTTACCTGGAGAGGCAGATAGAATAGATTGATATGGAGGGAAAGAAGAAATTTACAGAAGGATAAGAAAGAAAGAAAATGAAGCAAACTTACTAGGGTCTCTGGTGGGAATCAAACCCACAACCCCCAGACTGGTAGACTCATGCACTTACCATTGATCTACCGGGGCTGTAAGCTAGAGTGCATTGAAAGTTAACTACTTTGCTTTTAAGCCAGCCTGTTGACTGACAACCTGAACCACCATGGGATATTCCAGCGATTTTTCTTTATGCCTTTGCACTAAAACGAGGATACATACTATTTACAAAAACAAAAAAAAACACCAAATTGTTATAAAATTTTCTAACATAAAAACCTTGATTAATTTATATACTTTCATTTTACGCTTTCAAAACGCTTGTTTATTATTTTAAGCCGTAATATTCTTATTGTATTCCTTCCTTCCTTATCAGCATTTCTATTTGCAATTTATATTATATTTTCAGCCAAAATTTTTGTTCTAAAATTTTTGTGCCACGAGATATTAAGAGTAATAAAAACTTTGCTACGAATTTTGGTCACGTGTAAATTGTTTGTTTTATTGTTTACTTCATATGTATGTAAGAATGTAAATTTGTGTTTTTAAGGCATGCAAGGTTCCTCATTGAGGATTAAATCTAAGAACTTAGGATACATATATTTATAGTTATACAAATTTCTCTTGAACGTTAATTTTATTTAAAGTAAACCTAGATTTTGCATATTAACCCGCTTATTACAAAAAAATATTTTTTAAAAAAGGTTTATACAGGGTGTCTGGTGGCAAATTTTTATTTATTTTAAATTAGATTATTTAGCTGGAATTACGCAGTGGCCGAGTGAGCATTGTTTATAAGTCTTGATTTTATAAGTAATTAATCGTCGATAATTTCGTTCAAAGTTCGGTATTCGGCGAATACGTAATGGGCCGAGTGTAAATTTAGTTCGTTCATGGGTGCAGAGATTTCGCGCAACTGCTTCTGCTATTAATGTCCCACATCCAGGGCCATGTCGACCTTCAAGGACTCCCGAAAACATTAAACTAGTTGAAAGCAGTTTACGTGAAAATCCGCCACTTTTAATACGGAAAAGAGCAGCGTAACTGGGACTTCAAGAGCAATTATTCATGAAATTTTACAAAAGGATCTGAAGTTTCATCGTTTCAGAACTGAAAGAAAGGGACTTTTGATTTTTGTAAAACGATGCTGGAGCGTTTTCGCACTGTAAATCCTATTTTTTTAGAGCGACGAGGCTTATTTTTACTTAAATGGCCAATCAAACCCGCACCCCTCGATAACTGCTTGGCAAGCCCTATCCACGCATGAAATAATTGGACCATTTTTTCCGAAAATTCTCGAGGCCAGGCGACGAATGTCAACGGTAAAAATTATCGAAGCATGATTATGTTATTCTTTTTGCCAAACCTGAGAGCTCATCCAACGTACTCCTCACACACGTGGTTTTAACAGAATGGGGCGACTGCACACACGGCCAGAGATTCGATGAATTTGCTTCAGGAAAATTTCCGCCAAAAAATGATCAGTCGCTTTGGGGACATTCCATGGCCATCGAGGTTGCCCTATCTAAACCCCAAGGATTTTTTTATGGGGCTACTTACAAGAGAGGGTTTTTAATTACAATCCCCAATCTCTTGTGGCTTTAAAGGAAAATATTCGTCGAGAAATCTGATTAATTGAACCAAGTTTACTGCAGCTTGTGGCACAGAGCACAAGGCTCCGTTTTGAACAGTGTATTAAACTCAACGGAAGACATCTGGATGACATACTGTTAAAAAAATAAAGTCTGCATTTCCATTCTATTCAATTCTCTTAAAAAACTTTGTATTAATTATTACGTTTTTAATTTAATTTTAAAAATATAAATCTGTCACCAGACACCCTGTAAACCAGATTTGGTATAAAAATTTCTTTTTGCAACTTCTAACAATTATTATTGCTGTAACTTTCTTAATATTATAAACACTTGGAGTCAATTATTTTTTTTTTGCATTTAAAAATTAAAAAACGTGATTCATTTGACCACCCACTTTAATTGTTCGCCTTATAGGTATGTATGTACAAATTAATTTTAAAGGCTTTGCTCTTGTATTTTATAAACTGCTTGTTATTTAGCTGAAATTTAATAGTCCATCATAAAAGTCAACTACATACTTGTTACACGCGTCAAAAATAAAAATTGTAAAAAAAGGAAAAGAAATCCTAATAATATACAAAAACTAAAAGGGAATGCAAAAGCAACTAATTTACGGTTTGTTGAGTTTTCTAATTGAATAAATCATTAAAATGCAAACGTTTTTTTTTTTAAATTATTAGTTTGTATTTCTTTCCCTTTTCTCTTTTAATTTTCCTTTTTTGTCGATTTCCCCCTTATACTATTTCAACATTGAACTTGACACTTTTTTGTCTCTAGAATGCAAAAGACCTTCAAAGTTTTTATAAATTACCATTTTAGTCCTTGACTGTAAACTTCAGAAGTGGCTAAAGCGTTCGTTTAATAGAAAAAGAAAATGTTATCTACATTTAATTGCATATTAATTAGCGTTTTAAGTAAAAGTTGTCCAGTAAAAGAAAACACTTATTAAGTAAAGGGATACAACAAAAAAAAAAATGCTCTAGTTGGGTAATGGAAGGTTTAGTGTTCCTTAATTCAGAATGACATAATTATGTATGTCATTTTCACTTAGAAGTTTAAGGTGCAACATATAATTACTACATATGTATGTATATACATACAAACGTACATATTCATACATATCGCTACCTTAATATATAAAAGCCCTAACTTGTACGCAAATTTTCGTTTATTTTGACAAATGGTCTCACAGACAAAAAAAAATCGCGGCTTAAAAAAATTATTACAAAAATTCCATAAAATAAATTCAGTCGTAATATAAATATTCAACAAACAAGTACTAAAGGTCAATTCCACGTAAAAAAGCCGAAATTGGGGAAATCGATTTTTTTTTTAAATCGATGAATTTACGTCTAGAAGAAATCGAAAATGATTGAAATATATTTAAGAAGATCAATGTTTAATCTAGTGGTCATTAGGGATTAAAAATTAAAGCTTACAAAATGTTATTCAACTTTTGTAAAGAAAGAATTTTGATATCTCTACTGAAATAAATTTAAAACATATGGGAGTTTCCAGCGGGAGGTCTACCTGATTTCATAATTAAAAATGTTACAAAAACATAATTTAAAGCTTATTTTAGAAACTATTGCGTGAAAAATGCCCTTCAATTCCACGTTCATGTTTTTTCTTATAACTTAAGCAGTTGAAAGTTTTGGTTTAAAAAAAGGCTATGATTTCCAAGGGTGTTATGCTTTTAAACGAATAATAGTAAGAAGGCACTGTAAGAACATAATTTTTGCTCACAATGATCACTTAAGGACTGTGACGGGTGTGATCTTACAAATTGAAATTTTAAGAGAATTTTGATATCCAAAAAGCTTCGATGAAAAGCTAAATTACGAAAGGGGTTCGATACATTCGCAAAATTTTGAAATTATAGCATAACCTAACATAAGAAAACTTGAGTTTTTTTTTAATAACATTGTATGGATTATTTTTGGTGTACTTTAAACCTGCCTTTAATTCATATTTTTATTTTTGTCGTTACAAAAAGTAGTAGAGAAGTTTTGTTAGCAACATTAGATTTGTTAAAATTTGATAATAAGTAAGTTTTTTGATTGTTGTAAGCAAAAAATATATTAAAATTGTATGTATGTTTACATTACTGTTTAACCTTAAACAAAATATTAATATTTTACTAATAGAAAATAGTATGAATTTTAATTTTAATTATTAAAACCTAAATAAATTTTATCTTAAATAAAACATCTTATTAGAATAATAAAATAAATCAAAAATATAATAAATCAAAAGTACAATAAATCACTACTTCAAACGTAAGAAATAGTTTTATTCCGTCTTAAACGGCTAAAAAAATATTGAGTTTCTTTCCCTTAGCAAGCAAAAAATTTGCGCACTAATTGTAGCATGAGAAAAAGGTTTTAAAATTTCCATTTAAATGTTTTTGAAGGAAATTTCAGTTACGTTAGTTGGTCACGTATAAAATGATACAAGAAAAAACAAAATACAACAAACACCTTTACATATGTACATATGTATGTACATATGTATGTATATCTGCATACATAATTTGACCTTTAAGCTAATAAAAATTTTTTCGTATAGAAGTTACCAGTTGGTTACTACTTTCGAACTAGTTTCAAATATTGACACATTTTGCCAATCCAAATTTATCTTTATGTAATTGAGATAAATAAGGCAAACCATAATTAGAAAAAAATAAGAAATAATTAGGGGATTCACAAGGTGTCCTATTATGTCTTATTGTCATATTGTTATAAAATTTCACAATGGTTTTTTTGCCTTTCATACAAAAATAGTTCTTTAAAAGTTTTACGTCGTTTAATATTCTTATTAAATTATCACAATAACTCCACTTACACCTGCGCCGAGTGGCCAATAGTTGGTAAAGGTTGTTAAACCATTGTCAAAATTTTATGACAATATGACAATAAGCCAAATTGAACACCTTGTGAATCCCCTAAATGATATTGACATTTCACACTTAGTCTACTCATGTAGTGACTGACGGCAAACAACTTTTGCATGATTTTTTTTTTGTTTTTAGTATTTAATATTTTAAATCAGTTTTAGATTTAACTGCATTTTTTCCTAATTTAACTTTAAAATCAAATAATATAATTTTTATTTGTAACAGGTTTTAAATTTAACAATTTTTTTCTTTTAAAATATAGAAATCATTCTATAACTACTTTGTAGCAGGTTAAAAATAGACAAATGGTATAGGGGATACGACTCTCCTTAGTTCTATCAAAAAATTTCATAAGTTTATATATAAATGGTTTTTTAGGTTCTTGCTTATTATTAAGTCTACTTCAGATAGTTTTACACCAAAACTCGTTCCGGTTTTGACTTGTCTGCGGAAACTTGATTTTACCAGACAGGAAAACAGACGTACATACATGGCTATATCGTTTTCCTAGAATAGCTGAAATGTAAAACCACGTAACTACATTTTTCAAAATTTTACAGAAGCAAAAACATTTTCTAAATTACAAAGGCAGTGCCTGTAAACTGTTTTTTCTGGCATTCTGTTTCAAGTTTTGTGTGTAACATGAAATAAATGTATTGGCATGTTTCTTTTAATAAAATATACTCTAATATGTGAAAATATCGATTTGGAATCAATAAAATTTTAGTTGGTTGCATAGCAGCTCGCGCAGGATACAACCAGTATTTTAAATTTTTAAAAGACAAACTTAACAAATAGTGTATATTTTTAAGTGGGTTAAATTAACTTTTTGCTACCAAGAAACAAGAATATGAAACCATAAATCGCATCCAAACGATTAAATCTAAATAATGTTGAAATATATTTTTTGACCTACATTGTTTTGGAGATGATTGTGGTGTTACTAGACCACATATGTGCTTACGTATGTATGTATGAATTAACTTAACATAGAAAAGCCAACGACCATTATTGGTCAAGGTATGCGAAAAAGTAAAGAACGGAAACACAGACTATAAAACATGACCGACGAAGTAGGAAGCAGCTAGTATTTTAAGCACAAGCCTACAATTGAGAAAAAAAAGCAGAGTTAAAAAGTCAATGTACGAATAAAAAATACATTCAAAACAAATTGTAAAAGTAAATTAATAAAAAAAATATACAACAAACCAGTCGATTTTGTACAAATCATGTGAAGTGTTTGCGGCACATATAGAAAATGAGAATGTTATTTATGTGGATTTTTATCCTTGAATCTTTGCATGAATTTTTTTGGCATATTAATTTATTTAGTTTGGTTAAAACTAAATACAGATTTAGAACATGCACATTTATACTTTTATATTTGAGCACATACACATGCACACTTTAGTTGCTCTTAGTACTTACTTGGAATTTGGCAGCATGGATATTAGCATTGTAAGAACGCTGGAGGGTTCCAAAGTGCCTTGCTCAACCAAACGCACAAATGTCTGACAGCTCATAAGACCCAATTGAACGTTTTCCGCTTTGCATTGTGATTTTAAAAATTCAATCTCCTTAATGTTATGTTCGGGTACTTTCTTCTCACGGCTGCTAACTATTTTCTTAAAGATTTTTTCCAGACATGATGATATCTTTACCACCGAGGTGGTGGTAGTTATACTTTTAAATTCCTCCATGATACTTTCTTTAGAGACTGCAAACAAATGAAAAAGCAAATTTAAAATATTATCACTTATTTTTGCACACGCAAATGTATGAATGTATAAATAATTTATATTTATAATATACCTATTGGCGAAAATCAATTATAATAAAATTATTACTTTTCATTTGTGTTGTGTCAGGTCTTCCTAATACATATACCTTTATTTGCAAACATCCGCAAATGGCTGGCAGTTGTGGTTAGCTTGAACTTCCTTGAACGTTTCTCGTTACAATGACTGGTTTTTTAAAAATCTTTTAGTCTTAACTTACCTGCTATTTCTTACCAAAACACAGCGCAAGTCCTTGCTTATTCGCCAATCTTATTAACGTTTATATTGTTTTGTTTACAAATACTGGTTAGCAGTTTTGGTAGTAAGAATAAACAAAAAAGAAATATTTTGAAGCAACAGTTTGTTAAAAAGAACGATTTGTAAAACATCAGCTGTCGCATTCAAGTGCCGGTTGTTTACATATGAAGTTGGCCACAGTTTATTACTTACAATCATAGTTGCCAGATGTTTGTCATAAAACCCTTTTTACCTACTTATATAACAGCTTTCTATATCTTACAATAAATAATATAACCGAATAACAGGATGATAAATTAACTATGTATAAATAAAAATTAAGTGTTCTCCGATGGATAACCAAAACAAAAATAAATAAAAGAAGTAACTAGTTAGAAATGCAATTAGAACGAGAATATAAGAACATAGGCCTGTATGTGGATTTTGTTCGGTCTAAGCATAATAGAATTTTAATAAAATTCCAGAATTAAAATTCTAGTTAAAGTTTTTTAAAGAGAACAAATTCACATTCAACTTACAATAGTACCGAAAAGAAAGTGCTGTTGTGCCGAGTAGCTGATTTCGAAAATGCATTAACCTCGGCTAGTATCAGAATTACTTTATTTTTAATAAAAATATCTATTCTTAGCTACCACAATTTTAACAATTAATTTAAAGCCGAATAAATAGAAATTATTATATTTTATTTTATCTATTAAAATTTTTTTTAAGTTTTTATACTTACGAAAATTAATGAAAAATTTGTTTTTATATACATACAAATATTAGAGTTTCTTATGGTTTATTTTAAAATAACAATAACTTTGATTGCTGATATCACTAAAAATATTCGCGTTAAATGGATAACAATAATTAAGAGAACTTAAAATGCGAATAATAACAGGACGCATCTAAACTTGTGGTATAGAATCAGGACCATTGGCTAGAACAGTTTTCATGGTCTTCATCATGCTCGGTATTAAACCAACATGCTTGTCAACGCATTTTACAGCGCAACGCTCAAATTGATCAGTAAATTTTGCAATATCTTCTTCACTAGGATTGGCAGGCATTTTAACTTTAATATCGTCATTGCATTGCTAAAAAAAGAGTAAAAGCCAAACATTTTATCAGGCAAGTTCTGCATTTGACTTTAAATTCGAAATCACTCCATATTCTTCAAAAGTGGCGATACATATATGTATTTGATTTTGCATATTTTCGAAAACAAAACGAACATAGAACGTAAAAGTGGATTTCAGAACTCCAATAATTAAAACAAAACTGATTTCAACTTTAAGGCGGAATGCAGAACATGCCTGTATACATATTTCTTAATTACAATCATTAAACTTACCATAACGCATCTTTGTAATCTGCCTTGAAATTCACCCAATTCATGTTGCACATAATTTTGAGCTCTAGTCAGTGGTTGGGAACATCTATCAACACAACGTTGAACACTATCCACACTGGAGCTACTGTCTTGACAACATTTAGCAGCACACAAGTGCATATCTGTCTGCATATAGAAAAAATATTGTGAAAAAAAGTTAAAATTTAACGATGAGAAGACTACGTTGTAGTTTAAAGGTGATATTTGAACATCCTAAATTTCAGCTCTTAAAAGATGAATGTTAAGGGCTACACACCACATTTTTTGACAGGAGTTACAATTTTGTTGTAGAATTTAATAACATTGCGATTAACTTACCTGCATTTTACGAAGATGAGTTTTATCCATGTCGTTAATCATATCGGTGACGGCTTGTTCAATGCGTTGACGTTGTTGCTGAATCATTTTGTACTATTATTATTTCAAATTTAATTGACAATTTTGATTTTTTCAAAAATACCAAATTCCAAACAAACAAAACACACGTAACTCGTGTTTTAAACGCATAAAATTATCCCAAATTCTGACCGATTCAAAATATGTAATTTGCCATATGATTGTTATTTGGTCACTCAACACAGCAAAATGCACATACAAAAATTATTGTACACCAATCATAGCATTTAAACGAGTTACAGATCTGAAGACGTTTTTTTAAATATATTAAAAATTCGAGATTTTCGAAAGTAATGATAAGTTTTACCCATTAGGATCAAAATATGAAAAAAAAGTATCAAGCACTTGCTTTTTTTTGAGTGGAGTACGATGCTTTTTAAATTTATTTTATGTTGTACAGCTTAAAAAATTTTATGTTTCAAATTTATTATTTTATCCTTTTTTTGCCCTTATGGGACGCATCTTGCACCATGGGTCGAATTTAAAATAAGTATTTCTTTAAGTCAGGCCCAAACATCGAGGGATTAATGTTAATATAAGATTAAATTTTTTAGTTCTGCGCGTTTGATTTTTACCGCAATGGTTTTATATATCCCTACCCCAATTAACAAGCTTGAAAATAGCTGTAATATAGACGTGGAAACAAAAATTCAAAAAAATAAAGTTGTCAATTTTTCCTTCTAGACTTTTGATAACATCCTATAAACATAAAATATACATACTTATGAATTGTACTTAACTTTATATATGAATGGATCAAACAACTGCAAGCTTTCAAAGGAATTTTTTTACAACATTTATTTTGAATGTATTCGATAAAAATGCAATGAGCGATAAATTGATAAATAACATGATGCAACTTTTCAGGTATCACGTCCTTGCAACAACTACAAATTAGTACCACAGCTCATAGAAAAAAACGAAGAGTAATAATTATTGTTGTTTTATTTTCACAGGAAGAACATAATTTTGACATTTTGGCACTTATCAGCTGGGCTGATGAGACTACCTGGTTCTTTGTTTCATGATAAATAATGTGGTCAAGGCACATTCAGCAAGGTAAGCCCAAGGCGAATTCAAAAAGTTTGCCCTCCGCATATCCCAAGGCGAATTCACACAAGGTGGACGCAGGCGAAAAATTCGTACCTAAAATGTCAAACACAAATATGGCATCATTGAAAAAAAAAACACAAATTATTTGTATATGGCATCATTAAAAAAAAAAAAAAACAAATTATTTGCAGAAGAAAAACGTGAATAAAATTATATTTACACTGTTTTTTTTTTTGCACAAAGCACAAGAACGCATCATTTGGTTTTACTGTTTGTTAATTAAAAACACTTTTTTAAATTTTTAGTGCAAAAATCTAACCGACGCGTAATTTTTTTGAAATCAAGAAGAAGCACATATACAAACTTTTGACACATTACGAGGAAAATTGCACGAGCAAAAAATAGTCAGCTGATCTGTCAAGACCACCTTCTCATGAATTCGCCTTGGCATATCCTTATTGTGTCTGAACGGTAGATTGTCAGAAAAGTTAAAAATTTCATATAAATTTAAATTTTTATAACGTGAAAATGTCAAATCGATTGTCATCGGATGGTCTTTTAGTATAACCTGGTTGAATGTGCCTTGAATGTGGTAATCAGGATACATTAACATAATTAGTATCAAGGCGAATTCAAAAAACTCGCCCTCTGCATTTCCTTTTTGTATATGAAAAAGTGAATGTTACAAAAATCATTAAATTCAAATAAAATTAATAAATCTGACAATCACTTTCACAAAATTTCAAGAAAAATACTTAAGCAGCTGTGTTCTTAACATTACCTGTATTAGTGTGCACTGGTCTATACCTTGTTTTGATTTTTATCATGGCAGATTCAGACATCTGTTTTTGTTATATTTACTCAACATAGCGCACTTGGTTTTCAACAGCTGTTTTGTATAGCCCATTTTACATTTTTTTTAATTTAGAAAATAACTTGTTAAAATGTTAAACTTGCTCCGATTTAAAAAATCATCGGTGCAATTATGTGCCAGAAATATTTTTGCCAGTTCACAATATTTATCTGCCGATAAAAAAGATGCTCAAAAAGAATCGTTTAATACATTGGAAACTGTTGTACCAGAAAAATTTGAGAAGAAAGGTTTTGCTAAAGCCTTTGAAAGTCACAACGATGCTTTGAGACCTATGGAGAAAAGCGAGGATAGTGAAACTTTTGCTTCCCTACTAAGGAATTCAAAATTTATTGATGTATGTCAATATTAAAGTTAAGACGATAGCTTTAATTTTCAATTATCTCTTATAGATGGGTGACCCTGAGGGCAAGATTGTTGCCGGTAAAATCTTCCATGTGGTTGGCGATGATTTGTACATAGACTTTGGCTGGAAGTTTCACTGTGTTTGCATAAGACCTGCTCGTAATAGTGAAGATTATGTGCGTGGTGCCCGCGTACGCTTAAGGGTTAAAGACTTAGAACTTTCGACGAAATTTTTGGGTTCTTCTAAAGATTTAACAATTTTAGAGGCTGATTGCCACATCTTAGGTTTAATTTCATCGCCAGCGAGGCAAAGTGCTATGAAAACATCTGTAACGAAAGCCTAAATAAAATACGAGTAATTTGTTTGTAAAGTTGCGAAAGTCATCCTTCATTTTTTCTTTTATTGGAATCGTCATTAATAAATTGATAAACTTCATAATGATGATTTAGCTCTGGTACAGTTTGCAACTTATATCTACTTATTAAAGCTCCGTTTACGGAGTTTGCAAGAAAAAATACTCTTTTAGCACGACTGTGTACTAGAGCCATACTGCACATTAAACAGGGCTCATTACTCAAGTAAATGTCGTAGCCTGTGCATAAGTAGGGACCATACTTGGCCAAATTGTCACAGTCTCTAGAATTTATTTCTTCTAATTTAATATTTTTCTTCTCTAATACTCTTTCCGCTCCCAAATAAATATCTTTAAACTCTTCACTTTCATTTAAGAACGTTTCGTAAGCACTAGGTATTCCCTCTTTACTTAATTCAGGTAATTTCTTATCCCTTTCTTTTGCTTCCCTCTTGCCATATGTTTCATTCCATGCTCCAGCATCCTGAGATTTCGCTACCATATCAATCAGGACCATGGGGGTATGCATTACAGGATTTATGTCCATTTTACTTGACGCTATGGCTACTATCCTATTAAACCTAGGATCTACGCATATTCCCACACATTTGCCATACGCGAGGTTAGTAGATGTGCTTTCTAACAATCGAGCCATTTTCAGGTGAAATTTTTTGCTTTCGGTGCTAAAATTAGATCCTTCGTATCTCCGTTCTATATATTTATCAGGATGAAATTTGCATGGCCATTTTGGATTTATTTCATTAAATTGCCACTTTAATTTGGGCGCAGAGCTAGGAACACTGACAATCTCTACTTGAGACATGATCTTGCTTGTTATTTCATTATTTTCCAATTTGTTTTCTAAAAATTCCTTTAAGTTTGTCCCTTCTACCAACTCATTAATAGGGCATATTATTATTTGTTTGCCCTTGACCCTTTTTAAATGTTGGAAATTATTTAATGGCAGTCTACTTGCCAGTGCTAAAATAATTTTTGATATATCCTTTTTTTCCTGAACCGTGGTCACAAAAACTTTTTCTTCCTTTATGTTTTCTGTATATTCGTTTCCCAAAATTGCCTTAATTTTATAAATAGAGTCAATTTTTAAACGTTTTGTTGGTGGTTGCGCCATAGTTTTTTCTTGTTAGAAATCTTTAAAAAAGGTTGCTTATTTTCCTAGGATAACAAATAAAAACAACGATAAAAACAAAGTTGTTTAACAGCTGTAGTTGATTAATCGCAGCGCCAAAATATTGCAGTGTCAAGTAGGAATAGCAATGTTTAAATACAGTACTGCCAGGCTTAAATTTTAAGATTTTTATAAATATGTTTCGTACCAGAGAATAGCAAAATCACATTTTCTCTTGATTTAATCTGATGCTAAAATTTTAAGTGATTAGAATGAGTTGAATAAAAATCTGCCTTGAATAAAATCAGCTTCATTTGGTCAAAGCATGAATTTATTCATTGTGAATTTATTCATTGTGTGAGTTTTATTCACATGATTGAATTTAACAAATAAACGGTTGCTAGTGAATAAATCAGAGTAAACAAAACTGTGCAAGAAGCAGAGTTGCCGTTGTATAAGTTTTGAACGACACATATATTTAGTAAATTTTTAAGGATACTTTTTTATACAAATAACAGCTAAAATAAGTAGTTATAATTTTTTTACTCATTTTGAATTGAAAACTGTAAGTTCAGAAAGGAGAAATTATAAACTTTTTTTAACTATTTCCAGAATTACATAATGATTTTTTTTATTTAATTATTATTAATTCTCTTTTAAAGTTTCTACGTATTTTATGATTTTTTAAAATTTTTAAAGTCATCGACGTGAACGCTTTCTGTTTATTTTAAAAACAAACCAAAGCTATGCATATAAAATAAAAATTAACCTTTTAAAAAGTGTGTTAATACAAGTAGTGACAACTCGATCGATCGAGTAGAATCTCGACTCGAGTTGAATGCCGTAATTTGCCCGCTGGTGTTTTTTGTACTTTTGTCAAAGCTTTATCAGTGTTGCTCTAAGTTGATATTTCAAAATGTTTAATTGTTTGAAAACATATTTGGAAAACAATTAAATCATATTACATCAGCTAATTAAAATTTTACACATAAAAATAAGTGTTATTATATGCATAAACGTTTAAAATACTATTAACTTGACGTTAATTATGCATAATGGTGAATCAATTTAATATTAAAAAGTATAAACATTTAATTTTTGACAATTTTAACACAATTATTCAATCATTTTTAGCCAAAAGAGAAGTTTTTACTAACACTTAGCACTGTTTTTGAAACCTTTAGTGCCAAACAAGAAATATGACAAGAACTATGGCAAGCCTTCGTTATACACTGCTGGCAATGTTAAAGAGAAACAACTACGTCACCTAACGTTAAACCATGAGCATGGCGCCATTTTTTTGTCTGTTATTCTCATTAAAAGCAACATCCCTTAAATGCTAGAATTTTTTGTTCAGTTTCATTCACTGATGCTGATACGATTGAATTTATGTTGATTTTTTTGAACGTTGAATAAAATCAAAAATCCAACAACAACAGATTGAATGAAATGATTTTAAATCATGCATTGGTTTATGTCATGTGATACGTTTGAACAAAATAGCCAAACTGAATAGGTTTTCGTATCATGATTAAATCATGAGCAAATTTTATTCTGAGTAAGCCAGTCTCTGTTTCGTACCTATTACATGTTTTTAAGAGTTTTCAAATTCCTATAAATGTATTTTATTAATTGCATGAGATAAAAAAACGAAATAAAAAAATATTTTATGCAAAATGAGCACTTTTCACATTAGCAACAAACAAAAAAAAACACATTAATATTACAATTATTTTCCAAACTAGTTGGTTTGATGCAGCATTGTAAGTCACAAATACACCTTGTAAATCTTGTTTGTCTATAGAATAAAGAAATCATTTGTTTAAATACCCATTTAAATCTTTTTCATTACGTTGATTTTTTTTTACCGAATATTATTATTTTGTAAAAACCCTAAAGTTTTAACAGTCAAAACTAAGCAATAGCGAAAAGCGTTGCCTTTTTTATCGCAAAATTCAAAAACTGAAAGTCGATAGCACGCATCAACGCGGCAATGCATTATAACAAACATAAATCGACGCTTTAAGGCAGATACGCAAAATACTTAAAGGTATCACTTAATGTCAAACACAAACTTAAAAAATATTTGTTCACTCCGATACATTAAATTTCCTTACGCCTCGACCGACACGCAATCTGACATGTCTTAGGTTAGGTGAGGTTAGGTAGAACAGGCAGCCGTTGAATGATGTATCCTTGGGTCCGCTTTATTCGCTCCCTTTGTGTTACCTGGAGAAGCAGATAGAATAGGTTGAAATTGAAGGAAAGAAGAAATTTAGAGAGGGATAAGAAAGAAAGAAAGAAAGAACAGAAAAATTAGGCAGACTGACCAGGGTTTTTGGTGGGAGTCGAACCCACAACCCCCAGACTGGTAGACTCGTGCACTTACCACTGATCTACCGGGGCACCCCTGACATGTCTCAATACATTTAAAATTATAATTTTTAGTGGTCACGCTTTTTTAGGGCAAATGTTTGACATAGTATGTGACCGTACCCCAACGTTTTGTATATATGACGAACCTTTTTTTTCTGATAAAATTCAACAAATGAGAACTCTATAGTACTAAATCTTAACACTGGATCAATTAAATAAAAATCTTATATGAATTAAAAAAATTTTTAAAATAATGTTAATGAGTTGCTATATCTTTTACGAGCTTGATAGATAGATATTCAACAAAAGAAATTGCTGTTTATATATTTTTAATGTTTTAGGACCACTGTTAACTGGTAATAGTGCTGTAATGCAACATGTTTGATAAGGAGTCACATCGAACACTTCGAATTCAGAAACGTCGTTACAGATTAACAGGGGAAAAAGGTGATATAAAAAATATATCACCTTTTTTTATTTTGCTTTTATTATTGATATTGTCATACGTTTGATGACAATATTAATTTTGTTTGATTTTTGCATCAATCTAATATACAGCATTATAGTGTTAATGCTCTTGCAAGAGCAATAAAATGCGTTCTTTGTTACATCATCTCTTTTTAGCAATCAAAAGAAAACCCCATATATTTTTACTTTTTTAGGTATGCAACCTAGCGCTTCCACGTGAAATGAAAAAAGGAAAAGTTGCAAAATACTCACACAGAGATATTACCAATTTTTTAAGAAAGTATTTTTTTATGGTTTCAAAAAGTAAAATTTAAATAACTATTAATACTTTAATAAGTTAACATAATTATTTCTTCGCTTTGACGACATTTTTAAAATAAACAATAGACTTTTACATTCCCATGAACACGAAAAAGCAATTTTCATGAAAGTCATCTTTTTTTTAACTAAAAGCTTTACTTGTACGTTTTATCAATTATAAAAGCAAACAACTTATTAAAAAAGACTGAACTATCTCTATGCTTATAGTAATATTTTAGGAACGCTAACACACACCCTTAGGCTTTTTTAGGAGCAACTCTTTTTATATTTTTATAACTTTTGTAGCTCAACCTCTTACAGATTTTGTTATTGACTGGACCGGAAACTGCGTTTTAAACGTAGCCAGCAACGAATAGATATTTAAGAGAGTAAAAAAAATGACTTTTTGCAAAACAATTTTCAAATTAGGCGTTTTTAAATTACAAGGTTTCAGTCAGTTGCTCTTTATATCAAGTAATTTAATTTTTTTGAAAAGTTTTCTGAAGGAAAAGAAACCAATCCACATGTGACTCCATTAGCAGCCAGAATATTCGTGGCTTCTTCCGTTTACATAATACAAACAAAAATATTTCCTATATATTATTTGGTAAAAAAAACAATTTATCAACAGTTCAACAATAAAATTGACTGATCAGATTTTAGCCCCTTAATATCTACGTTTCTGTAGTTATCAAACTTGTCTAAAGGCAATGTTCCACCCAACCATTTTTTTATCAGACGTATTAAAACATATTTACAGCACAGTGCAACTAAATAGCAGTACATTTACAGAATTTATGTTCATACAACCATTAGTATATGTGTATATAGCAAGTCGTGAGCTTATTAAACATTTTTTTTCTACATTAATAAAACCTATAACGAAATAAAAAAACTTGATCAACCAAGGATTAGTTTTCGGCTAGAATAGTGTAAATAAAGTTTTTCAGACTCACACCACGGTGGAACATAAAAGGTGACCTTGTTCCTACACTAACAACTTCCTGTATTATGTTGCTTCTAAATTCTAGCCAAGTTGTCAAAAATACTGCTATCACACTACACACAGCATACACAACAAAAATATAACCTAAAACAATTGATAAGATATGTAGAAAACATATGGCGGAAATAAAAGTCAGCTGATCAGTTGTTCCCACCTTGTTCAATGTACCTTGACTCACATTTCAAAACTAACATTAATGGTTTTAACTACTTATTTACTTAAAAATAAAAATAATAACAATCAAAACGGTGAACAAAAATAAAAAACCAAAATTTCATAATTTAAAGCAAAACAAGCTTCAAAATTATGGAAATATTTTTCAGATTTACAAGTTCAGGCCTAAAAAAGGTATTTTTGTGTTAAACCAAATTTTATTTTACACAAATAAATTTCCAAGGACGTTGTTTCTTATCTTTGTTATATTCAGGTATAGTATTGTAACAACAAACATTTGATATATGTACGTTTATATCAACCCATCACGGCTAATATTTTTTAAAGAAGTTTTTTCAAAGTGGTCTTCTGTACTGTTGAGTATGGTACTGTAGAGTATTAACGCTAAAGGATAACACTTTATGTAGTGACTCTTTCAGTAAAAATCAGACAAATATGCGAGTATATACTTATACACATATATTTAAAACAAACACAAAAACGATTTTTTTTGTTGGTTTAATATAAACTTCGAATGTTTGTTTGATTTGAGCTGGGACATATAATATTATAATAGTTATATGTGTAACGAAAGTTCCCAATTTGAGCATAAAGTCGCAATTTTTTTTTCTAAACAAATAAATATAGGGCAAAAATCTTCCAATTGTCAAAAGTAAATTTTGGGGTGAAAAAAAGTCAAAATGACGATAAATCGTCAAATCTGGCATCTATGGTTGCTGGACGCAAAAAAAATTAAAACAATTCGGTACTATAGCTGCCAGATAAGTTTGGTTCTGTATCGTCAAATTAAAAAAAAACTCTTCAAAATCGTTAAAACAACTTTTTGAAACAGTCAACGTATATTCAACCCTAAAACTTAATTTTTTTAATAGTTTTATACAAACAAACAATGGCTAAATAAATTTTAAAATATATTTTTCTTAAACGAAAAAAAAATATCAATTTTTGCCTTTGATTTTCTCTTAAAAAGGCCGCAAATCTTTAATTTTAAAAAATCCTCAAACTTAGGGCTAAAAGCGTACAGTCCTCAAAGCCTAATTTCGCCACCAAAAATCGTCAAAATAGCGATAAATTGTCAAATCGTGGGGACAACGTATCTAAAGGACCTGTACAAAACAAAATGTTGCATGCAACAAATGCCTTATTGTATCTGTTGATATTGTGGTTGTTGTTGTTGTAAGTATCGCTAAACAAATAAATAAATATTCGCACGCATGAAAGAAAATCTTCTTCATACAAAACACATGGCAAAATCAGTCGTTAACAAACCGCCGGTTATTTCAATTGCAAAAAGCGGATGAAAAGTTTAGTTAGAAAAAAAAAACAACCAACACAATATGAAAATAATAAAAATTATCAAATAAATACGAAAAGCCAACCTAAATAAATATACAACAAAAAATCAAACAAAACTTTTCAATTAAGAGCTTATAATTTAATACGACGTTTGTAAAAAAAAATTGAAAGAATTTTTGTTGTGTGGTAATTTCAAAAGTTAAAAAAAAAATTGAAGAAATAAGTATTAATAAAATAAATTTTTAAAAAGAAAATAAAAATAATCTTTCAAATTAAAATATTTTAAAAGCAAATCTAAAATATTATAAAAAAATTATTTAAGGTTATGATTGAGTGTATTTTTGTTTTGCTAATTAATGAAATAAGAAAATAAAAATAAATTGAAAGTGCTAACCAACTTATGGTAAAAATTTGAATAAAATTGGTTTACAAGTATATAATAATATACCATACATACATACATATGTACGTGTGTATGGTATAGTGGCAAAAAATACAACAATAATAAACCTAAGTAAGTTATAAAAATGGAGTTATCCTGCAACAGGTTGTAATAATAATTTTAAAAATGTTGATGGTATTACTTCTAAAGGATTTATTTATATAAACAGACCTTTTATTAGGAATTATAAATATACAAACATTTACAAAAATATTTAAGAATATAATTTGTTAGGACTCATTATAAATTACATCAACTGGAAATTAATTTTGATGATTAAGTATTGACGGCACGCAAAATGTCTTAAAACGCTGATGCCAAACAAAATCAGCATAATAAAAGACTGTCATTTACGGGTTATTACTCTCTGACCGTTGCCCATTTGTTTTGCTTCTTGGGTAATTATCCGCCTGCTCCGATCATATTAATTTTTTATATCCTTTACAGCAGTGTTAGGTGTATATATGAGTTTGTCATTCCCTTTGGAATTTTTTTATTCTCCATCTGCAATTTCATAAAATATATATTTTCTTGGTCCTTATAGATAGGGAAGTCGACTTAGCGATATCCGTCTGTCCGTGTTATGGTTGAAATCAACTTATTGAAGCCCCCAATGTTGCATAGACCTGTAAGTGCTATCCAACTATCAGAAATATCTGCGAGCAAATCGCTTTCGAAATCTAGCAAATTCGCTCGATAACTGCCCGAGATACAAGCCAAAAACCAAGACTTCCTCTGTTTATTCCTCTAAAATTTGTACATAAAAATCTCTACAACTGCCCAGGGGTTGGCCCTATACGGGTGCAATGTAAGACCGACTCTAATTAACTTTTCCCCACAAAAAAACTAGAACCCTATCTACGCCTCTAACATTTTTGTGAAACATACTTACCCTCTATCTCCAGACCCTAACAGGGTTGCCACACACAGTTTGAAACAATTAGGGTTAAAACCTCTACAGCTTCCCCGTAGACTCTCTTAGAGAAATAAAATGTATTACTTACCCTCATTAATTCTCCCTCCCAAACATAGTCCTAGAAAAAACTTACCCCCTATCACCATCACCAAAGGGGCTGCCATACAAAATTTACAAAAATGATGTAAAAACGCCCATAACTTCCTCAGAGTCGGCCTTAGAGAACTTTCATACTTTTAGCTTTTGACGTTACAGACAGATGCATAAACGCACAATACAAATGTCGTTTGGGAATAAACCCTTTACAGCCTAATTGAAAATCCAGCCCTGTTAACGTACATGCATACATACTTATGTACATTCATACATACATACATACATATGTACATACAAACATACATACATATATACACTTAATTAATTGCTATTTTTAAAAGAATAGTTATAATCAAAATAAAACTTACGCACCCAGCTTGTATATCTTTTAGGCTTTTAGATTTATTAATGATTTTACAAAATAATTAACACATATTTGCTAAAATAAAAATCAACTACAAAATGTTCCATTGCTGCAACAACGTCATTATTCAAAAAAAGCCATTTTGAGAAAAACGCGGTTGAAATTTTAGATTTGCTTACGTTTACTAGGAAAGGCAAGCAGAATTTTCTCTTCAAACGTAAAAAGTAGAAACAATTTAAAAATAAAATTTTCATTTGGTATAAAGCATAACATAACCAACAGCAACCAGCACCGTAAACTCCGAAAATTTATTTTTTCAGTTACGACGTTGTTAAAGCAAATGGGCGGAATGTTAGAAAAAATATTTGGGAATAACAGAAAACAAATTAAATAAAACAAGTTAAGGTAACATTTGTTGTGTTTTTTTGTTTTTTTTTTTTTTTGCCACCCGGTAATACTACATGTGAACATAAATTATACTATGTTTACATGAAAATAGAGAAAAGCGGTTGACATTACATTTAAGATATTAAGTTGACATCAATGTGTAAGAATTCCAGCTGTTTCTTTTATAAAGTAAAAGAAAATAACTTTTTGCTTACTTCTTTAAACGGATGTTTGTAACGCCTTTAATTACAAAATTATTATGATAAAATAATGAATACGCTAGGACCCTGTGCAAGCAACTGTTATACTGTGTCCGGTCCCTTATTTACCTCCCATATAAGCCTTATTCTCGATAATTAGATTTTTCGCGTCAAAGGAAAATATTATGGTAGCAAATGTATTAACACAAGTTCGACTCCTTTAAAACCAAAAATGGCATCCATCAATTTCGAGAAGATCGCTTGGCAACCCTCAAATAGAAGGCCTTTTAGTCATCTTATCGTGTAGGATATACTATGGTCGGTTTGATCAAACATAACATTTCTAATTATTGTGAATTTCTTTTATAATTAAAAAATGATTTTAATATAAATAAATGCCAAGCTCTGTAAATTAAAAAAAAAAGAGAAATAAAAATTATCTGCCTATTGTCATCACATTGCACGTTGGGTTGAAATGGTTCGAAAGTGATGCTTATTTAAATTTTTAAAATTAACTTTTTGTATTAATATTTGGTATCGGATAAAACAAGATAAAATTCTACATCACTATGTAAATTGTCAGCTGACTCCATATTGACGTGTCAAAGTACAAAAGGTTTTGAAATTTTTTTAAAAAGCGAAAAAAGTAAAATTTTGAATTAAACGGGTCGGTAATTTCCAAATTTAACGTTAACAAAGTGTTATTTTAGGATGGAACCTTCAACTTCAGGTATTAAAGTGTACAAAAACAAGTAAGAGCGCTATATTCGGCTGTGCCGAATCTTATATACCCTTCACATTGACCTTTCGCAATCCCAAACTTTTTTTTATTTTTAAACATTTTTTTACTTATGAAATACTTCTAATTTTTAAATAGAGGTCGGTGTCATTTTTCAACGCTCCACGGGGGACGGGGAAGTTGTAGGGGTTTTTATCCTAATTTTTACAAATTTTGTATGGCAACCCACTTAGAGGGTGGAGATACGGGGTAAGTATATTCTAGGATAATGTTTTGGAGGGGAAACTAATGGGTGTCGGTCGTACACTTTATTGCTCTAAGGCATATTCTGAAGAAGTTGTGGGCATTTTCATATCATTTTTGTAAATTTTGTATGGCAACCCCATTAGGGCGTGGAGATAGTGGGTAAGTATATTCTAGGAACATGTTTGGGAGGGCAAACTAATAGGGGTCGGTCGTAAACTTTATTGCTCAAAGGCCAACTCTGAAGGAGTTGTGGGCATTTTTACATCATTTTTGTAAATTTTCTATGGCAACCCCCTCAGGGCGTGGAGATAGGGGGTAAGTATATTCTAGGATTATGTTTGGGAGAAAAAATTAATGGGGTCGGTCGTACACTTTATTGCTCTAAGACCAACTCTGAAGAAGTTGTGGGCATTTTCATATCATTTTTGTAAATTTTGTATGGCAACCCCCTTAGGGCGTGGTGATAGGGGGTAAGTATATTCTGGGAACATGTTTGGGAGGGCAAACTAATGGGGGTCGGGCGTAAACTTTATTGCTCTAAGGCCAACTTTGAAGAAGTTGTGGGCATTTTTACATCATTTTTGTAAATTTTGTATGGCAACCCCCTTAGGGCGTAGAGATAGGTGGTAAGTATGTTCTAGGAATACGTTTGGGAGGAAAAACTAAAGGGGGTCTGTGATACATTTTTTTCCTCTACGGGCGACTCCGGGGAAGTTGTAGCGGTTTTAACCTTATTTTTTAAAATTTCGTATGGCAACCATGTCAGGGGCTGGAGATAGAGAGTAAGTATGTTCCACAAAAAATGTTTGGATGGAAAAAATAATTTGGGCCGGTCTTACATTTTACCTTTGTAGGAGAACCCTAGAAGCCGTAGGAGCGATTTTAAAAATGTTTAAATTAAGCTTTGTATGGCAACGCTGTTATATGTATGAACACTTATACTAATAAAATTTTTGTTTTGGGTGTGTTTCAATAATATCAACATGACTGATTCTGTTTTTTTCTTTTTTTGTTGTTTTTTTATTATTACATGTAAAAGTATGTTCTTTGTTGTTGTTGTAGACTCAAAAAAACGAGGTAGTCTTGGTTTTTTGCTTATATCTCGGTCATTTATCGGGCGATTTTGCTGAATTTCAATACCGATTTTCTCGCCACTATACATGACAGTTTGATACCACGTTCGGGGTCTATGCGATATCGGGGGGCTTCAGAAAGTTGATTTCAACCATAACACGGACAGACGGTCAGACGGACGGACGGACAGACGGACATCGCTAAATCGGCTTCCCTATATATAAGGATCCAGAATATATATACTTTATGGGGTCCCAAATGGATAATAAAGGAATTACAAACGGAATGACAAACTTATATATACCCTTATCACTTATGTGAAGGGTATAATGATGTAGTGTAGTGGAAATTTGTGTGAAATATTTTTTTGACGTTTTTTTTAAAAAAGGTCCAAAATTGGCCTATTTTTGATGTTTCGTGAACCATAACTTCTAAGTTAGTTAAGTTTGGGGTTTGAATCTTATATTTTCTAAAAGTATAAAGTCTTAGCTTAATTTTACAAAAAAGAATATTTGCGGTTTTTTTGTTCCATTTTTTGCTATTAACATTTTTCTGTTTTAAGTCGTGTTTTTTCAAAGTCATGTATTTAACAAAACTAACGTGTATTTTGTTTTGCTATAGTCTTTCGTTCAACATTCGTAACCAAGTTTCAGTCATATTTATTTACAAAAGTGTTAAAATGGTTAAGTATGACTCCTACAATACATAAATTTTTAATTCATGGTCCCGAAATCATAAAATACGCCCTTTTACCGATTGGAGAACTTTCAGAAGAAGCTCAGGAAGCCAGAAATAAGGATTTTAAAAATAAAAGGAAACACTTTGCTCGCAAATGCAGCCGAGAAAAGTCGAATAAAGATATTTTAAATAGATTTTTTCTCAGTTCAGATCCATTCATATCTAGTATTAATAAACAAAATGAGCGGAAAGAAAAGCAACCTTTATCAAATTCCGAACTACAGCTTTTGCTATCTCCTATTATTTTTCAAGAAATACATGAAAGTGAGAGTAATGATAGCGAAGATTACGATGATGAAGGTAGGGATGAACATAATATGATTTCTTTTTAAGTGTATGACAATTATTGATAAACAAAAAAAATTAAAAAAATTTATTTCGTTACTTTTTTAAAAAAGTTGTAAAATTCTCGAAATCCTTCAAAACCCAAATTCAGACTTTAAATTAAACTTATATTCATATTTATACAAAATATATATTAATTTTTTTATTTTTTAGAAAGAAGACAATATAAGCTTTTGTTTGCTTTCCAATTTTTTAAAAAAATCACTTTCCATTTTGAAATTACGGCGAAAATTCTGAAACAAACCATAATTTTCCGAAAAATAAAAATTTCTATAAAGTCGTAAAAAATTTTTTTTCCGTGTATCTTTTTTTCAGAATATGCCTGCCTTTTTATGCATATTTAACGATTTGAAAAAAAAAAATTCAAAAAAATTTATATTATGGCTCCCATGAATTAATCGCCACTTTCAGCGTCATCGAACCCACTGTGCATTGTTATAAATCAAAAATTCAATTACTCGTATATTAACCCTTATTGTAATTCGCTCGAACTTAAGATGATTAACTCTAAAAACCAATTAATAAGCTATCCAGGCATAGCTGCCAGATAAGTTTGGTCCAATATCGTAAAATTTTAGGAAAAAATCGTCAAAGCAAAATTTATATTCTTTTAACTTTTTGCTCGAGATACAGAATGATAACGAGTAGTTTCTTCAAATATAGTAACAATTATAAAGAAAAATTTGTCTGCATGCTGAGATTCAATACAAATTTAATTGTGATTTTAAATTTCTTAAATGAAATCAACTTGGTATTTTTTCTGTGTTAATTTTAAATAATGTGTATAAAAATTGCTTAAAAAAGTTGTAATATGTAAATGAGATATAATTAGGCTTTGAAATTGGTTTATATTCCTTCTGTACTGCACCTTTTTAAAAGAAATGCTTTGACAGAGAAATTTCAAACATTTTTTCAAATGCTTCAGCTTATCTTAAAGAATTAATTCTAAAGAACTTTTTGTCGAACTTACTTTTTAAAAGGTTGAGTTAAGTCATGATACTATTAAAGTTATGAAGACACCTGCTTAAACGTGTTTTTTAAATTTATTTGCTTTATTATTTTATATAAAGGATTTTTTGTCTCTTAAAATATTTTAAATTTTATTTTTGTTACTTAAAGGCAAATATTTTATAACAAAGACAAAAATTTTTGAGAAGGATTTTTTACTTTTCAGGTTTTGCTTTTACCAACATTATATCAAACATATGTACATACACTAATCTATGCACAAAAGTCCTTTATACCCCCATCCAATTTGGTTTTTCCTTTGTAAAATCCGAAAATATTTATATATAAAATCTAAAAATGTATGTAAATTTTTGTAATTATACATACAAACAAACCTTTTTTCAACCTTGAAGAAAAAAATTAATGGAATTTTAAGTACCGGTCGTACTAAGGATTTCTTAAAACAATTTCGAATTTCAAAAAGTTAACCGCAAAAGACTTGTTTTGATTCTTAAATACTTGGCTTCTGTTTTTTATCTTCCCTGTCTAATATTTAACGACATTTTTGTCTTTGTTTAATGCAGATGATATTATTCGTAACAAACAAAGTGCATCGTTGGTCTCAGTTGATAGTTTAAAGACCCTGGGTTCAAGCTGTAAGCCAGGGTAATATACAATTTGTAAATAACGAATATTACAGGGCTTATTCATAAAAGTTATTTTTTATTTATTAAAGGTACCTTTACACGGTAATACAAAGTAATTAGATCTTGTAGAATCAAAATATTATGAAATTCTCTCCGTGTTTAAAAAAAGAGAAAAAAATCTGCTCTAACTATTTTTCATGTTTACACGGATGAGGTTGGTAAAATCAAAATCGGTTGTTTCTTGCCAGTTTCCTTTTGGGGTAACGCCATATGGTTAAGGTTCTACAATATTAACAAAAAAAAACATGAAAAAAATCTGCTTTGATTTTGATTGTTTGTGTATTGTTTAATTAAGTGTAGCCACCTTCATTTGATGCTGTAAGTGCTGCCAATCTTTCACACCTCTGATGTGATGAGAATACACAAGTTTCTAAAATGGTTTAGAAAATAAACATTTACCGAACACTTGTCTAATTTTGTATCCGTATTTGCTCCCACTCAATACATTGTGCCTTTACATCAGGGGTTGTCAATTTTCTCATTTAATGAAATGCGTCTGTATTGGATAAGAGAAAATTGCCCAGCAAACAAAAAACTAAGCATTGCAAATGTGATGAATTTTACTTTTTAAAGCAAAATGGAAATAAACTTAAAAAAAGTTATTAAAATTAAATAAAAAATATGCCTCAGTTATTACAGAATTAGACAATTTTTTTTTCACACATATTCCATTGGGCGAGTTCAATTTACAGTTAAAACTTAAAAAATTAAGTGTATTTAGGTATTATAAATTAAGTTTTCCAAATTCAAGATTTTGTAACAATTTCTTATTAACAAAATATGTTTTAAATTTGAAGAAGTTAATTTATTTCTCTGCTTGGAACAAATAAATTTTAAGTCGGAAAAAATTTGTTCGCAGCAATATGTAGAGGGAAAAAGGGATAACAACTTCAAAGCATTTCTTTTTAATTTTGGAAAATCGAAATCATTTAGATTTTTCCAAAATTCTATTCCCATTTTTTTGGAGCTTGGACTTCGGTTCGAAGAAATATAATGTTTTCTTTGTTTTAAATGTTTGGTAACATAAAATGCATTGCATGTTACCAAAAGCATTTTTAATGACAAAACAAAAATTTTTGTCTTCCATTATACTATTTTGTTTGCTGGTTTATTTTGAAATTAAATCAAAGCTGAAAAAACAACAAAGCTGAAAAAAAAACAGTAAGCATCCGCCCATGTGCACTCGTTAACACTCAATTAACGACTGAAATCAAACTGAAATAAAAGAGAACAAGCGTCGGTGTGAGTTTGTTTTTATTGTTTTTGTAGCACAATTGTGCACTAAAAATGAATTTTTGACAACCATTGCTTTACATGATGAGATTTTGTATTATTCTACAACATATTTTGACAAGTCATAATATATGTATTACCATGTAAAGGTACCTTAAGTGAGAGGTTAACTTACAGCTATTCTATAGTAGTTTTCCAAATAAGCCGTTTTTACACCTAAAATAATTTTAATGAATAAGGTCGTAAATGTAAATAAAAAGGTCGTAAAGATACATACGTTCTAAAATAGAGATTTTTTTTAAATTGGGTTAATTTTTAAAATAAAAATCTTTTTAATAAAAAATATAATTTATTTTTAAAATTAAGATATTATTTCTTAAAAAATTTTTAGTTTAATTTTTATTTATTTATTTCGAAAATTCTTGGTAACCAACAAACGTAGAAATTACATTGGCTATATGCTATGGATTGAAAGAATAATTTGCAGATTGTGTGATTTTATTATTAGGGACAAAGTGGGATGCGTTGCTTTGCAATGTGGCATTTTTTCGCTGCTTCTGTGGGTCAATACAATACACAGTATACTAAGGACCAAAGGATTGTTACCAATTTGCCACGTACACGATAAGACCCAAACAAGCTTCGTAAAAGAAGGGAAGACGCCCTGACTCTTGCACAAAATTGTGCTAAGTCTAAGGGCCTAAGTGTGACCCAGAAAAAACTGAATTTTTTTCATCAAAAAATCGAAATCCGCGTATAAAGCCATCCTTATCTCTTGAATAAGACATTTGAGATATTGGAAGAGAGGTAACTACCTGAGAGCAATCCTGTATCAGAAAATGAATTGAAAGCATTATTTCACCACACAGTTATCTTGGAGGGCTAATGTAGAGGAGGGTAAGGATGGCTTTAAATGCCTATTATGCCTCTAGGAACACCATAGTAAGGAACTGGTGGTTGCAACCGGCTATGGTGAACTGGACTTATACATCCGCTGTAAGACCCATTTTTACGTACTCTAGCCTTGTATGATGGAGGGCCATAGAGAGGGGCGACATAAGGAAGCTCTTGATGAAAGTTCAGAGATGTGTTGTTCTAGGCATTAGAGGGGCCAGGAATACTACACCACAGGTAGCGCTAAATATCATTCTACATCTTCTTCCCATTAAGGATTTTTGCTGGAATGGCGGCTAGGGCTTTGTTTAGACTTGGTGAGTCAGGTATGCGTGGGGTAGGTTAGGATGGATACGGCGGCATTCTAGGAAGGGTTGGGGATAGTCGACACCTGCGGCGGTCAGGTGTAACGGACTTTGCGATCCTGCCCCAAGTAGTGTTTCCGGATAGGTAGGCATGGAAGGGATCAGAGGGGTGTGGGGTGTGCAGTCTTTACTGATGGATCGAAAATGGAGATAGACACTGGGGCTGGTGTCTATATAATGGACACGGGGTTCGGAAAGTCCTATAGACTTCCGAACAAGTGCAGCGTTTTCCAGGCTAAAATTCTGGCGGTGATGAAGGCCGTGGAATCGATAGAGGAGAATGTGGATGGAAGAGGGGACGTGACAATCTACGTTGATAGTCAGGGCGTGCTTAGAGCTCTAGAGGGGCATTTTGTCCTGTCTAGACTCGTCGGCGACTGCAGATGTACTCTTAGGGCGATCATGGTAACACACGGGGTTTGAATTTGTTGGGTTCCGGGTCATTGTGATGTTTCCCGCATTGAGATTGCCGATGGACTGGCAAGAAAGGGATGTTTCCAGGATATTGAACTTGGTTGTGAGCCGGTGAGGCCACTGCTAGGCTTCTATTATGGGCTATTAGGGACTTGCATAATGGACAAGGTGGGCCAGACCTGAAGGATCTCTTGACTTTATGGCCCAGGCTGGACAAAATGGGCACTGACGTGCTGCTCAAAGAGAGCCATGGGATTTTGAGGTGCATTTTGGGACTCTCACAGGGCACTGCGATGTGAGATATATGACGAACAAATGGGACGGGAGCTTTCCAGATTTCTGCAGGGTATGCGGGGATGAGGAGAAGATAGAGATGATAGAACATCTTAGTGAGGTCCCTGGCTTTGGGCTGGGGAGCATCATAGGTTTTATCAAAGGGGTTGGGTGGCTGGGCAGATAAGTGATTCAGCACCTATGACTACTGACTTCCTTGGACTTCTTGCGGGCGGCACTCTTGCTCACTTTTTCTTTTACGTATGGAATACTTGTCTTTATTTTTTTCTTATTTCCCCTTTCTTCTAAAGGGATTCACAATGGGACTGAGGGCCTCAGAGTGGAAGTGGCGAGTTGAACTTTCCATTACCCTTCGTAACCTAACCTAGCCAGTCACTTAAACACTTAAACAGAAGAATTGGTGCCGATTTTGAGGCGGCAATTGTGGCAAAATGCCTGCAAGTCAATTGGGGAATGGATTGATAAGGGTTATAAGTTTGACCATTAGAGACACTGGAGAGTTATATGGGACAGTGGAGTTGTCTGATCGTCTACCTTAAGTAGAGGTCAAATCTTACTGCACTGTGATGATATCAGGCAAACAGTCTTAGTTAGAGGAGACTGTGAGGCAGATCCCTAAAAGAACGTTTTGTTATATGAATGGCTATGGGGCCAGGGGTCGACAATGGCCATTATGTCCGGAATCACCAGATCTATGACAGTATTACAATGAAAGAAGGTGGTAAATGATTATATGGAATATGCCCAACATCCTGGATATTTTAACGGGCTCGAGCCCGATGTTTTACCAGATGTGGCTCACTTTGAAGGTGTGTAATGGCAAACATTGACGGTCATGTAATTTCTGTAATTTTTCTTCCCAATTTTTTTTTTTTTTTTTGATTTGAAAAGATTAGATTTCAAAACGCGATAATATTGTTGCCACATTTTAAAATTGGCTTAGGGAAATATAACCGATAATAATCAATTAGTTGATGAACCCAAATGATAAAATACAAAGTGTTATTTTTTTAATTTTAATCCAGCAAGATAAACAAAAAAAATCAACCATTAAGTATGCTAAAAGTATTGTTTATGACAAGAAAAGGATATAATCCAGAAACATTTATTTATATTAAAATTATTTTTTTCAAAATGAGGCAACAGCGTATATGCACTTGTTAACATTTCATTGTTATTTACGTTCTCATAACTACACCTTGATGTGCTGATGTGTTTACAAATGGCATCTTCAAAAATCCGTGTTATTAACATTTTCTTTTCGTATTTTTTAGATTTGGATATACAAATAGGCGTTATACTTTGTTTTGAAATTTGTTATTCCAGACAAAGTAAAAAAATAAATTTTACCCGGTCTTTTTTAAATAAAAAATTTCAGCAAAATTATTTTCTAGGTTCTACTTAGGTATGATGTGGCTTAATCTAGTTATTTATAACTAAATCTAAATCAGTTTTTAAAAAGAAACTAAAGACACCATTTTTGAAGGGGCCACTAGTTTTCCCAAACTTTTGATGGCCAGAAAATAAAAACGGTCTATGTTTTGTATTTTGCAAAAAGCCTCATTTGTTGCACAGTGTATGTAATTGTTAAAATATTGTGTTGGTTATTGTAAATTTTTCTTGTGTCAATATTTTACGTAAACATTGTGCCTCAAACACTGAATTGTTAATTATGGAAAAGTTTCGCAGATGGATTCTGATTGATTCAAAGAAATGAATGGGTCATTAAGAATACATTAACTTTGATTTGTTAAGTGATTTATTTTTGTCTCAGTTCGTTTTTTCGTGTTTACTTTTTACACTAAATTTTGATGCTTTTTTTGTTTGTTTATTCTTTGGGCGTTGATGATTCAAGCAAAACAGAAAAACTGATGAAAAGCATCATTAATAAAACGCTTGGTAATATAATGAATTACCAAAATGCCAAAGATTGTTTTATGCAGATAGGTTGTGTGTATGAGTAATTGGTACAAACATATGTATTGTATGATGGTATGTATGTATTTATGCTGTAATGATTTTGATAAAACGGGTGTTGCCCATAATTTAACTTTTATCAAATAAAAAAGCGTAAAGCGTAACGTTTATATGTATGAGAATCTGTTTTTTTTATATTATTTATTTATTTATTTTTTTTTGCAAAGGTTTATCACTTATTGATTGATGATGATTTAAATTAAATAAGATCACAAGAAACACACAAAACTTTTTTAATTTTTGTAATTCTAAACCGGCTAGCTAAATGCCTGCCGTTTTAGAATCACTTGGTTATACATATATTCAATAACCTTATTTTGAATTTTGCAATAAATTAAATTAATAAATAACTTAAGACTATGTTAGTTTTTTTAAAATAGAAAACCTCAAAAAAACTTTAACGTGTGGATGCGCGATACAACTTCCAGTGTCTTATCAAATAAATTTTTCTTTTAAATTAAAAAATTGCAATGGAAATGCCTGGTGGAAGGTTTAAGGTCGACAGTTTTAACAGTTTCCGACATATTTTGCATTAAAAGTTTCATACAAACGGAGTGTCAAACTAAATTATGCCTTTGTCACTATGTGAAGTAGAGATGAGCGATTCCGTGATTTTTAAAGAATATTGTAAACAGTGAACGTGAACAGTTATTTTAAACAGTGACGGTGATTGCTGTTTATTATTTTATGTTAATAGTTACTTTACAGGAAGACCCAAAAATGTTACTTTAAATAACATACCAAATTTAAAGTATCAACACTACAGTTGCTACTCAGAAACTTTTTTTTTTATTTTTTTACGAATCACAATGTAATTTATGTAATTTATGTGAATGAACGAGGATGTTGGCAAAAATTAACTAAGTCTAGTAACAACATCGCATTAAATAATTACTTCACAGGAAATTCCAAAAATATTAGTTTTCATAACATATCGAAGTAACTTTATCGCAGTAACAGATACTTCACAGTTTATGTCATTGTCGTTACTAGTGATTTTTAAGTCACAGGTATAAGATCACAGGTACAGAAATATAGCTCCTCTCTAATGTGAAGGGTATAATAAACATCGTGCTCGTTCATTTAAATATATGAAGTAACATAACCTTAAAAATAGATAATATCCATTATTCTTAGTTCCACTCTTAATCATTTACAAAGAGGGTCAATTCTTGTTTTGTGAAAAGGCAAAAGGAAAATTAATATTATATTTAAGTTGTCAAGCACTTCTCATTCGCTTAAATACTTATCAGCATCAGCCAAATAGAATGCATTTTCAAAACCAACTACAGATTTTTATCATAAGTACTCTTTGAATGTTAGTAGTGTTTTTGGCTGTAAATATTACACATTTATTTTATATTTTACTTACATTTTATCCAGAAAAGTAAACGGAATTTATTTTTTAGTAAGCTAGAACGAAGTTTAATGAACTTATGATAGTCGTTTAATTTTTTTCTTAAAAAATAACTAAAAAAAACTTAACTTTAAAAGAATATTTGTATTTTTGTGTAGTCGCTGTTGTGAACAACTGTCCACACCAGTTAAAAATTTTTAATACTAAAATTTACCTGTTTCCTTAAATATAAATAACATTACGGAAGGAATACTTCTTAAAAGTCATTAACTCAAAAAAATTTCCTAGGTTTTCATATTTCAATTAATTAAATTCTATTCACGCCTAAATCAATCTCTTCTTAGCTTACATCAAGTGCGGTTTTAAAATTTAATCAATCCTTTTTGGCTTTAATGTAGCTAAAAATAAAATATTCTTTTCTGGCTTTAGAAAATCCGTACTTCACCTACTTTTGATTACTTAGTTCAGTTTTTATCTTTACTTATATACACATATGCATACATATGTATTAAAGGTCTGCAGGGGATAAGTTTTTAAATAACATTTTAAATTTAATGTTAAAGAGAGTATGCAGTTGTATTCGCTCGCTGTCTAGTGAGTACGGAAGATAACTTAACAGCAGTTTATCAAATATAAAAGTTAATAAATTTGGTATAAAAGAAATATCTTAAAGTGTGAACGTTAATAAGATGTGTGACGTTTTGTGTATGTTTTGTTATTTAAAAAAAAAGCTGACTTTGTTGTCATTATAATTTCTTTTAGAAATATTGTGCATGTTTTGTTATTGTAACAAAAACAACCAACATATGTCATTAGTGTTTCCATACACAATCATATATGTCAACAATAAAAAAACCAACAGAACTAAACCAACCACCAAATGAAACTTGTGTTTGTTCCTGATCAAGTACTTTTGCTGTAGTTGGAACATACTTCCATTATCAACCTGAATTTTTTCGGCAGAAAGAAAAAGAGAAGAAGAAAGAAATCTCAAATAAAACTCAATCAAGTAACCGCGAATACATAGTTCATACAAAAAAATACTTAGCATTTAGAAGAACTACAAATAAGAGTTCAACCTTTAAAATACTCAAGTATTCTGTTAAAGTATATTCGTGCAGCTATCTGACATGTATGTATGTATGTATGCAAATTCAATTTTCAAAAATCTAAAATAAATAAAACCTTTAAAAAAAAGTCTACATACAATCCTGATTTATTTGTATCATTAACATTTAAAGCAATTTGCATTTTTCCGCTTCCTTTACATACATACATTCCAACACATGTATGTACATATGCATGTGATATTCATACATAAATATTTTAATGTAAAAAAAAAATAAAAAAGAAAATTATAATGTTTTTATTACCTAATAAAAATTCCATAGCAACAGGCTAATGTGTGGTGCTTTTATGTGTGTTTTGCCAAATAAAATAAATGTTCGTAAAAAATATCCGAATTGGGTGTTGAAAAGCTATTAAATATTGCCTTTTAAAAGCAATCTTAAACGACTTTCATATTTTAAGGATTTTTTTCATTGAATTCTATTTTATTTTTTTATCGTTTAGAGATTTTTATTTTTGGATATAAAAGTTGCATTTAAATACATAAATATTATTATTGCTTGACGTAAACGAAGTGCGAAGTGGAAAAATCGAAAGTTATTTACACGTAACCTTCCTTACGGGTAAATAAAAGCACAAAACACTTTAATGCTTCTTTATTAAATACCTTTAACTTAAACGGGTAGGTACATCTGTTTGTATATACTTTAGTACTTTTATTTTTAAACGGAAATCCTGCCACGCTAAGCTGCGGAATTTAACATCAGTCAAAAATGTATGAAAATATTATAGTTTTCCAATCTTAGAGATATTGACATGCCATCTGCCTTGATTGCATTACGCTTTCGCTCAACACTTAATCAGAATTCTAACATAATAAAAAAGTTATAGCTTTATATACAAACACATACTATAGATTTACATAAATGCCATAAAATAATAATTTCTATTTATTCGGCTTTAAGTTCATTATTAAAATTGTGATAGCTTAAAATGAAAATTTTATTAAAAATCAAGCAATTCCGATACTAGCCGAGTGTAATGCATTTTCGAAACCAGCTGCGATTTCTCGTCAGCACTCTTTTTATTTGGTACTACTGTAAGTTGAAAACTGATTTGTTCTATTTAAACAAACTTTAATAAGAATTTGAATACTGGAATTATATTCATATTTTATATTGCTTAAACCGAACTAAATCCACATTTCTTAATCTAATTCTATTTGCATTTATCACTAGTTACTTCTATTATTTATTTATAGGGGGAGTACAAAGAGAGTAAACAAAAGAAAAGACACGACAACAACAACAGCACGGGGGGATATTGCGTTGTTTTTTTGTTTTAATAATAAACATAGTGAAACAGCACCCATACATTCTCAAAAATAATTCTCCTGTTGGGCAACGATGGTTTTGAGCCTCTGTGAAAGACCCCGTCCCGCACTTTACTTGGAGTTCCATGAAAACCCCGCTCTAAAAAGTCTGTTAAGCTTACATTAATTTTTTTGTCATATAAAACTTATATACGAATAAGTTAGCCATTAATTGATTTATAAATATTTATTTCTTTTACTTCTATAAAAAGCGTTTAAAGAAATTAATGTTAATGTTTGTAACTAGCTAATTTATTTTATCTGCTCATTTAATAGGATCTTGTGTTTATACATTGAGCTGGCAAAAGCAGAAAACGGTTGGATAAAAAAAATTAGGAAATTTAAAAATATTTCCCATACTCCTTAAAGCACAAAAAATATTTTATTTATATTATTTATTAACAATTACACAACATTTAAAAAACTTCAAAAGATTTGCTTTTGTTTCTTTAAATAAATAAATATTACTCATACGCTATCAGGGAAAATATCGAACAAAAAATATGGGTAAATTTTAATTAAAACGTACCGGAAGAATTTTTGTCTTTTTTAAGTTTCTTA